>JAINUG010000014.1:5471337-5513837 GCA_029706075.1 Aldrovandia affinis | reverse complement strand
TCTCTGACCCGATTTCCTTTATCTTTGTGCACAGTGCATTCTGGGATACATCAGAAACACTCAATTATTTCACATACAAGCTTTTTTCTCTCTTTGCTGCTACAGGAGGAAGCCACCAAAGTACTGACTGACTGGATGACTGACTCACTCACTCTCACTCATTCACTGACTCACATTCACTCACTCACTCACGTTCACTCACTGATTCATTCATTCAGTCACTCATTCACAGACTCACTCACTTAATGATTGATTGACTAACTCACATTCACTCACTCTCACTGACTCAGATTCATTCACTCATTCACTGATTCATTCAGAGTCACTCATTCACAGACTCACTCACTTCATGACTGATTGTCTGATTCCACTCACTCACTCTTTCACTGACTCACATTCACTCGCTGACTCCACTCATTCAGTGAGTCACTCATTCAGTGACTGAGTGATCGACTGCACACTCTCTCCACTCACTCCACTAAGTGATCCCCTTGACAGAGACGGGCAGCACCTTGTTTCACCAGAAGGCAAAGCAGGCTAGGAAAGTAGCTGTGGCCAATTCCTTCCCCATTTCCTGCTTTTTCCATGACAGAAATTTTGATCACATAGCACCAAATGCCAGATTTAAAACTGCAACTGTAAAGAAACTGTAACGGATGACCTTACAAAGATGTCATTTCGGATGGAAATGTACAACTGCTGTTTCTCCTCTGTCCTCAAGGACCTTGGCTCTCCATCACCGCCGTGTCTGGGGCTGGTATTCAGGGTGAAAGGTCACCGTTTGGAACATCGCTTTCTCAGGATTTTGGATTAATATTTTACTGGATGCATTATAATTCATCACGGTTTCTGAAAACAACTGGATTTCAGCTCGGGGGATTTAAAAAAATGAATAATGAAATAAAATAAAACCCTGTCCGTCCGTCCGAACAGAGAAAAAGGCGGTTTGTGATTTTACACGCAGCTCAAGAGAATGATCTTCACAGCTGCAGGACCCAGGGGGCTTTGCAGCAGCGAGGAGGAGGCCGCGCGGCGTGCAAACTGGCAGATTAGCGTCGAGCGAGAGCGTGTCATCGTCGGCGTTGAGGCGGAATCTGATTTACTGTACACGCGGTGACGGCTGGGGGAGGTGATGTCACGGAGCGCTACGTCTGAAGAGGACGGGGGCCAAAAAAACGAAAAAAGCAACCCAAAAGCCATCAGGCAGGAGGTCAAAACCGTGTGACGTTCCTCGCTCCAGATGGAGGACTGAACCGAATGCTTGACTTCATTGTAGACTGCTGAAGGCACTGACCACTGCAACGATGTGAGTCTCACCAGAGTATTTCACCCCTGAGAGAGGGACATGGGCTTGCTTTAGTAAAAAAATAAAATAATAATTTAAATACATAAAATATATATATTTTTGTAATAATTTACTGTAATTATGTAATCTCTCATTATGCTATTTACAGATGCTTGCATTTTGTTTTATTTGCTATTTTGCAGTATTGAGTGTTTGTGCTTTTTTTCCCCATTTTATTTTTTGATAATGGAATGTTGGAAATTAGCCTCTGGCTATAAACACTAAAAGCATGAATCTGGTGCTTGTTTTTCTAATGTTGTAACAATGCTTTTGCCATGTCTCCCTGACAAATAAACAAATAAATATAATAAAATGTTACATTACATTTGTTTGCTTGGCAAGCACCCTTTCATTCACAGGGGAACGAAGCTACGTGAAGTAAAAAATGGGTGGAGTGATCATGCACTATTAACGTCTTACTGATTTCAAATCAATTGTTGCATTTAGCTGTGGAGAGAAAAATCTTCTTTGAAACCCTTGACAGCGCAGTGCATCTCTACTTCCATACAGCACATTTTCTTACACATAACATTCATACAGCTGAACATTTCACCAAAATTCAGGTTCAACATGTTACTCAAGTGGATAGCTGCGTTAACCCCACCTAGGAATTGAACCAGCAACCTCTGGGCTAGGAGTCCACTGCTGTGCCACATAGTCTCCAGCCCCCTGTCACACAAGCACAACTCAAATTGGCAGAAGAGATTGGCTGCAACAGCAAAGTCCATAAAAAAAAAAAATATATATATAAAAATAAAAACACAGCAGCAATAAAAAAATAAAAAATAGTAGCAGACCCGGTTATTACCGTCTGTGCTGCACATTGATGAAGAGGTAAGAAACGCTAACAGTGCGGCAGGAAACTTGGCCATGGCGATTACCATTCACCATTAGCATTTAAGCTCTCCTCCCATTTCACCGCCGTGCAGCACCAAAATGGCTGCCAATCAAGGCCATCGCTTTGCACCTGGAATGGGGTTCGCGGAGGACACTGGCGTGCGTCCGCCCGCGCCCTCAGGGGGCACAGGGAGCCCTGTCACTGCACCCCTTTAACACCTCCGTGACAGGTACACTAATGAGGTGATTGTGGGGGTGGGGGTGGGGGGCGATGCCCAATAAACCGCCCCTGCCTCCCCTTCTCTTTTAAAGATGCAGATCCTGAACGTTGTGCATCCCAGCAGCTGAGAAGGAAAATTCCAACCGCGAGCGTCTCGGGGAGCCGTTTTGACACCCCCCGATGACGGATGTACCGCAGAAATGATTGGCCGCAAGTGCGGGCCTTGTTGTGGAAGTTCCACACAGAGCCAGCCAATTACCGCTCTGCCTGACTGTCAATTTTTCACAACCCCCCTCCCATCTTCGACTGGTGGGAATGGAATTTTGAGCGTTAGCCAAAAAACGAGAAGCAGAACACGAGAGTCCCCATCCCATCCCTCCTCCGGCATTCAAGCTCTCCTACAGAGGAAAACCGCCCCCAAAGAAAAAAACCCACCGTGAGACTGAGCGATTGCTTTGAATAAAACTGCCTCCCTTCACGAGGAACCTGGTGATTTCTACTGCCAAAAACAACAACCACAAAGACGAGTATGTCTCTCAAAGCTCTCTTTTTTTTTTTGTTATTTAACTAATGAAGAGTAATCTGTTTTATGTATGTATAAGGTGGCTTATCCCTGGTGCTGAAGAGTACTGGGATGCGGAGGGGTTCGCGTTGAGTTCTGGGTTTGAACCCCCAGGTGAGGCACTGCAGATGAACATCATCAGTGTCACGAATGGCAATATTCCCCGCTTCTTTATTTGCCCCCAACACTGCAAGTGTTATGCAGCTCAACAGTCCTTACTTTGTGTGTGTGTGTGTGTGTGTGTGTGCGTGTGTGTGTGTGTGTGTGTGTGTGTGTGTGGCGGGGGCACACTACAGGTGGTCATAAATAAAATAAAACCGCCAACAAAGAGCCTCGCGCCAACCGGTTCACCCACAAACATCTGTGCATTGTATGTGTGTGTGTGGGGGTGTTTTCGGTTTAACGTGTTCCTGTTCGGACGACATCATGCACCGGCACAGTGTGGGGGGTCAATCTCCATGGACACCAGGAGATTCAGCCGGGGAGATGGCGACGTCGTTCATAACTTGCTCCACTGGTAATTCAGCTAATTCTCCATCTCCATTAGTAAGTAAATCATTAGTGGGCCATTCATGGGCCATTCACGACGCACCCTTATAAGGAACAGAAATGCACAAGTTGGCAGCAGTGACATATTGGATCAGAACATTATCCCGGTCAGCAGCCATCCATCAATCCTAAGCAGAACCCCCCCCTCACCCCCCTGGGAGACATTACAATTTTTTTCCTTTTTGTACAAACCCTACTCAACCCCCCTCTGTCGACACTTTTGATTTCTCTCCCTTTTCCCTGGCGTTTACCAAAAGGAAAACATCGCTTCTGCCATTAAAAGTAAAACATCATCTTTCTATGGGCCCCTGTAATGTTTTTTTTTTCCCCACTTTTCGCTGACCTGTTATTATACAGATTTAGGTTTCACAGGGTTCATTGAAGTCTGGTTTTAAATATGTGCTCGGAACATCTTGATGTGGTTAGGTAATGACGGGCCGAGGCTCAGAGCCGTTTTAACTCTCGCTCAAGTGTCGTGAGTTCACCTCCGCGGCCCTATTGTAACAGTCATCTGATCCTGCAGGAATGGATAACACAGCACACCGCTGCAGAAACATGGACTCATATCCCTTTTTGGACAAACTCGCCCATCCCTCCAGAAGGTGTGCAAACACAAACAAACTCAATAATGCAGGGCTTTTACAAGGCACTGCGGTGGAATCCATAACAATAACCGCATGGACTTAGGCCGCTTGCGCGGTCAGCGTTGCTTGCAAAGACGGCTGTTACAGTGATGAAGATGATGATGATGATGGTGGTCATGAAGCAGCTAAATTTAGCCCGGAGAGGTGATTTATAAAAAGAACACGGCGGCCCGACTCAGATTAGAGCAGACACGCGTCACAAGACGGGAGCTTTTCAAGGCATAAACTGACACCATTACTTCAGAACAACACAGAGCAGGAAGGGATGAATAACAAACAGAAACACCAGCATTCAAACAAGCCTGCGCCTGATATGCAATCTTTAGTACTCTGAGATCAAAGGACAGCAGAGGACGTGGGAGAAGCAGTCGTTTTCGTTACAGCTACAATGCAACCTCAGCGAACAAGATCAGATGTACTGTGGAAGTGATAGGCTGTGAACACACACACACATACACACAAATAACCATGTATACATCCCCCTGAATAAACACACACACACACACACACACACACACACATCACACCCCCAATCTCTCTATCTCAAACACACACACACACACATGCACTCGCACATGTACACACACACACCACCTCGGGACTGAGGCCTGTCAATCTCCAATAACACTTCAAACAGAATAGCAGACGCATGCACTGAAGGCATGTCAAGAGCTCAACCAATAGGACGCCCCAAAGATCAACCAATAGGACAGCCTGTTCTGGATGTTTGCTAAGAGCAGCAGTTTTGTAGGATCGCCCAAATCCAAATTCCATTTAATAAGGAATCCAGTTCCTCATCTTCGTCGTCTTTCTTTTCCTGTCTTTAACAGACCAGAGCGCGAAACAGACGGTGTAGAAAAACTGCAAAAAAATGTAATTTAGCGCTTGAGAAGCCAAATTAATATATATTTTTTAAGTAAATACATTTTAAAAAATTGGAGAGGAAAAAAAGACTTTTACTTGAACGTTAAAGACAAATTCATGGAAAAGTGTTTTAAACCAATAATTTAAAAATGAGAAAGTGTATTACCCGTTTACTACCTGCTCAATATCCATTAGACTAACACTTAATTTAGTTCTGAGGTGGAAATATATTTATCAATTTCTCTTTCTCTCTATATATATATATATATATATATATATATACTGTGGGTGTCCAAAAGTCAGTGAGTCCACTACAAAGACCTGTTTGCTTTCATTGTTCATAGAAAACTAACACATTTTTTACACGTGGTATTTGTTATTCAAGAATGTCATAAAGCACTGATAAAAATCAAAAGTTAAAGAAAGGATGGTCTGAAATTGAAATATCTATAAAAAAAAGTTTTTTGCACACATTGCCTTTCATTTCCTCAAAATGTTGTGACACCTTATTTTTCATTTAAGTTTAAATACATGGACACTCCTAATACACTGTGTGAGTTGTTTTGGTCTTGTAACAATTAATATCGGATATTGACATAATTAATATGGTCCTCTATGTGTTCTCGTTGCTACTGCAAGTGCTTTAATCTTGAAAAAGGACACTTCCTTTGCAAAAGTTTTTGCAGCTGTTTGCAATTATGTCAGCAGAGCTTAGTGAAGTAGTTAGAGGTCAAATTGTTCTCCTGAGTAAAAATGTTGTGTTAGTTTTTGATGAATTATGAAAACAAACAGATCTTGGTAGTGGACTCAGACTTTTGGACCCCACTGTATGTATGTGTATATATATATAATGTATTAGAATAATAAATAAGAAGTCATTTCTCTGAAAGTGAAGCACCAGAACCGTCCACTCTCTCTCTCCCACTTCAACCTCAATCTGCTCCCAACATCAGGGAACAAGCAGTGGAGCTCGGACACTCAGCCCAGAGACACCATACAGCTTTTTATTCCTCTTTTTTTTTTTTTTTTTTTTGCAATGATTACACCGTTATTATAATATGAACCCAAATTGACGTAACTAAAGCAAGCATTTAACGTCAAGCATATATATATTTTTTCCTGGTTGGCAGGGGAAAAAAAGGGAATGCGAGAGAGAGAGAGAAAGAGAGAGAGAATGAGAGAGCGAGAACGAGAGAGAGAGAGAAGCAGCATGCACCACCACTCTCACAGCGACAGGGCAGACTTACCAGGGTTTATGATTTAAAAAAATAAAAAAATAAAAAAATAAAAAAATGTAATGTTTTGTGTTTGACGTTCCCCTCTGTTCTCTCTGAACAAATCCTTTGTCATGTAGCCATAATCTTATTAACGCCGTTGGCATGAGGCGACACGCGGGGGAGTGGGGGGGGGGCAGAGGTGGTGCTCGCTCGACAATGACATCCGGCCTGACCTGGAGGCGGCGCCTCCAAATTCCCAGCATGCACTGCACAGCGTCCAAAGAGCCGTGTGGAATCATGGATGGAGGAAAAAAGGAGTATGTCAGAACAGCGGGGAGAGTGTTTGTGCGCGCACGTGCGTGTGCCCGTACTGTGGTTTTTTGGGTTTCTTTTTTTTGGGGGGGAGTTTTCAGATGTTAATAAAATGTAAAAATGCTATGGCCGTGGGCCCGAGAATAAAATAAAAATGGGCCTAAAATAAAAGAGAGCCTTTATTATAGAGCATTATTATTATTTTCATTTCATTATTTATTTTATGTTCTCTAAGATCAGGCCGTTTGTGCCGAGGAACATGTGCATTGCACTAATAGTACACGTGAGCTCACATTTTGGGGTTCGTGAACAGCCGTGCTCTCAGCCTTTCAGGCCGCAACCCCATCCAAAAACGACCAAATAGGAAGTATCGGGGGGGCACGCATCCAACCCATTGCCGAGAGTGTTAATTGCCATTGATCTTGGCATCTCGGAAAGGTCGTTCCGGCGCAATCCTGATTAAGGAATGGTGCTAACGTGACAACCGGAGGGTCTGTCGAGGGATGCGTCCGTCTCCCATCAGCAGCATTTCCCCACTGACCCGCTCTGTGCCACAACTACAGGCGTACGGGCGGCGCAAACGTTCACGCCATAAAGGGGCCCCTGGTAGCGTAGCGGTCTAATGCACTATGTAAAACAAAAACATAAATCACAAAATCAGATTATTAATTAACTTCCAGCGAGGAGGGGGGGTGGCGGTGCAGTGGGGGAGTGTCATAAACTCCATATCTCGGCCTCCTGCGTGGTCTAGTGGTTTCAACGTCTGACGCTGGCCACGGCGACCGGGGTTCGATTCCCCGTCGCCCCAGAGTCGGCTCTGGCGCCCCAGGGAGTGGGGAGGGAAGCCGACACAGTTCGCTGCGCACAGGAGTGGGTCTGGGGTGCTGGAATTACAATCGACAGCACGACGAGTGCTGTCTCAGAGGAGGCAGCGCTTCGCCATTGTCACTGCCGGTCACAGGGCTACGGCAGCGAACTACGAGGAGGGGATTGAACTAAGCACAGCGGGCGTAATTTGCTATCAAATTTGGAGAAAAAACGAGTAAAATCTAAAATAATAATAATAATAATTTTAAAAACTCCATATCTCATCATAATGTAATTTCCTTGGAACGTGTGACCCAGTCTTCTTAAGCCTTGTATTTCAGTATCACAGCTGAATCTTTGGTGAACACTGGGAAGGGGGAGTGCAAGCTGCCTACTGTAGTTGCGGTTCAAAACCCGACTGTGTCAGTCTAACCGATCGGGAGCGGCTTTTGGCTGTCCGCCCCAGGGAGTGGGGGGAGGGAATATCGGCACAAACTCGCCAAGGAGCAGTAGGGTGTTCCTAAAGAACAGGTGGGTGAAGGAGGAGGCGGATCATTGTCAGCATAGCATGACCCGGAGGACGGGCGGCGTCTGCATATAATGATATGCAGTCTCAATAAACCCCCCATCCATACTGCGACCATCGCAGGCAAGCCTGCCCTGGATTATACCTCTGCTGGAGATGAGCGGAGTGTGTAAACGGTGACTTCAGGAGGCTGACACAAAGGCCTCTGGGGAAGGGCTCGAGTGCTCGTTCCCAAGCGGACAGTTTTTTATGTGTGTTTTTTTTAGAAGAGCGTTGGACGTGCGACGTTAGACACTCCCGTTTACTGATGGACCCATCAGCCAAGAGCGTGGGACTCACAGTCAGGGATGACAAAAACAAGAGGCGTGGGAATAATTACGGGAGGATCTGTACTGGAACTGACCCGGCAACATGTTTGACTTCACAAAAATTGTATCATCAATACTGAGGCCTGTCTCAGAGAACATCCACAACTGTGAATTATCTCTCCAAATACCCCCTGGCTGTTTCCTGAGCGCTACAGATGGGCTCACTGCCGAGAAAAGTTAAATCAACACACACACACAGACACACACAGTCAAAGACACAGACAGTCAAAGACACACACAAAGACACAGACACAGACACAGGCACAGACACAGACAGACACAGACAGACACACACACACACAGACACACACACACAAACACACACACACACACACACACACACACACACACACACACACACACACACACACACACTCACCCTTAAGGGTCAAAGCTCTGAGACAAGCTGGGGAAACCATTTAATTCCTCCATTTCTCTTTTCTCTGAATCTGGACCACCCAATGGTATCGGCAGGCCTGTCTCGTCACTGGGACATCCTCTACCGATCTGCGAGGGAACACACTCGCACCCTCTCCTCCACAGTCACTGGGTCACAGGAGTGCATTTTCACACAGGCAAACTGCAGTTGCCTGGGCAACCAGGCACCCACGTCATGAGACAGGAACAATTCCGGTAACAGAAACCCTCACTCCTTGGCCATTACATCACGCCATTTCCCAGAATGCTGCACTCCACCCGCAATGCCGACACAGGCCTCCGGATTCCCCTGCCTCCACTCCGACCCTCGTACCTGCGTTCCAGTGTCTGTCCCTTCACAGCACACAATATAAGCATTGCAATTTTTACAGCTGCAGGATTTTATTAGATTTATTTATTTATTATTAATTTACCCACTCTTTGATATCTAAGTGAACATGAGTGAGGAGAGGTCCCAGAGGCACCAGGGCCAACGCAAAGACGGGAGGGGAGATGCGGGTACGTTTTTTCATTAACAACAAAAGCAGTAATAACATCCACAGTTCTTACCTGGAGGAGCCACAGCCAGGAGGCAGGAACAGCAGCAGACCCGTGGAGAGGAGAGACAGAGAGAGTGAAAGAGAAAGGCTTTCATTAGCCGCAAGCTTGGATAACCATCACAGAACATTAATATTTATGGCTGTCCTGTGCCCTCCTACCTTGTGCGTGCCACGCTGATTGTAACTGAGATAATGAACATGTGCATATGAAAGAGGAGCGATTTATCAGTCATCAGTGCACCAAACACCAGGCACACGGGGCCTCCGATAGCGTAGCGGTCTAACGCACTCGTTTATGAGTGTGAGCTGCCTATCACGGTCGCAGTTTGAAACCTGACTGTACCACTCTGGCCCTGGTGGGGTTTGGCTGTCCGCCCCAGGGGGAGGGGGGAGGGTGAGCTGTCACAAACTAGCTGAGAAGCGCGTAAGGGAGTCTCCAGAACGTGCACGGGCAAATTCCGTCTCGAAAGAAGCGCAGTTCGCTGCCCTCTGAGAATTAGATTGCCTCATAGAGTCGTGTGTGGAGTTTGTGTGGGGAGGGCAAAATGAAATAAATAGAGGGTATAATTGGCCACTAAATTGGGAGAGAAAACTGGGGAAAAAAGGCCAGGCACATGAGTGGTGCTCACAGGCAATATGCGAACCATAACGCTAATGGTTAATTGCACATTAATGAAACGCAATGAAATATCATCGGGCAGCTATTTCATTCATTCAAAAGGCAGCACTGAAATGAAACAAACATTTAAAAAATTCAAAGAAAATTAAATCCAGTCACAGTTTTCGGCCCAACATCCTGCCACGACTAACCCGCCGACATCCCTTCGGGGGTAGGGTCAGAGTGCAGCCACTATGCGTGGACAGACAAAAAAATAGAAAATTACCATTTTTATTTCTCCATTTTCAAACCTAATCAGATTAATTAGACCATCGGCTAAGTACAAGGCCAATGCCACATGGGCGGAGCGCGAGGAGCGCGTTTCTTAGCAACGATATATTTCTGTAACAACTCATTCATTAACCGCTGCACCTGGTGAGCCAGGTTTCAGAGGCTTCATGCATCTGTCCCTGAACAGGGAGGTTTGACAAATGCATACTACTAATAATACGAGAATACAATATCAATTCTATTCATATAAATGCAATAAATAGTCATATAATACACGTAATAATAACAATAACAATTAGTATGAAGAAGAAGAATTGATGATGATATTGTTATCATTATATAGTAGTATTATTATTACTATATTATTATATAGAGGAGACGGGGATATATAAATAATATATATATTATATTATATTATATTATATATATATATATAATATTATTATTATTACTATTTTGATTTAATGTTGGAACTGGAATATCAGATGAGTACAAGTGTAAAACCACAATGAAAGTAAGGAAATGAAGCGTTCAAAGTGAGGAGGTGGAGCCATGGTGTGTGTGGGGGGTGGTATGAATTCTGCATGTTGACAAGCAAACAGCAGTGAAGATACAATCCCCCTGACACCCGTCACCTAGGTAATAAGGGACAAAGGATGAGGAGGGGGAAGGGGGGGATGTTACTTATGAAGGACAGACAACAATTATAACTGCTTTCATCATCAATCAAAAGATTCCATTTTCATATCGACAACTTTTAGAATAAAGGTTTTGGAAATGCCCAGTTGAGCAGGTCTCACGCTGGGCGCAGCACAACGCTATTTACATCTGAAAGAGCCACACAGCATGCCACATGCAGAGTTCACCCGACTGGAGACATATTACCACGGCCAAATTCACATAAACACACGGAAAAGGTACGACAGCCAAAAGATTCTGACATTTAAGCAGTTTGTATCCAGAACTAAAAATGCAATGCATCCAATTAAAACAAAAGTCAAAACTGGGTTCTTTTATTTGTTTTTTTAATAAGAATAAAAATACTAATACTAATAAAAATATTAGCAATAATAAGAACAATAACAAGAACAACAATAAGAGTAACAATAATAATAATAATAATAATAATAATAATAAATAAATAATAATACATGTGGGTCAATCACAGTGGTGGAATCACTGAAAGAGAAATCAAAGTGAGCGAAAGGTGAGACATAAACAGCCAATTAAAAGAGGTTTGAATGGACTTCTGTACCCCCCGGCGTATTAAAATGAATTCAATTAAAATAAAAGATAAAGAAACGCAAGAGTTGGTTTCTTTGTTCCTTTTTTGCCTTTCCATTCCTCTTCCTTTCCAAGATTTTCCTGTTTGATCTCCGTCTCACCTGGCTTGACGAGACTTTACGGGCCAATGGCGACCATACTCACTGGCCTCCCTGGGGGGGGAGGACACGGGTGTTGGTTCGCCATCGGCGCAATGGCGGTCGTGACAGCGACGTGACAAGCACACAGAGAGGAGCGTGGCCGAAACCAGCAGTGCGAGCGCGTTACTCTCAATCGGCTTTCAAAACAAAGGTATTAATCATCGTTACATCACCGCGGCGGCCGGGGAGCGCCCGTCTCAGAGTCGCTTCTGACACCACCTCCGCACCTGAGCCGTGACGCCATGGCAACCCTGGCCAGGTACCGCAGTCGGCGTGCAGAGAGATGACAAGTAGCAAACCTCACCAAAAAAAATAAAAAATAATAATATATATATCACTGCAAAACATCCTCAAGAGTTTGTCACCCTCGTTGACCTTGCCTTCCTGTTCTTGGCTCTTATCCCGGTCTTCGGTCTTCTTTTGCTTTTGAAGGAAACATTTTTTTTCCTTTTCCTCCAATGATACGGGATGCTCGATCATAACTGTGGGCCAGTCCCATCCACGCAACATCCTCCATGTTTTCTGGAGACGGCGCGCTGACACACTGGAGAGTCGGACCCCATTTCTCTTTGCTCTGCGGTCCGCCGGCCCAACTGCGCAGGATGTCCAGGAGTTTGCAGGCACCCGATCGACCAGAGGGAGGCACTATTGAGCGAAGAGGCAGGGGATACCAACTGAAACCCTCCCTCTGTGGGCAACACTATGCTATAGCATTATACCAAATATACCCTGGAACCTGGGCCACAGGCGGCACTGCTCCTAGGTCCAGTGCCTTAACTGTGTACACCAACAGCCCCGCCCAAATTCATCTTTGCAAAAGACGATGGAGACGCGCAAGTTGAGGCTGAGGTTGCAAAGAGCTCCAAGATGCGGTTAAAACAAGAACGACAATAAAAAAATAAAAACCGCACTACTGAACCAGCTGTTGTCTCATCACTGAAAGAAACGGTTTATTCCACAAACTACTGTAGTTTAAGAGCTACAAGACACAAACTGAAGTCTCTCTGGCCTGGAAATCAAAGTTAGAAGTGACTCATTCACGCTTAAACGTTTGTCACGCTTGGCCCTCCGCTTCGGTTATAAACAAACTCCGAAGTTCAAGCGACTGCAGTGCAACAACGCAGATTCACACATTATTTCCCCTGACATTATGTCACTTTTTTTTATGTTCAGCCACACATTGTGAAGTTCAAGGGAACAGAAAAAGAAAAAGGAGAAGAAAAATAAATAAATAACACAACTTTCAAAGACACGATTGTCTCAGCCGTCCCTTCGGAAATGAAATAAACTTCAATTAAAAAAAGCGTTAAATATGAAAAGATTAAAACACAAGAGAGAAATATCGCTAGAGGCAGCGACGGAACTTTGACCCCACAGCGTTGCTTTGATCCGATCCACTGCGGACCGCTTCGTCTCTGTAACGGTCAGAATGTGTGTCTGTGACCCAATCCACATCAAAGGGAAGGAGTCATCAAAACCGCCGATTGGGGCGCAAAAGGCCTAAACAGTCCACAGGCCCTTTTAAACAGGCCCTTGACCTCTCTGCCTCTTCAAAAGCTTTCAATCCCCTCCCCACCCCCCGGTGCTATGGGAAGCTTCAGAAGCCAGCTCCAGGGCCCACTTCTTGTCCGTCTGTAACAGCGTCCCCCCTGCCCCCCTTGTGTAACACGAAAAGAACCCCCGTAAACAGCACTGGCATTCGACAAGATGCAACAGGGCCTGAAATATCGTTCAATAAAAAATATATATAAAAAGTGCAATTCACAGTCAGACCAAACAGTACTTCACAGTGGGAATATTCCAAGGAGAATTTCTTTTAAAAATGTGTAAGCCAATGTTCGTTTAAAACTTAGGAAATAGTTGAGGTTGCAAAAAAAACCCCATTATCTTAAGTTACTAATACAGTCTGGGGAGAGGGGGGGGGCAGCACTTTTTAAGATGAAAGACAAAAGAATTCACCTCCTCCAGGTGATCCAAGTCCTGGCGTTTTATCATTTTTAACAATGTGGAAAATTGTAGCTACAAGCTTTCAGGGTTTGACAATGATGACCCAAACCCTGAGGAGTTGTGAAATGATATATAAATACTGAGACAGAATCAGGAGAAGGTTTTCTGGCCTGCGGAGCCACCGTTTTCCTGGGAGCAGAGGGGGACAGCGGGAACAAAGAGCAGACTGCACACGACTAGATGACTGAACGATGTGAAAAATAAATTAAAAAACGCCATGCTAGCTGGTGACGATGGGCAGAATTAATCAGACGTGATGGCTCATTTAAGCTGCAAATGTACCCGTTTTATTTCTTCTTCTGTGCATTAATTGGAGACAAGTACACTGACCTTTCTGACACAATCTGTCTGCTTTGCAATAATTAAGACACCACCGTTGCCAGAGCCACGTGCCTGCAGATAGAGAGCGAAAGGCTCACAGAATGAGATGGCTCCCCCTAGAGGCGAGGAGGGAGGTGTCAATATATCCAGCTGAGTAAACGTTAAATACAGCTACGTTGCACTGTAGTCAGTGGCATGTCTCTCTGGCTCCCACCGTGCCACCTTCCCTGGAACCGCAGTCAAGTTGTTAGGCGGTGGATGTCCGCCCAATCAGGGCAGTAGTCAATCCACCAGCCTCGCGGACCAATCAACCCACTGACCCGCCCAGGAATCACCTGTGCCACAGGAATTTGTTGGACGCCAAAACGCAACAGAACCAGTCATTGTAAATGGATTCTGCTGTCGCAGGTCACCCTAGCGCCGGAAGGTCAAGTCTTGTTTATTGTTTTTTTTTTTTTTTGAAACGGCACACGATGGCTTCCCGTGTAAGAGAGAAATCTTTGGAGTGTTAAAAGAGCGTAAGAAAAGCACCCTGTAACTGCCAAGCCCCCTGTGCCCCCCGCACCGCATCCCCCGCGGACCGCCTCTCCTCTCAGAACATAAGCTCACTTGAAGCCTGAGTCTTTGGTTCTGAGAGACGTGAGTTTCCCTCCGCCGCGGGATCAGAGGGAGAGAGGACGTCCGCGCGCGTTCCACATGAATGAAATATTCAGCACCTGCGGTGCGGGAGTGGACCGTCTCGTAGGATTTTTTTTTTTTGATTTATTATTTTTATTTTTATGTATGGATTACAGGTCACACTAGGGGAAATGATCAGGGAAGACGAAGGCATCAAGGGTAAAAAAATAAAAAATGAAATATGTAAATCGCAGCGGCTTCTCTGTGCCCTGTCAGCGCTCATTACGCGCGGGGTTGGGCACTCCGGCTGCTGTTGTCACGAGCGAGAGACTTTAGTTAACTGTCTGGGAAAAGTGTCAACATCTCGAGGGACAGCGGCTCGGAGAGCGCCGCGCGACGCCAGGGCATTAGCTTTCTGCTTTCATTTTCTCCTTCGCCGTTCGGCGATCATTTAAACTTGTCAGCGGGCAATTATTTCCCGCGGCTGGCACAGATTGCCGCTGTTAACTTGCTCAAATCCGCCCCCCATTTTAAATTTTACTATATTTTATTTATATGCATATATCCGTCATCAGACAATTAATAACTGGTATAATTCCAATAAACCCATTAGTCCTCTGGCTTTCGGTTTTACACTTCCAACGGAAATGATGTGTTCCAATGGACTGCTAATGTCAGACAGCCTTTGAACTAAATGGATATTTAAAAATATGTATAAATAAATAATAATAATAGTAATAATATGAAAAAAACAGGTCCATAAAGACAATGCGAGACGGATAATACATGCAAATGCTCCAATAACACTGGGCTTTCTTTGAAAACGCTGACTATGCAGGTTAGGGAGACAGCAGCGCTTTGCAGGTCAGTCAGGGAGCAACCCGACTCAGAGCAGTAATTCGGGGGACGACATCGAGGGCTCTTTGAAAATTAATCGTCAAATCGGATTTCCCGTGACAAGTCACGGGTCACCGCTAACTCGCCATCAGCGAATGAAAATCCCCCATTTCTCTTCAAACCCCCCCAACCTTTATAACCTCACACGTATGCAGCCTACACCTGCGCCAGTCACAGGAGGGAGTTTCTACCTGGAACTAAACTGAACAAAAACTCTTTACAGGATTCAATTAGTCTTTTTGAGAAGAAGAGTGAGAGGAGCGTTTATCACTTTTCTCCAGAAGTAAGAACCATCCGAAGAGATGCCATCTTATCACCTGTCTGCAGCACAGTGAAGCGCACAGAACGCTGGCCGTGGAAAACTGGGCCATCGTCCTCCTTTCACACACAGAGAAGAGGCTCTGGCCTTCACAGGGAGGGTCCGTATCTGTCAGTGCATTACTGCAGGTCCGGTCCGCTCTTTCTTTCTTTACATTTATTTCAGATTTTTTCCCGGTTTTTCCTCCCAATTTGGTGCTCAATTGTACCCAATATTTCTTTCAAATCGCCCTCCCCCATGAGCCTGCCGCCCATCACTACAGGACAAGTCAATACCCCGAGGCCGCCAATGATCCAACTCCTCCGAGACGGAACTCACCCACCTTCTTTTACAGGGACGCGCTTCTCGGCGAGCTCGTGCCGGCTCTCCCTCCCCCCTGCCCCTGGAGCGGACGTCCAAAGCAGTGGGCAGCCTGCATCCGGGCGAATGCTTTTACCGTTACGGCCCCCGAGGCCCGCTGCAGGGTTACAGACGCATTCCTGACGTGGTGAAAAGTACGGCTTTCTTTTCCTAAACACCTCGGAGCGCTGAGCGATGAGTGACACGTCTCTGTTTTCTTTTCTCCCCCTTGTAGCTCACTTCATTACGGCTGGCGCATAATGACCGCTTGTGCGAGTGTTTTAAATCTCTGTAAGTGCGTGTGCCCACTGGCTGAGAGAACATGTCACAACGGAGCAGGCGGTCTCTCTGTAGCTGCTTTAGAGGAGAACGGACGTCACCAGCGCCGAACAAAGCTTGCGTAAATATGCGGGAGGAACGTTTTTCATTTTTTAGAGTTGCTTCGTTTCCTTTCAGAAGAGAAGGCAGAGATCGCCTACTGCGCACCTCAACCGGCAGATTAATTCTTCCCAGGGGAAACATGAAAGTCTGTGCAAAGGGCCCCATTTCTGGACGGACTAATTATTGGGATGAAAACCCTTTCCCTTTAAAAAATTTTTTTTTTTTACTTCAAACATTACATTTACATTACAGGCATTTAGCACACACTCTTATCCAGAGCGACTTACACAGACATTTCTTTACATACAATACATTTATACAGCTGGATATTAACTGAATCAGTTCAGGTTAAGTACCTTTGTTCAAGGGTACAACGGCAGTGGCTCCACCTGGGAATCGAACCTGCAACCTTTGAATTAAAAGCCAGGTTCCCCTACCCATTACACTACACTGCCACCACACACTTTTCACGTACGCCTCATCGTACTTCAGGTGATCGAGGGTTTATAAGCCAAATAAATCTCATTGGGTTGATACAGGCCTGTAATACAGTAACAGAGTATCTGACAAGAACAAGCGACAAAATGAAGATATATTGCATATTTCACAAAGCGGCAAGAAAGAGATCCATCTTTTATTTTTTTTATGTAAAAGGTGTATTAATTTTATCTCCTGCCAGTCAATGCTGATTGAATATGTTAATCCATACGTTTAAAATTTGATGAGGTAATTCACAAGGTTGTTAAATCTGCTGTCAGTTCCAGTCATTGTAAATGTGCCTGAGCGAGAAGGACATTTCCCCCTTTTTTATAAGTGGGCGGTGCTGGAAAACCCCTTCCTGGAGGGCCGGATCCATTTCAGCTTTATTGAAAAAAATGTATTTTGTTTCAGATTTTTTCCAGTTTTTCTCCCAATTTAGTAGCCAATTATACCCTCTATTTTCTTTCGATTCGCCCTCCCCCACAAACTTGCTGCCCCGTCACTACGCTAATTCCCAGAGGCCGGCAATGATCCGCCTCCTCCAAGACAGAACTCGCCCACCTACTTTCTTTCCTTGTGCCGGCTCATCGCTGCCCCGGATTGGGGCTCTCAGCCAGGGCTGGTCTGGCACAGTCGGGTTTCAAACCGCGGCTGTAATAGGCAGCTCACACTCGCAAAGTGTTGTGTGTTAGACCACTACGCTATCCAAGGCCCCAGTTTCTGCTTTTTTGCTTCCAGATTATCCTGGCTAAATTAACTAAATAGCCATACACACACATTGGTTCACTCATAGATTAGACCAGTAGCTCCCAAACCTCTCCTTGTGGAACTCCCTGTCAGTCCATGTATTCGTTAAATTCCACCACCAGCACACCTGATTCAACGAATCAATAACTGTAAACTAGTTAACTACATGAATCAAGTGCGCTGGTGGTGGAATTTAATTAATACATGGACCGGCTGGGGGTCCCCGAGGAGAGGTTTGGGAACCCCTGGATTAGACTACAGTAAAACTTTTCATATAGGGACACAAGAACAGTGTTCAGCTCTGTCACTCGTGAGCCTATCAATAGCAAAAATGTCAGATCACGTAAATGGCTGGACAAATTAGAGTCATAGAAATTAGAATCAGAAGTTGTCGTGACCACAAGCAGACACGGTCCTAGAGGACTGGAAACAGATACGGCCCGCCAGTAACAGGTCTAACAGGGCCGGGGCCCCTGGGCGCCCGCCCCGCCCACGCTTTGTGTTCCAACCCAATCGCTGGGCATGGTGTGGGTTCAGGAAAATGACCTCAACGGAATTCAACATTTTTATTCCAGCAAAGAAAAAATCCAATAAGGCCGATGTGAAAAGTGCGGGGGGGATAGGGGTTATAGGCTCAATGAAATGTGATCTTGAGAGACTTTGAGAGTGGTGCGGAGAGCGGGAAAGGACGAGATTAATGTGTGAGCGATGCTGGCCACCATATGGAGGAGCAGCAGGCCTTCGCCTTTCCCGCGAGCCGCGGGATGAATAATGCAACGATGGAGCGATGCGCTCCTTTCGTCTCCTGCCCATCAGTTTCGGATCCCTTTCACCCGCGAACGAGGGCACCCTGGGCAGGAGGGGGTAACAAGCAGGGGAGCCAGAGGTCTGCTTTACCACCCTGGGCTCCGTGCAGAGCGAGTGCACACCCGTCTCTTACCGCTGTGCTTCCCAAACTTTCTCAGCCTGTGACCCGCTCATTTTCTCTGAACCTCTCCCATACTAAAATGCAGAGACATGTTGAAATGCGGAACTAAAATGCTTCTTTTTTTTTTTTTTTTTCAATGTCAAAGCAAATGCAAGTGCAGAGTGTGAGATGTCAGTGGAAAGGGGAATGTTTTCATGTGTTATCTTGTGGCCCAGCTCAACCCCTCCCATAACCCAGTGTGGGAGCCAACGGTCTTACAGGGTCCAAACAGATGCTGTTTTACCGGTACTGCGACGTACGGGCGGGCTGGAGCTGAACCGCGGTCTCTGGTAACACCGGGCCGCAACATTAACGCGTCTTGGGGTCGGGACCCCTTATCGGTGACTGACTGCGCACGATAGCTCCACCAATCACTTCATGCATGAAGCCAAACTCTCCTGTAATGGCAGCACATTCAGCCAGAATGATCCCGACCTCCCAGAGCACAGTATCCCAATCACTTATAACCTCCTAGAGCACAGTATCCCAATCACTTATAACCTCCTAGACTACAGTATCCCAATCGCTTATAACCTCCTAGAGCACAGTATCCCAATCACTTATAACCTCCTAGAGCACAGTATCCCAATCACTTATAACCTCCTAGACTACAGTATCCCAATCACTTATAACCTCCTAGAGCACAGTATCTCAATCACTTCTAACCTCCTAGACTACAGTATCCCAATCGCTTATAACCTCCTAGACTACAGTATCCCAATCACTTATAACCTCCTAGAGCACAGTATCTCAATCACTTATAACCTCCTAGACTACAGTATCCCAATCGCTTATAACCTCCTAGACTACAGTATCCCAATCGCTTATAACCTCCTAGACTACAGTATCCCAATCACTCATAACCTCCTAGAGCACAGTATCGCAATCTCTTATAACCTCCTAGAGTACAGTATCCCAATCGCTTATAACCTCCTAGAGCACAGTATCCCAATCACTTATAACCTCCTAGACTACAGTATCCCAATCACTTATAACCTCCTAGAGCACAGTATCCCAATCACATATAACCTCCTAGACTACAGTATCCCAATCGCTTATAACTGTCACGGTTCCATGTAATTCATGCCATGTTTTATGTTTCATTCATGTCACGTTTCATTTCATTTCATGTCATGTCATGTCTTGATTCTGTTTTCATGTTACGTTTCTGTTCATGTTTAAAGCATACATTTTTTCATGTTGTTTCCGCAAATCTTGCGTTCATGCTTTCTTTCTCTCTCTCTCTCTCTCTCTCTCTCTCTCTCGCTCACGTTTCCTTATTGTTTCCCCCTTGTCTGATTACTAATTTACTAACGATTAGATAGGTTTATTGTTTCTGCTAGCACGATTGGCAATTTAGTAACTCTAATTGCCGACGTGCTGGAGATTTACTAATTACTAACTTGCTAACCATGTATTCATGTTTCCTTTCGTTTCTAGTTCATGTCTAATTGACTAATCTACTAACGCTAGGTCAGGATAGGATAATTACTAACAACGACTAATTATCTTGTTACCTTGTCACACACTCCTCAGTTGTTTTCTGTTTCGCGCTGTTCTCAAGCTAAGTGTCTGCACCTGTCTACACCTCCATATAAGCTCAGTGTTTTTGTCACGTCCTTGCGAAATTGTTGCCTATATTTCTATAGCACTTTTGAGAGTTTTCCAAGTCTGATTTCTTTGTTACGATCCAAGCCTGTTTTCTGACCATTGTTACTGCCTGCCATTTTGTTACCACTGCCTGTTTTGTACCACAAGTTTTTGCCTGCTGTCTTTTGTGCCTTTGCCCCGCGGAGCAGACTTCGGTCTTGACTCTTGCACCGTCCCTCACTACGAGCCTGCCTACCGTCCTCCTGTACCTCTGCCCCGCTGACAGCTACTCTAGTTTGTTTTTGGATTTTACATGGTTTACCGAGTTCGAGACTGCCTTCTCCCTCGGTACTGTACTTTGGTTACTGGCTTGATTTTTTGGTTATCGGACTTTGCTTTTGTTTTGACTACGTCTCCTGAACATTCCTCTAATAAAGCCCTTGCGGGTCTTTATTTTATGGCATTGTTTCTGAGTCGTGCATTTCGGGTCCAACCCTCACGTACCCATCTCAATAACCTCCTAGACTAAAGTATCCCAATCACATATAACCTCCTAGAGCACAGTATCCCAATCGCATACAACTGTTAGCGTTCAACAAATTCATTCTGTGCACGAACTAATGAACGCACTGACGAATGCGTTCAACGAATGCACCAAAACGCTGTCTGAAATTATTGTAGGTTCTTCTGGTTGAACATCAATAGGAATGTGGGACACCGTGGGAAACTTCTCTAAACACAAGGTCACACAAGGTCACAGACAGCAGCCTCAGGCTAGAGAAAGACCCCCTCCCCCCCACCCAAATGTTTGCGTTTTCCTGATTGACCCAGTCTGACAATTTCTCTCAGGAGAAAGCACATTTGAATTCCAATTTTTCTTTTTCAATTATGTTTCTGTAACTTCTGTAACTATAATTTGATAATAATGAACAATAGTTATAATATACTACTATTTTTATTGTATTATTAAATTATGTATTATTGTTATGAACAATAAATATATAATTAATAATAATGTTTTCTCTTTCAAATCTACTGATCATGCTTCCGCTACTCTTTGATATGATGAATGTAAACAGTGTTTCTGCCGATACAGCGGCAGCTGAATTTTTAATTTGACACATTGAAAGAGTGAGAGAGACTAGCATGCCCGTCAGAGAGAAAAACGACCACGCTGCTGCTGCTGCGCGACACTCCTCCTCTCTCCGTTTCGCTCTACCTCTGTGAGACTGCTGAACCAATGCGCTGTCACCCTTCCCACCGAGCACAACGTTTCGCTTATTTCATCAATATCGCTTTCCTTTCTTCCTGCCAATAGTCTTCCCATCAGGACGTCTCCCCCTTCATCAAAGATTCAGAGGACGATGCAGCGATGGTTGCCAGATCGCAGGGGACCCTTGTTTAAAGCCCCCCCCCACTTCTCTCCTCCCTGTCTGAAAGACGCGATATGTGTGGGAAGGGCCGCAGGAGTTCTAAACGGTGATCTCACTGTGGGGGTGGCTAGAAACGTATAAGCCAAAGCAAATAGTTATTACCGTTCTCCAAAGGGATTAGTGCGTGCGCGGAATGAACTTGAACCGGCCACCCCTGGATCGGCCGACGAGCCGACCGTCTTTGAAAAGTTGCACAGTGACGGTGAAAAGAAAAGAAAAGAAGGGGGACCGGACAGAAGATGATTGGTTTATTAAAGAAGAAGAGAGAGTCCAATGCATGGTGGGAGCACTGGGTAAGTCATTACGCCGTATGGATCATAAATGCGGCCTGTATATTAATCATAATCATAAACTCAAGGCCAAACCTGTGGGGACTTGGGGGGGAGGAATCACTCAGCGCTCCGCCTGGAAAGTCCATTCGGGGGGGCATACGATGGGATACGGCGGTTAAAATGAACGCCAGGCCCATCCCGCACCCGCAGAGGGAAAAGTACCTATAATTTGATGCAGAATATGATGGCGCTGTGCAGAAAAAGAGAAGAAATAAAAACGCTGTGTGAGAGAGAGAGAACGAGAGAGAGAGAGAGAGAGAGAATGCTTTTAACTGAACGGCTCTGTCCCCACTCTAAAGAACACAGCCAGTACAAAAACACCACGATTCTACTTTTGAGTGCTTTCTCAATACCGCTGTACACTCCCTTACTGCAGCTCGTTGTTAGAACGCCACGCTGACGTCAACACACTATTGCGAGCACGCACACACACGAACACGCATGTACACAAGAGAGACATTTTAAAATCAACACTTGAATATGTGAGTTTTGAAGCAACATGAGAGATCTAACAGATTTTGAAAGAGGTCAAACAGTTGCAGGTGCGTCAGGCACAGAAACGGCAAAATTATGTGTCAAGGGGAACAGTGTCGAAAATCATGACTGCATACGCCAAACAAGGAAACACTGCATCAGGAGAGAGGAACAGTGATCGCAAGTCAAAGCTCACCGAAAGGGAAAGACAGACACTTAACAGAATAGTTGCTAAAAACCACAAAACAACGGCCTCAAAAATAACCACAGAACTGACTCTAAACCCCCGTGACCCAGTCTCAACAAAAACCATCATGAGATTTACAAAGCTGATATTTATGGTAGGGCTGCCATTCAGAAGCTGCTTGTAACCAAAACCAATGCACAACAATGCATAACCTGGTGTAATGAGCACAAAACCTGGATTTATGAGTAGTGGAAGAAAGTAATATGGCCTGATGAGTCATATTTGACTATTTTTCCTACATCTGGACGGGTTTATGTTTGGAGAAAGCCAAAGGAAGCCTTCAATCCTCATTGCCTGTTCCCAACTGGTATGGCATGGGCAGCCATCTGGTGGGAGTCATTGGGTCTGATTAATACTCTGCATGGTAGAATTACGACCAAGGAATAAGAAGCCATTTTAGGCCACCAGGTGCACCCTATGGTGCAAACATTGTTCCCTCAAGATGTTCCCATATTCCAAGATGATAACACACCCAAACACACTGCTAAGTAGATTCAAGAGTGGTTTCATGATCCAGGGATGAAGTGAAACACCTTCCATGGCCTCTCCAATCATCAGATCAAAACATAATTAATCCTTTGTGGGTGAGTAGAGTGCAAGAGTAGATTTCCACGGCCCAACACCACATTAGTTAAGACACATTCATATGTCGTTTCCATTATTTTGTTATAACCCCTGTATACACACCTACACATGTGCATGCGTGCGGGTGCGCGCGCACACACGCACACACACACACACTGCATGCACACACGCACGCACGGACATAAACAGCACACACACCATACACACTGTGTGCGCAGTGTGAGTGTGTGTGTGTGTGTGTGTGTGTGTGTGTCAGGGTGACCTTGTCTCCATCCTCTGTGTGTTTGTGTCTGAGGCCAGCTCTGAATGTCTGCTGCTCTGTGACTGACAGCACTGTGCTCCAGACCCCCACAAACCCCAAATGCCCCTGGCCCCCACAAACGCCCCCCTTCTCCCCCCCCCCCGAGAGGGAGGGTGGCTCTCTGGACAGGAAGTGCTCCGACTGCGTCTCACTGACAGATATCGTCCGCTCTTTCATACCTGCGCCCCCCCCACAAAGCGCTCTTGGCAGTGGAGTGCAGGGAGCTCCATCACTTCAGCTCTCTGCTTCTTCCTCACCATTCAACCCATCGTTTGAAAAGTACAGAGCTCGGCATAATCTCCAGTGCAGTGTTTTTAACATATGAATGCCCTTCCTTGTGCGAGTGAGCAGGAATGAGCACACGTGTGTGTCTGTACACTCTAAACTTCTGTGTTTCAGCTCTGAGCGTAGGCCATATGGAGGGGTTAAAATAAAGAGCACTTTCTCCCCAGAGCTCGAGCGTATTATAACACAATTTTTGTGTGTTGGGCTTTTTTTCCCCCCTTTTCTTTATTATTCATAAAACCACAGCTTGTATGAATCAAACCGACATCATATGTCACCATTATGTCTTTTTTTTTTTTTGGGGGGCTGAAGCAGACAGCTGTTTGAAATCCGCCACAACTGAAGTCCACGTTCAGAACAAAAAAACCTGGCATCTGTCTCCGAAACGGCTACCATTAAACAGAGATCAGGAGTAAAGCATTGCAGAACAACCAACATTTCTGCTGCCAAAAAATAAACTAAGATAAAAAAAACATGCCTGTTCCGTTTTTTCCCCCCTGTATAGCATACCATTAGGAATGTGCTTAGCAGACCTCCGTACCCACATTGCTTACATGGTATATTGTTTCCATTGCTTCCATATTATATTGCTTACATGTTGTCCATTACATTATATTACCCTTGAATATAGATGGGTATTTACTGAAGCACTTCCAGGTGAGCGCCTTGCTTGTAGCAGTCACGGAAGCAGGTTTGATTGCAGAACGTTGAGGTCACACACTGGCAGTTCTCTTACAGGCACCACACACTGCACAGGCCTTGTGAATTAATGACACGCACGGACAACAGGCTGGACACTTTGTGTGGGCCCAAATGCAGAACCTGCACTACCGGTCAAAAGTTTTAGAACACCCCCATTATTTCAGCAGTTTAAGTCCAGTGAATAACCTGAAATGGTACAAAGGTAAGCGGTAAACTGCCAGGGGTTAAAAACAAGAAAAAGTTTAGGTTACCAACAACTGAAAAATAATGTACATTTCAGTTATAAAAAAGGCCCTTTTCAGGGAACAAGTAATGGGTTAACAACTTACAGCTGTTCTGCAGCAATGGAAGTAAATTAAGCTTTGAAAGTTGATGCAAACAATTCCTACAGGTGTCCCAACCTTTGTTGATTACTTACAAACCCTCTGTCTGTATAAAAGCAGTGTTGGAACAGACTGTGTTACTACACCCTCTGAAGCATTATTTGGACAATATTGACTGCAGGAAGTAGTATATTGCTATCATAATGGCAAGAAAAAGGCAATTAATAAAGGAAGACAGACAGACCATTATAACCCTTAAAAGTGTAGGTCTCTCCTTTACAGAAATTGCAAAGAAGGCCAAGGTGTCAGTGAGTACAGTTTCCTACACCATCAAAAGGCACTTGGAAACTGAAGGAAACTCTGACAGGAAGAGGTCTGGCAGACCAAAAGCCACAACAAAATCATAAGACAAGTTTCTGAGAGTCAACAGCTTGCGTGATAGGCAGCTCACAGGACAACAGCTTCAAGCACAGCTTAACACTGGTCGAAGTAAGGAAGTGTCAGTTTTAACTGTGAAGAGAAGCCTTCGAGCTGCAGGTTTGACAGGTTGAGTGGCAGGATGAAAGCCATTGCTAAGATGGCAAAATAAGAAAAAGAGGCTTGCCTGGGCCATGAAGCACCGCCAGTGTAATACTGAAGACTAGAAGAAGGTCTTATGGACTGATGAATCAAAATTGGAACTCTTTGGTTCATCACGCAGGGTTTTTGTACGCCATTGAGTAGGCGAAAGGATGGTTCCTCAGTGTGTGACACCAACTGTCAAACATGGAGGAAGCGTGATGGTCTGGGGCTCTTTTGCTGGATCCAGAGTAGGCAACTTGCACAGAGTGACTGGCACCTTGAACTAAAAGGGCTACCACAGCATTTTGCAGCGCCATGCAATACCCTCTGGTCTATGCCTAGTTGGTCAGGGGTTCATCCTACAGCAAGATAATGACCCAAAACATACCTCCAGGCTATGTCAGAACTACCTTAGAAGAAAAGAACAAGACGGTAGGCTTCAAATCATGGAATGGCCAGCACAGTCTCCAGACTTAAACCCCATCGAGCTGGTTTGGGATGAACTGGACAGAAGGGTGAAAGCAAAGCAACCTACAAGTGCAACGTCTGCAACAGTGTTGGGAAGAACTTTCCAAACAATATTTGATTTCCATCGTAGAATGTTATATCTGCAAAAGGTGGCTACTTTGATGAGTCAAAAAATGTGATTCAATTTTGCTAAACAAAATGATTCCATGATTTCTTTTTATCTCCAATTGTTTATTTGTTCTATGCTTTCATTTCAGAGCACATTGAAACATGGACAGGATGGAGAGGGAGAGAAGCAGGAGAGACCGAGAGAGAGAGAGAAAATGCCAAAATGGTGAACCTCCTACTAAAACTAGCATACATGGTGCTAAAACTGGCATACAGGGCACTAAAACTAGCATACATGGCGTGAAAAGTGGCATACAGGGCACTAAAACTAGCATACATGGCACTAAAACTGGCATACAGGGCACTAAAACTAACATACATGGCGCTAAAACTGGCATACAGGGCACTAAAACTAGCATACATGGCGCTAAAACTGGCATACAGGGCACTAAAACTATCATACATGGCGCTAAAACTGGCATACAGGGCACTAAAACTAGCATACATGGCATGAAAAGTGGCATACAGGGCACTAAAACTAGCATACATGGCGCTAAAACTGGCATACAGGGCACTAAAACTAACATACAGGGCGCTACTAGCATACATGGCGCTAAAACTAGAACACAGGGCGCTAAAAGTAGAACACAGGGCGCTAAAAGTAGCATACAGGGCACTAAAACTGGCATACAGGGCACTAAAACTAACATACAGGGCGCTACTAGCATACAGGGCGCTAAAACTAGAACACAGGGCGCTAAAAGTAGCATACAGGGCACTAAAAGTAGCATACAGAACTTTGTTACTTTATAGTACATTACTTTAGCATATGCTCTTATCCAGAACAACATGCCAAGTCATGCGCATAAGTGAATACCGTAGGAATACAATGGTATCCATAGGAAAGGACAGGGACCCTCTTGTAACCAATCTCAGGTGCGCCACGAAGCTCTGCGCCGTTGCTATGATAAACCATCCTGTCAGTCACATTCCTGTTGCTAAGATCAACCACCCTGTCAGTCACATCCAATTATTCCGCCCTGTTAAGAAGAGTGCAGACGTGGTCTATGGAGATGCAAACCAGCTCAATTCACGTGAGAGGGGCTGGAATGCTTACGTGCATACATCGTGATTTTAACCGCAGTGAAGAAGAGGCTGTCTAATGTTGGAGGCATTTTTTTGGGTAAAGGCTTCACACAAAACAGAAATGAACACGAGATAATCCCTTGGTCCCTGCGTGTGTCGACAGCTCGGCGGGTAACGGAGCGAAGAACGCAGAGAATAATCCGTTACACACCGGGGCACCACCGTGGGCTGCAGCCATTTTTACCCAAACAGAGGATTATACTCAATCAAAACAACACAACGATCCAAACAAACGCTACTGTATCAAACCGTAGCACAAACGAGGCTGCCCAGGAGCTGTGCGCTCAGTTAACTCAACCTGTCAACACGGTGTTGTTTTGTGTCAGTTCTTCAGCATGTTCAATAAACTCCAGGGGAACTTCACAACTCGTGCTGTGAACACAAAGGCCCGTCCAGAGAAGTTATTCTCTCTTTGCCACAACGTCTTTCTGAAGGTCCTCTTACTGACGGATGAAAAACCGACTCCGTCTCTGTGCCACTGAGGCCAGGGCAGCACTTCTTCAGAAACACCTTTTACGTTATTACAAAAATGTTTACATTAACATATACGGTACACGCTACAAAGCTATTGTTATTGCGCTTCTTACTTATTCCATTCTTAACTTCTTAAAAAATATACATGGTTACTTTACAGCGTTGTTACATTACTTCATTCTTAAATTAATAAATGCGCTATTACATTAAGTGATTGTGTTACTACATTATTATTATATTATGTATTATTATTACTTAGTTATTGCTTATGCTTATTACATTAGTTTACTTATCAGCTTAACAAAAGCTCTTAGCAAGGGAAACGAAAAATGTATTCTTAATGCCTTGCTAAAAGGGTACAACAGCAGTGTTCCAACCCGGAGATTCGAACCTGCAACCCTCTTACCACACAACCCGTTTCACTGCCAGCCCTGTTCCACACGGCTGCCTGTGCTTAATGAAAGTCATCTTTCAGGATTTAAAAAAATTAGTCAGGATGGGGGGATGGGGGGATGGGAGGTGTGAGGCCAGGAAATTAATTATTCCCAAGCAGGCCGAATTCAAAACACCATTTCCACGCAGAGCAAATTCCACACAGCGATGCAGATGCTCCAGGCCAACTTGACAGAGCAAATTTGAGTTTAATTCCCCCCGCATGTTTACCGAGCGCACTTTTTACACCTGTGCGATTCCGCCGTGGCGAAGCGCCGCTCGCCCCCTCTCAGCGTCCACTTATCAAACCTCTGAAGGTTGAGGACGAAACAGCCATTTCTCAAAATTAATAACCTCGAGCGGATGTTCATCATCCCCCCCTTATATAGATATTTTTTTACACTGTGCGAGTCCCGTCAGAAATAATCACTTCCCTCAGATTTTCCTTTCCCGTTCGAGCGTCTAATTATTCACGTCGCTTCGCTACCTGACAAACGGGAGGGGAAAAAACGCTTTTATTACATTCATACATTTCAGCAGAATTCTAATCATTCTGCCTCCCTGTCTGACATAATAAGCCCACAGTAAGCTGTAACAGGAAGAAGGGAATAAAATACAGCAAATTTAGTGATTCTGAAATTGTGTGAATAAGGCGCAGACTGTTATTTGACCAGTGTGCGTTTGGGATTGTCATTGGCAGTAATTCGCTCAGCAGGGGGGTTGTGTATTTAGGCTTTTAGTCGTCGGCTCCTTCGAAGGAGACGAGTCTTTGGCGGGGAGAGTCAAAAGAGGGAGGAGGGTGCGGATGAGAGGGGCAGACACAGGAGGCAAAATGATTGAAAAAAATACAAATAAATGCATACATTTCTGACATAAAATTCTGAACAACAACTGCACATGCAAGAAAACACTTTAAAAAGAACAAAAGATGTAAAAAGGCCCCTTTCCTGGCTTTGGCGGGAGTGCACTTTGCAGAAGAGTGGAAGAAAAAACTATTAAAAAAACCCTGGAAAAGCAGCATTAAATCAGAATCGTTTAGCATGTTCCTGTCTTGTTCGTCATGGTACTGGAAAATTTTACTGAAAATATCTATAAATTTAGAAGCTCCCGCTAATCAGGACACCACCTGTTTTTAGTTTTTTTTCCCCAGGATTTCAGTGAAATTTCTAATCATTCCTGACTAATTAAGAGCATAAGAAAATCGTGTTTTAATGAGGAGCACGGGCCGTTCTGCCCACGGGCTCGATTAAAGAACTGCTTGCATTGTCTAGTTTTGTTTTTACTTGTGATATATTGGTGAGAATGTGTCCAGATGTTCGCCGCATCGAGAATGACATTAATAAAAAAGCCTTTGAAGTCTCTTCTCCTTTGTGTAGTTTTGAGGCCAAAAAAATCTCGGCTCAGCAGCCTCACAAATAATGGACTTTCAGAAGTGAAGATACAGGTAACTGCCAAAATAAAGGCAACACTCTGGTAGCCTGGGGAGGGACACTCAAACGGGGTCCCGGGCAAGGAGGGGGGGGGGCCTTTGGGGAATGCTACGGGCAGAGGGGCTGACAGTCACAGCTCGCACCCGCACGGCTGTTTCCCATCTCAATTAAAACTCAAAGGCCAAATGTCCGATGCTGCCCACCGCGACCGGGGTTTAATTCCACCAGCCGCGCCAGTTTTGGCTCTGGCTAGGAGTGCCACTAGGGGGCAGCAATTGGCTGTCCGCCCCAGGGTGGGCGGGGGGGAAGCCGATACGAGCTCGCTGAGTATAGGAGTGGCCCCTGTGTGCATACCAGAGTTACGGTGACGACTTGGCGGGTTCCGGCTCGGAATACGGCCAGTTTCAGGACTACTGAAGCAAGCTCTCAATATGAGGGAGGGGGATAACTGACGAGAAAAAAGAGGGTATAATTGGCTACTAAAAATGGGGAAAAAACTGCAGAAAGAGAAAATAGAAAAAAATACCTCAAAGGCCAAAAAACATCAACAAAATGAAACTTGCTAGTGAACAAACTACCAACATTGCACTGTAAGAGGTTTTGATTTTATTGAGCGGGGTGGGTTCCATTCAAAATCAGGAATTGGTGTTTGACACTTTTGACAGCACCCAGCACCCATTAGTCCTGAAGTCCCAAAATTATTTCCATGTTCAGATGAACTGCCGGAACACCTTTTTGAAAGATAGCATGTTACATACAAGCTGTCCTTGATGGCAAAAAAATAAATAAATACTGGAGAATGAAATACTTGCACAATGACAGGAACCAGTTATGAGGAATTTCTTTTCTAAGTTCTTTATAGAGGGGCAAAGGCTGCTTGGGAGACAAGGCTGTTTTCTGTCGTTTCCACAATTGCTGGCATTCTGATAGAAAAAGAAAATAAGAAAAAAGAAAGGAAAAAAGGTCTTCATAGGAACGCCACAAACGCAGCTATTCATCACTATTTCACACAACAACAGCAAAGAGCTTGTTATTTCCTTTGCAACTTCTTCACAAAATCAGTCTTCTCCATTTCCATTGTCTCTGTCTCTCCCTCTGTCTCCATTTCTCTCTGTGAAATTGGTCGGTATAAAAGCAGTTGTGTTATATTATGGTTGTTGTGTCTTGGTTGACACGCCCGACAGGGCAGCGTTACGTTCTTTAAACTTTAACCTGCCTCGCTCCATCAGGCTGTTCCTCGGGCTAAATGGAGCTGAAGGGTCATGCTCAAGGGTCCAACAGGTGTGAACCTACAACCACCAGGTGACACTGTGAGGAGAGTGTATGAAGAGCTTTCCATGAGCACCGTAATGCTGGAGCTAAACACTCAAGCAAAAATACACACACACAGGTACGCTCGCACGCATGCTCACACACACATGCAAAAATACACACACGCACGCACACACGCTCACACACACATGCAGAAATACACACACGCACGCTCGCTCACACACACATGCAAAAATACACACACAGAGGCACACACACTCACTCTAATACTGGAGCTAAACAAACACACTCACACACACGCACGCATGCACAGGGCACCCTAATACTGGAGCTAAACACCTAGAAAATACACACACACTCTCTCTCTCTCTTCTCTCTCTCACACACACACACACACACACACACACATGCAAGCAAGCGCGTGCACACACACACACACACACACACACTCTTTCTCACACACACACACACACACACACTCTCTCTCTCTCTCACACACACACACACACACACACACACACACACACTCTCTCTCTCACACACACACACACACACACACACACTCTCTCTCTCACACACACACACACATACACACACACACACACACACACACACACACACACACACTCTCTCTCACACACACGCACACACAGACACACACATGCAAGCAAGCGCGTGCACACACACACACACACACACACACACACACACACAGGCACTCTAATACTGAAGCTAAACACCTAGGAAATACACACACATACACACAAACACGCGCACGCTCTCTCGCATACAAATACAAACTACAAATTGCATTTTCTTGACTCCATTCTATCCTCTCTCTTTTTCCTGAGAAAGACATCAAATAGCAATCTGAGAAGTGAAGAAGATGTTCACGCAGGGCCCAAAAGTGAAAGTAATGGAGCCGCCGGTTTAGTCGCACATTAATGGAGAAAGAATGGACGATCGCCGCCCGCTTTAAATTGTGTATTCTAAACGAAACTGTCGCGCCAGGGGACGTTCCCCCCCCCGGAAATCAAGCGCCCCGAACAAAGACTGCTTATTTCACAGTTACTCATGCGAGAGGGGCTCCTTTTTTTGTTAATTTTTTTATAAAAATAAAAAAAAAAATTTAAACCTGGTTTTGTCTACGCTGTTCACATTAAAAAATATATAAACGGAGGAAAATATGGGAGCGGCTAAGAGGGAACAAGTATTTTAGCCCCCCACCCCAGCCCCCCTGAGGAGAAGGGCATTTTTCTGATGTGTTCTCATCAAAGCTGAAATTGCACCTGAGAACGAGGGGACCATTTTCCTCCCATGTTTCTCCCCTTCCATCCATCCATCCATCCATCAGTCTACCTCTCCACCCCTGCAGCCTCGATCACCTCCGTCTCCTGCCCCCCACAGAGATACAATCGTTTAATGGCCAACAGCTAAATCGTTGTAAAATTACAGTAGCTAAATGCCCGATTCGGGCCGATACCCCCTGAGGGCATGTGTGCATTGTTGTGTGTGCATGTGTTTTTTTTGGGGTTTTTTGTGTGTACGTGTGTGTGTGTGTGTATGTATGTATGTATGTGAGCGCGTGTTTGTGTGAGCACGTGTATGTAAGCATGTGTGCTGTTGCGTGTGCGTGCTGCTGTTTGTACGTGTGTTGTTGTGTGTGCAAGCTTGTGTTTGTGTGAGCGTGTGTTTTGTTGTGTGCACGTGTGTGTGTGTGTGTGTGTATATATATGCTGCATTACATTACATATAGCAGATACTCTTATCCAGAGTGACATAAAGTTTACATCTCTTAACATACAGTCAATTTATACAGCTGGATATTTTACTGAAGCAGTTCAGGTTAAGTACCTTCCTCAAGGGTTCAATGCCAGTGCCCCCACCTGGGAATCAAACCTGCAACCTCTGAGTTACAAGCCCAGTTCTCTAACCATTATACGACACCGCGTGCGTGTGTGTGTGTGTGTGTGTGTGTGTGTGTGTGTGTGGGTGAAATCTGGCTCATTGTCTGTGCAAACACAGGGAGTGGGTGTATCGTTATCCTCTGGTTTGACCCCGCCCTCTGGGGAGTGTATTCTGTATGCAAGTGCACGGCACATCACAACAAAATAGAGCAGATTAACTGTCATGTGCCATTCCATATTGTCAAAGATGTGAGGTGCTCGCTTTGTTAGCTGCAACAAAAAAAAAAGTGACAGATTGGTCTGAATCCAATCGCCCAAACAACATTTGTTTAGTTATTTCAGTGAATTTTTCTTTTTTACAAATACAGTTTTGCGAGTTAATTTAGGTGAATTTGTCCCCAAATTTGTTTGTGAGGAAAATAACCAACACTTGAACACTTGACAGCATTTAATAATGAGTCAAAGTTGAGGACAAACGTTAAATTGAATGTAGGCCACTGCGTGACAAGATAGCTCCAGAACAACGACGCCATCTTGAAGGTGGAGCGAGCCATACTCGTTCAGACCCACGAGGCTGAGCGTCCCAAGAGGAGACGAAGCCACTGCGTCTTCCTGAGAGCCAGGAGTTTGTTCTGGCCGCCTGGCTGCTTTACATAACCTGGACTCGCCCTAAGTGTCCAGGGACAATGGGAACTGTCTGCTGAGGGAACTGCTGGTTACAGATCGTACGGGCAGGTACAACGACCCCCTCCAAACAAAAACAACACTTAAAAAATACGACTGGCACACCAGGAGAGAAACGACAAAACCAAACTCCCGGATCCCGTTCCACACCAACTGGACAAACCCCCAGCCCCATCCTGTTCCTTAAACGGGATATTACACCCCTTCAGCTTGGACAACGATAACCCCTTTTTTTTTTTTTTTTTTTTTTTAAAATTTTCTATGAAGGGTCCTACATAACAACAACATGGAGCCTTCATCAGCCCTGAACGACACCTTAACATAAGCCCTAGGTAAATAATCATAAATACTTCTGCCCGCTGACTCTAATAAACTCTGCAGGGGTATCATATCATCATGCACATCATAAGTGATATTTCTGTACCGCACCGAACCAGAATGTCACTCACACAGACCTGTAACAGTACATGTTAGTTGGCATTAGCATTTATGCATCTTTATGTGGTGCTTATTCTATGTAATAATGCAATAATGCTTATGATATGTAATAATGCTTATGATATGCACTATCACTGTAAAGCACTGTAAAGCACTACTTTGAACTACGAAAGGTGCTATGGGAATAAAGTTATCATCATGTTCTTCATCATCATCAGTGTCCCACCTCTATGGACTGAACCCTGTGAATAGCGGGCACTGCCTGCACTCGTGACGAGCGCCCTAAGCGCCCGCGCCGCTCAGGTAATCATGGTGTCCCTTTAGCATTCGGCACGCTGCCGTCCAGGGGTCAGGCTCGCGCCGGGCCGGGGTGGGGACACTGCGAGCGACGGGGGTGTGATCAGAGCCACGGTAAAGCCGGACACTCCAGGAAGGGCGTCGCTCCATTAAAGGATCACGCAGCGCGGCCCGACGCATACCAAAGACATGTGACCCCTGATGAAGGTAATCTTCCTATAAGATTCTCAAACAGGCGTAAAGCCGTTCCCTCACGCTGTGTCCGCTCGACGCTCGCCGCTCGCCACCCCCCACCCCCTCCCCCATCCGCGGCGATGTGACATTCATGAGGGCAAAGCAGATTATCTGCTGGTTATTTGGTTTTCCGAGTCCTTGAACATTTCCGGACGCGGCGCGCGATGGCGGGGGGTTTATAAAAGTCGGATTAGAGAAATTACAGCGCCCCCTCCCCCAGGAAGCCCCCGGTCACACTTCCCAAATCCAACCACCTCGCACACCCCAGAAAGGCAGACAGTAAATGTCATAACAGCATTTAATGGAATAAATGTATATTTGATAAAGCTTGTTGGAATAGCCCAAAAGGCTTCTGAGGATTCTCTGAGTGTGTATATATCTTTTTTTTTATTATGAGAAAAGAGCAAAATATGTTACCCGCTGACTAGTTCTCATATAAATTCATAAGTTGTGAAAATAAGGGGGGGCGGTGAGAGTCATCCATTTTGTATCTTCGGCGCACTGTAGAATTCAGAATTGTGTTAACACCCTCAAACCACCACAATAGGATTGAAGCGCCGCTTGCCAGAACCTTAAATCAACACGTAAAAAGAAAAGTATAAATAAAATAAGGGGGACTCCAGCAGCCGTGAGGAAAAACAGGCCGACTTCATCCTCTTCCCAAAAAAAAAAAAAAAAGAAGAAGAAAAAAATCTGCAGAGTGCAATCTTTTCCATGTGCCACTCCGTCGGACTCCCTGCCTGCGTTCTGCCGGCGATAGACTCCCTCATCCCAGATCATTCCAAAACACTGGGTCACATCCATTTAATTTTTTTCACACACATTTTTTCTCTCTCCTCTTTTCTTTCCTTTCTTTCACTTGCCAATGTCCACCCGTCCAGAATGAAAATAATTGTTTAAAAAAGAAACACATTACCGCAGATCCCTGGTGATAAATCTTATTCATCACATGGCGGGCGAATGTCAAACACAGCGTTTCAGCCGAGCGCCGAGAGGGAGCCGGTGTCCTAGGGTAAGAGGGGAAATTCATTCCGCGCGTGTCACAACACCCACATCATAACAGACGTCCCGGGCTCTCCTTTACGGACGTGTTTATTTCTTCTCCTCTCGCGGCTCAGACACAATGGCGCTTCATTTCCATTGGATTTTTTAGACAATTTTTTTACCTTGCTCGTTGTATCTGTGTCACGGGCCGCACAGGGCACGTGGAAGTTCAGGTCATTGTGACGTGCCACTACAGAAGTCTTTCCCTTTGAGTCCTAACGTAAAGTGCAGCCTTATAGAACCTATTAATTATTCATTTTTTTTTTTTTATCAAAAAAACAAGGCAAGACGCTTAAATGACAAACCCCCTAATTTCTTTTATTTATTTAAAATAATTATTAGGGGTGGGAATAATTGTGACCTTTTTTTGAGAAAAATATATATTAGTTGCAAGAGAAAAAGTACAGTTGTGTTAGTATATACTAAATATAATTTTACTTAATTTTATTTTTTGAGCATACAATATAACCTGTCTTGTGTATTTTATACTGCCTTTTTTGCTTGTCTTTATCAAGGGTCTCAATTTCAGACCTGGCTCTGTATATACATTGTGTGTACATATACTGTATATATATATATATATATATATAGTGTATATACATATATCTACACACACATTCCAATATCACTATATGGCTATATATTCCCCTATTCAGGTGCTATCTCTAGTTTGGTGAAGTGTGCTGAACTCCGGCAAACACCTGGAGCATTCCACACCTCATCTCTGCCAAACACCTACCCATCTATGCCATTCGCCGTTTCAAACCATACAAATAAATTATTTAAAAAAAGAAATAACATTTAAAATTTTCAAAAGAGTATAGCGCCATGCCCAATGGCATGCAAGAACGCGGACACACATTCATCAAAATTTCAACACACGTGGAGCTCTTCAGGGCATGAAACAAGAGCAATCTGGAGCCTCAGACAGTGGGAACAGACATTATTTCAAACGCCATATGTGTGTTTGTGAGAGTGTGTGTGAGTGAGTGAGAGAGTGAGTGTGTGTGTGTGCGTGCGTGCGAGTGTGTGTGTGAGTGTGAGTGCATGTGAGTGCGTGTGTGTGTAATGTGTGTGTGAGTGTATGTTATAGCATGTGAGAGCATGTCCATGTGTGAGTGTGTGTGTGAGGGTGAGTGCATCTCACTCTCTCTCAATTCTCTTCTGTTCAGTTGGCGCCACGGTCATGAACTACTTTCCGGGGTGTACTACCAAAGCTCGTGGTTACTGACACATCAGGTAGCTGGTAGTTCTTAATAGCCCTTCTGAAAATAGAGCCTCTGATTGGCAATTCCTCTCTAATTAAGGTGCATATCCGTGGTGACATTTAAGAGTCAGGTATGCAAAGGTTACCAACAGAAGACTCCTTTAAGTAATGAAGACGCAGCGTGCAGAAACACTTCCATACTTCACCCTCTTCACGGCACTGATCTATCAGGTATGTGGGTGCTGTAATGCCTTTGATCTAGGCACCTCAGGGTTTTACGCTCTGGCTTAGATAAAAGCGCGTTCGCACGTTTGCTGAACACTTCAGACAGCTGAACGCTTGCGTAACGTGCGGCTCTCGCGTCTTCCTTTCTTCCGTCGAGAGGATCTCACACAAGAGGAGAGGTACTGTACACACAAACCTCCACTCTGCTGACAGTCCCAAAAGCTCGGACAGAGATGGGCAAGAAATCCTTTATGATCTCTGCACCTACCGCATGGAACAGCCTGCAGAAAGATGTCAAACTCAAGGATTTAGTTCCTCTCAATGAGTTCAAAGTTTTAATTAGGAATATGGAAGATGACTCCATCGGGAGTTGTCACTGCTATGATTGAGTTGTTTAAGCGGTTCTCTCCTTCTCTCTCTCTCTCTTTATGATCGCTTCCTTCTGGTGCTGAGTCTGCTCTTACTTTGTGTGATATACTGTAACATACTGTTTTGTTTGTATTGTCTGTAATTTAATATGCCTTCTTGGCCAGGTCTCCCTTGCAAAATAGATCTTCTGATCTCAATGGGACTAACCTGGTTAAATAAAGGTTAAATAAATAAAAATAAACACAAATAAAATATTTGTGTCTGCAGCCCAGATTGTGTCTTGCAGTTTGAGTGGAAAACCAAATGCCCCCCCGCTGCAGTGATAGGGACACTGTGCTATAGGTGCCCTGTTCTTCGGCTAAAAAGATGAATGGAGGTCCAGACTCAACATGGCCTGTGCAATGGTAGGGCCCTACAGACACAGGGCCTAGGGCACCTAGAGCATTCCACATTGGTAGAAACAGAGAGGGGACAAAAATATACTACATTAATGAAAAATAATGTCTGTCAAAAAGTGTGTACGTATTCAAGCTGGAAAAGGCCTCCTGAAGACGTACAGACCTCTACAGACCTACAGCTATGGAAAATCATATCTGAGGGCATTTTTAACATTTATTTCATTTCATTTTCTATTGGGGTGAACAGCATGAAACAACCAAGGAACAACATTGGCCCCAAACCCCTCGCTTTTTAACTCTTTTACACAGAAAAAAAAAAAAAAAACACTTTTACAAAACCACCTCTTGTTCGTGATTTAAATCGGTGTGAAGAGAAAGAGCTATAATTATCACAACATGCCTTTGTGTGTTTGTGTGGAAGAAAAAAAATTATAGTTTTTATTTACTGATATAAATATGTCTTTTTTAGCAGTCAAAAGGGCAGGGGGGCAGGGCACGCCCACCGCACTGGATCGTTATCCTTTTTATTTGGGGGACGGGGTGGGGGGAGTTACCTGCTTTCAGGTTGGGGTCAGGGGTCAGGGGTTAGGGATCAGGGGTCAGGGGTCAGGGGAGGGCTTACCTGGTTTGAGTGGAGTGCTTTTGAAACTCCAGCCCTTTGTGTTGAGTGGGGTATAGGCATAGTGAGAAGGTATGGTGGGGTACAGGTGAATTGTGTACCTGTGCAGGGGAGTTGCTGACATGTCGTTGATGCTCGATCTTCATGTGAGGTGTAGGTGTAATGAGGCAGAGGGCAGGGGGGCACAGGTGAGTGGGGTACCTGCACAGGTGAGTCAGGTACTTGTTCAGGTGAGTTGCCTACCTGTCATTGATGCTCCAGTTGAGGCAGAGGTTGAGGGAACTCAGGCTGCGGCACTGCCTCACCACCTCCATGACCGTCTCGTTATTCAGCTCAGAGATGTGCCGCAGGTCCAGGCTGCTCAGGTTCTTTAGCTACAGAGAGAGAGGCCAGCAGAACAGAGAACCGTCACTTTAAACTACTGAGAGAGAACAGCAGAACACAGAACAGCTGCTTTCCCCACATAATGAAAATATCACCAAACTCCCACTCAGGCCCCTACACCTTCGTAATAATCCGCGTGAAACCGACTCCTGCGACGGAGCTTCAGGGAGTGGGCTTCCTGCCTCGGCCTCCCACGGACTCCGTCAGAGCCGGAGTTTCAAATAACGAAAAAGCACATAACATTTTCACTGAGAAACACACGGCTCGTTCAGTGGAAACCCCCCCCCCTCCTCCTCCCCGGTCCCGGTCCCAGACGTGAGGAACTGCGGCCGCCGCTCAGAGACGCGTGACCGCGGTCCGCAGCAGCGCCGTTAACGGCTCCGTCTCAACGGTTCATTAGTGCGTAATGGCTCACGGAGCTGAAAGAGACGGCCCACCCGCTAATTACAGACGGGAGGGTTCACTCGCTCTAATACATTTGCCCTTTGTAATTACATCTCACAATTACCGCCCATTAGCACAAACAGCGTTTACAGACGTTTCGGTGATATCAGATGGTGGCGGAATAAAGAACATTTTGAAATGCGAACTGCATTTAAATATTTTGGGCACGGGGGGTGAAAGAAGTCTTAAAAAAGGTGTGAGCCACAAAATCAAAACAGTAACCAAGTAATATCTATGGACAATATAATACTCACACTTGTATATGTACACGTGTGTGAGTGCGTATTCACACACACACACACACAAATAGAGATAGAGATTTTTTATGAAAGTCCCTTTCCCCAAAACTCATTTCAGTGAAGAAACTGATTATCATTTCATGAAGTTACAGCACCTCCCTCTGGCCCCGTTCTCAGAGCGAGGTGGGGTAACCTGATAAACCCCCCTCCCACCAAGAGGAGACGGGACACAGCTGGCAAGATTGAGAGACCCTCCCCCCCCTCCTCCACCCACTTCAGTTCCATTAAGAAGCTTTATTGGCATGAATCACAGTGCCTTGTATAGTGGTGATATATCGGTGTGTGAGCACAGCCTAACCCCCCCTCCCTGTTAGGCCTGTGCTCAGGCCAGGCTGTGCTGTGCTCACATCATGGGCAGCAGGGTTTTTAATCCTTGGTCCGTCAGTCACCATGGCGAGACGGCCTGTAACTGGGCCTTGTCGGTCTTTCTGGGTCTCTCATTTCAAATTCTGATTCAAATTTTGCTCTGTTGGCACGGCAACAACAAAAAGGTGCTGCGTTGCCAAAGCACAAAGTGACAAAACAATCAGAACAGCGAAATCAATAAGGGGAAAACAAATAAGAATGGGGAAAATACTAAATACAACTACCAAAAATAATAATAATAATAATAATGCTGAAAATATTAATATGAACAATAATGACAGGTATAACCATAATATCAATAGCAGTACGGTCTTATTTTGGGGACAGGGTGATGCTGCAGTTGCCCATTCACTGCCCCTCAGGCTGGGGCACGCTGCCACGAAGCGTGGGCCCCTCTGCCAGTAACACCAACACTCTGTCTTCATCAGTAATTTCTTCAGTCTCTCTCTCCCTTTCTCCTTCCCTCTCTCCCTCTCTCCACACCGCTGACAGGGGTTTATCAGCACGCTTGCAGCGCAGCAGAGAGGAAACATGCTTGTCAGATGCAAATAGCCCCGGACAATTAGCGCTCCCACATTTTCCTGTAATTGTGTCATTTTTATCACCCGGGACGTTTTATGGCTCTGTGTACTTTAAACGGGTGAGTCGGCAAATTGGTGCATTAGGGCCCACCACCCCACCCCCCCCCCCCCCCCACCCACGGGCTCAGCCACCATTCCATTCATTACAGCCCAATCAATGAACCCACTCCAGAGAAGAGCAGGATTAATCTGCACTTCATCCTTAAATAATCAGCTTCTCCTCTCCCTCTCTATCTCCCCCTTTCCATTCCTGCCTCCCTCCCTCCCTCCCTCCCTCTCTCCTCTTCTCTCTTTCTTTCCATTACACCGTAAACGTCCCGGCCGGGCCTGCTGTACGTAATGAGAAATCTACATTAATAAGGCCAGGCGGAAAAGGCTTCAGATTGATTTCTCAATCTGCAGCAAAGAGTGCCCATGGCGCTTCAGCTTCCCCCACCACCCCCGCCCCCGCCCCTCGTGGCGTGTGACCCCCACCACCACCCCCAGGCCCTTCCTTCGCCTCGCCGTGAGGAGCACTTCAACAGACGGGAGGTTGGGAACACGGCCAGGACGGCGCACCTCAGGCAGGTACGTTCCCTCTCCCGCATGGCTAAAACGTTCAGAGTCAACTCAGATTGGAGTACATTTCAATTCCGACGGCATTCATTCATTTGTCTCACTTTTGGGGCTGTTGTTTGACTCAAACTTTTGTGCGCTACAGAAACAATGTCCTGTTAAATCTGAAGCAGGAGCAGAGGCACAGGTGACACATTTTCAAGGATTTATATTTGTAATTCTCGAAATTTTTCTGAGGACGCTGTGCTTGGAAGCTCTGAACTACTTAAGCAGTGCTTGTGTACCACATGAATAAATTAAGTGCAACACACCATATTTACTGGCTAGCTATGGGTAACATCTGTATGCAAGTATGATTAGGTTACCTTCCGGTGGAAAAAAGTCTGGAAAGTTTAAAGTGAGAGATAATGGTTGGCAAAAGCTGAGAAAGATGGGAAATTCACAGAAGCATCTCGACCATTATCTTGACCTATGCACTGACTAGTCTTCCACCACACGATGCTTTGATACCTGCTACGGTACTGTAACTATGTGGGTCTACTTTAAACAATGTACTCACCACTGGGCAGGCTGCTGAGGATTCAGGCATACTCTCTCTTTGAATCAACAACCAAATATTTTCAGCGAGTGGCGAGTTGGGATAGTCTGAAATCTTACCCTTAAACCACCAATTGGTCTCAACCTGTTTTCATTCATTCATTAATAACCGTGATAAACTAACTGGAAAATCTGTCGGCGAGTAATCACAAAGCTTCCTCTTAATTGTGTCTCACGTTGTAGCGATCTCTTGCTTCACGTCACGTTAGAGAATGTAAATGACAAAGGGGTTTAACTGAGGAAGTAAGTGATTAAGTCAATTACTCAACCAAATCATTTAAGACTTGACTACATGTTTTACTGAAATCCCTCTGTTGACTGTATAGCGCATTAGCTTTGAGAAACGCGCAATAAAGCCTAGCAAACAAACTTCGCTTCGGTGAAAACTGCGGTGCTTTTTCATGAGCATTAAACTGCCTGAGCTGCACAGATCAGATTAACAGATATTAACGAAGGATTGAATACATATTGAATTAGAGCTTTCATCTGCCTAATATACATATACATGTGTATCTATAGATACAGTATACATATATATGCATGTGCGAGCACGCACACAAACACACACACACACACACACACACACACACACACACAGGGACATGGAAAGTAGATCACAGTATTTCCAAACAAGACAAGACAAGTTGTTTTGGGGGGTGCTTTTGAAAGCGTGTAGCATGCACATTTTTAAACAATAGCCTGAGCTTTCAACCCTCATCAGACATTAACTTTGAAAACAGATGCACAAGGAAAAGTGGGGGCAAAAAAAGGAATTAGCATGCGCCCCATTTACCAGCGGGGCGACATGACTGGTCGGGAGATTGCCGTCTACCGACCTTAAACGCGACAGGCAGAGCAAAGGTGAGCTAAATTAGCGCGCCTCCGGAATGAAATGCTAATTCGGAACGCCCGAGGCGAAGCCGTCCCCAGCAGTCACATTACTGTAGCAGAGGAACGCGGTTCTGGGCGGATCTGATGTGTAACTGTGTGTGTGTGTGTGTGTGTGTCTGTGGGGGGCGGGATTGTCATACTAGTTTGGCAAATACAGAGTTCTGTCAAAGCCGGGATTGTT
>JAINUG010000014.1:4432500-4812500 GCA_029706075.1 Aldrovandia affinis | reverse complement strand
CTCGCCGGACTCCTGGAGCTCCGCCTCTTGATGCTCCGCATCTCGCTGCTCCACCACTTGCTGCTCCGCCTCCTGTTGCTCCGCCTCTCGACGCTCCGCCTCCCTACGCTCTGTGTTCCGAAGCTCCGCCTCTCGACGCTCCGCCTCCTGAAGCTCCGCCTCTCGAAGCTTTGCTTGCCGACCTTCCACTTCTCGACGCTCCACCTCTCGACGCTCTGCGTTCCGTAGCTCCGCCTCCCTGCGTTCTGTGTTCCGTAGCTCCGCCTCCCTGCGTTCTGTGTTCCGTAGCTCCGCCTCCCTGCGCTCTGTGTTCCGGCGCTCCGCCTCCCTACGCTCCGCCTCCCTGCGCTCCGCCTCCCTGCGCTCCGCCTCCTGTTTCTCCGCCTCCTGCCTCTGTGCCTTGGCCTCGTCGCTCTGCAGGCTCAGGAGGGTGTCTGGGGAGGCCGGGGGCCACCGCCCGCGGAGCCGCTGGGAGACGGTAGTTCGCCCCAGGCCCTGGCCCCTGCCCTGGCCCCACCCCCACTCAGCTCTCCCAGAGCCTGCTTCAGTCCCAACACCTCGGTCTCAAACCCGCCCAACTTCTCCCTCAGGAGAGATACCTGCAGAAATAGAGAGAGAGAGAGAGCCAGAGATATTCACTTTCCCTTCCACTGCAGTGAATACTTCCAAACAAGGGAGGTGTACATTGAAAAGCTGACAGCCATGTTGGTGGGACTGTCCACAATGTTGGAACTGATCTGATCTCTCTTTATATGAAAAATTACTTTACTGAAATTAATATTTTATTTTATGCAGATCAATTGGTCCTGTGTTTGGTCACAAAATAGGGACTGCAGCAGAATTTAGATTTGCTAGAGCAATACAGCCAGACCTGGGCCTTGGCAGTAAACTTCAAAAAAAGTAAAAATGTATGATTTGAATGATGTTAAAAGATACAGATCTCAGGACGTCAGACATAACTTTACTCTAGGCACCAAGAAATTACACCACAAATTACACATACTGTATCTAGGGTTAAAGATCAACAGGCAGGGAACTGAAACATGGCTGTGAATGAACTGAAAGAGAAAGCATGCATGGCATTTTATGCCATAAAGAGACAATTCAAAATATATCAAAAAATGATGACTATTAGAATGAAGGTGCACAGAGAGATAGAGAGGTGCATGTCGAGATGGTAGAGAGCGCCTTTTCTCTCCCAGTGTTACAGGTATGATACGCAGACGCCTGCAATTACGTCTATTGCTGTATTACTGCACTGATCTTGTGCGCTAACTATGATTGTTCTTACCTTGTATTAATGCACATCTTGTAAGTCGCTCTGGATAAGAGCATCTGCTAAATGCTTAAAGTGTAAAATGTAAATGTAGAAAGTGAGTGAGGCAGAGAGAGGGAGAGGGGTGGAGGTAAGGAGCAGGTGAGAAGCAGAGAGAGAGTTGGAGATGGGGAACACATGAGAGGCAGAGAGAGAGAGAGAGATGAAGGTAGAGAACGTGAGAGAAGCAGAGAGAGAGAGAGATGGAGGTAGAGAGCATGCGAGAGAGAGAGAGAGAGAGAGGCAGAGGCAGAGAGAGGTAAGTGTCGCACGCGGCAGACAGCAGCACCTCGGTCAGGGTCCTCTGCAGTTCCCCCTGGCAGTGTTCCAGCTTCAGGCTCTTGCTGCTGTACGAGTCCTTCAGCCCCAGGACCAGATCCTCCCTCTCCCTCAGCTGGGCCGACACCTCCTTCAGCTGTCCCCGCAGGGCCACCGTCTCCCCCGCCCGCTGGGTCACCTCCCCCTGGCTCTCCCTGAGCTGCTGCTTCAGCAGAGAGATCTCTCCAGCCTTCTGGCACACCTGGGGAGGGCACACATTCTTTTCTTTTGACTGTTTTTTATTTTTTATTTATTTGATTCATATTTTTTCCTGGGCGGCACGGTGGTGCAGTGGATAGCACTGTCGCCTCACAGCAAGAAGGTCTCGGGTTCAAATCCAGGCCGGGGCCTTTCTGTGTGGAGTTTGCATGTTCTCCCCGTGTCCGCGTGGGTTTCCTCCGGGTACTCCGGTTTCCTCCCACAGTCCAAAGACATGCACGTTAGGCTAATTGGAGAGTCTAAATTGCCCGTAGGTATGAGTGTGTGAGTGAATGGTGTGTGTGCCCAGCGATGGATTGGCGACCTGTCCAGGGTGTATTCCTGCCTCTCGCCCGGAACGCATGCTGGGATAGGCTCCAGCCCCCCCCCGCGACCCTGACCAGGAATAAGCGGCTTAGATAATGGATGGATGGATGGATATTTTTTCCTCGTTTTTCTCCCAATTTGGTCGCTAATTTGACCTTCTATTTGTTTCGATTTACCCTCCTCCATGGACTCGCCGCCCGCCCCCACGGGACAAGCTAATACCTTGAGGCAATGATCCATCTCCTCCAAGACTGGGCTCGCCCAATTATGCTTACCAGGTTGTCTTACCACTCCTCGGCGAGCTTGTGCCGGCTCTCCCTCCCCTTTCGAACCATGGCTGCAGTGGGGAACTTGCATCCCAGTCAGAAATTCTTACCGTTACGTCACCCGGGAGGCCCTTCTTTTGACAGTTTTTTACATTTTAGTTTTTGTACTGTTTTATTTTAATGCAATTAACGGAATACCGGATAAGACTCAAACATATGTATTTAAAAATGTCATACCAATGAACCATTTAAAATTGAACCATGAATTAGGAGTGACCGGCTAGGGAGAGAGAGAGAATGAACGTTCTGAGTATTATTTGGATGGACTCACTGATATAATCCGATCAGTCCCACCCCCACTCCCCTCATAGTTTTACCCATTCCTCTCATTCCATATACACTGCCGTTTCCTGAGGTTATCCATGCGCCCCTCATCTACCAAATTCTTAGTCCCCTCCCATTGGATATTAACCAATCACATTTCTCTGCCTCATCCCACACTACTCCCACCTCACCTCCCACTTGGTCTCCTTCAGGTAAAAGTTTCCCCTTTCCACAATTTATACCTGGGTGCCAGTAGCCATACCACCCTATACCCTTCTCATGCCACACTTCTGAAGCTAAGCAGCCATACCAGCCTGCACCCTTTTCATGTCAAACTGCTGAAGCTAAGCAGCCCTAAAAATTGTAAATATTTATTATAAAATATACAGTTTATAAATATTTGTTGTACTGTGTGGCTCAGTAAGAGTATTGCGCTGACAACGTTTATATTGTGGGTTCGATTCCCATTGGGGCCACATTCACTGAAAATATAGGCATTCACTACTGTAAGTCGTGTGCATATGCACACGCTAGATGGCGTGTGCATATGTTATGTTATTTTTAAAAAGCTTAAAATTTCATCCAAATGAATTTGACCCAATTCAAAGCCCTCCCCCACCCCCACTCCCTCCTCTCACCTCCCACTTGGTCTCCTCCAGGCGAGGCAGGATGTCAGCCTGCTCCTTCCTGTAGTCCAGGCACTTCCTCTCCAGGTCCTCGCGGTGGGCCAGCAGGGCAGCGATCTCATCCTGCAGCCGGCGCTTGTCCTGCTGCAGCCGGGCGATCTGGGCCTGCAGGGCATGCTGCATGCGCTGAGCCCGGCGGGAGACCTGCGCCAGCCGCGCAGCGTAGTTCTGCCGCAGCTCCTCCATCTCGCGCTCCCACACGCGCTGCTTCTCCTCAAACACCTGCACGATGGCCGCCTCACTCTGGTCCAGGTTCCGACGCATGTGCAGCACCTACATGACCACACCCAACTTAGTCTTCATCACATACACCATCAACATCATCTCCAGCATCATCACCAACAACATCATCATCATCACCTACACCATCAACATCATCATCACCAACAACATCACCAAGGGAGTCTTGAATTGAATTCCCTATCGCCAGGGTTACTGTAACAGAATAAACATCTAGAGATCTATGTCACCCAGTCAAAGCCCCAACCAACCAGGAAGTGATTAATTGAACTGGCAAATAAGTGCCTCTGCTCAAAGCAAAATGCCTGGATTGTAAGAATCCATTACCAGACCAGCAACAATCTATTAAGTTCAAGCTCTGCCCAGCAGTGCCAAGTCCCTCCATTGAGTCAGGACCCCACAATGACCCCTGACCCCTCCCCCCTCACCTCTTGCTCTTTCTCCCACAGCCTGTCCTCCAGGTCCTGGATGATGTCGTCGGAGGACGGGGAGGGCCGCAGCGGCGGGGGGGCGTCGCCCAGGTGGCTGAGCCGCTGGTAGGAGGAGGAGCTCTTGCCGGAGGAGGAGCGGCCGCTGTCGGAGGCACTGAGCCCGTTCTGGTAGCTGGGCTTGTCCAGGGGTGGCGGCGCCGTGCCCAGGCGGTTGATGTGGCTGGTGGAGGCACTGAGGGGGGGCAGGGCATGGGGGGGCGCGTACCCCGAGCCTGAGCCCGAGTATGTGGGGAGGCTGGTCAAGGAGTTCCTCCCAGAGTCCGACAGGCCGCCCTGTCCACCCCCTCCACCGCCGCCCCGGCCCCCGCCCCCACCTCCGCCCCCGCCACCCCCGGGGCTGTCCTGCTCCAGGTGGCCTCCCGGTGCGGGGGGAGCTCCGGCCCCACCCCCTCCAACACCACGCCCCCGGCCCCCCCCACTCTGTCCCACCAGGTTCTGCATGGAGTGGAAGCTCTTTGGAACCACAGGCTTGAAGGCGGACGGACGGACCAATCCGGCACTGTTCTGGAGGGGGGGAGGGGGGGGTGCAGACATGCAGACAGTGAGGGAACCGTGAACTCAACACAGAGGCTTTGTGTTTAACAAACACACCAGACAAAGTCTAAGCTAGGGAATTCTAGAACGTTCTCAAAGTTTCCCGGGTTAAAAAGTTATCTAATCCAGGTTAAAACAGTTGCTCTACCACTGCGCACCAGTGGGACTTTAACACGTGTGCCGGGCATGCGGTTGATATCAAGCTGTGTTTTCCTTTGTAGTTTCATGCAAGCTGTGCTGTAAAACGTAGGTGTGTGATCTGTGGGCAGGGTTGGGTTGTAACGGAATACATGTAACGGCGTTACGTAATCAGAATACAAAAATCAAGTATACTTGTACAGTATCAACTGTATTCAGCTCACGTTACATTTGAAAAACGAGTAATCTGAATACAGTTACTTTAATAAACCTGAAGTGAATACATTTTGGATTACTTCTTGGAATTCTTGGTGGAAAGTTTTCCTTACAAACATTAATGAGCTGATATTCATTACTGAAGTTACAGCATGAAATTATCACGCCTACATGATTATCATCACACAGCTCACGAAAACTACAGCCGCTGCACAGAACCAAAAAACTGCGTTAAAAAAATGCGCACCCACGCTCAGACAAACATTGATAGGGACAAGATGGAAAAAAAGTCAGCTTTTAGTTTGTGGCGTTATCGACACAATTTCCAGTTTAAAGAAGAACATGGGAAAAATCTGTCCGTCCAGTGTACCTTGTGTCTTCCAGGAATAAAGATACTGTCGGCATCAAAGGACTCGACTTCGAATCTTTAAAAGCACTTGGAGTAAGTCGACGTTAGCTAACCTTCAGTTTAATGAACACAGTTCTGCAGTAATTTGCTGTTACCTGACCTTAGCCTACGGTTTGAGGCATCGCATTAACTGCTCTGCTAATTTTATACTGCTTTCTTTATTGTTGAAACGATGACATTTTATTTTATTCTTTTTATTTTTCCCAGTTTTCTCCCAATTTGGTAGACAATTGTACTCTACTATACGTCAATTACGTTATGCACTGCCGAGCATTCGCCGCTACATATCCTTTACAAGTCGCTGTTATTCCAGTGCCAAAAAGTTTCAAAAGTTATTACATTGTTTTAGATGCTGTGTTTGAGTTATGCTAATGATGAGCCATCAAAACAGTAAAAGAACTTGCCTTTCAATATCCCTTTGCTTTTTATTATGATTAATTTTGAATCTGTCAATTCTAATTCCATAACATGTTAATGACAACGACTACAACAAAAAATGCAGATACAATGTTGCATATATTTAGCTAAATTGACATCTCAAATGTATTAGTATTTATTATTAAATGAACAGAAGCTGACCTGACCTCAACACAGTGGAAAGTTGAACATGACATCCTTTTTCAAAGTGTAATGCATAATAACTATTTAAATGTATTACTGATCAAATAAAAAAGTGAACATGGCGTGTGCAAAAGTTTGAGCACCCTTTTAGTACTAAGTAGCACCACCTTTGGCTATATAACAGCTTCCCAATGTCTCCTGTACCCCAAAACATACCCATCTGTGATGGAAAAAGTAAGTAATCCAAAAGTATTCTAAAAGTAATCTGATTACGTTACTTTTTTGAGACATGTAACTGTATTCGTATCGGATTACTTTCAGAGCCGTGTAATCAGTAATCAGGCACTAATTACATTTACAAAGTAACCCTCCCAACCCTGTCTGTGGGTACATTTACATGTAGGTATTGAAGTTAAAGTAGCTGACTAGCTCATTCACAATGCTCCTGCTACTCCCAAACCACACTGTGATCCATATTAAAATAAATAAAAGTGAGTGCACAGAATGGTAAATAACATTAAACTACAATATACTATTTTTACTGTAATACCAGCTTGTCTCTTGCACTCGTCCTTAAAGTTATTCAACCAAGCATAGGTTGTTCTCTAATGCTCACACAAACACACACACACACACACACACACACACACTCTATCCATACCCACACCAAGCCTGGGTCAAATAATACTTTGAAATACTTTAACCCTTTAGACATCAGTAAAATCCCTGCATATTACAATTTTTTTTTAAAGATCTATCATCTATTTACACCAACTATCAGAACAAGATTGTAAGTTTTGGTTAGTAACTTAACTAATTTAACTTTCAACTTCACTGAAAATTCTTAGGGATCTGCAGGAATGTCAGATATTACCAGCATCTAAAGAGTAAAAGTATTTAAAATGCGTATTTGGCCTAGGTCTGGCCCAGGTTTGACTCAGGTCCGATCCACACCGCAGGAACCACTGTACCAGTACCTGCTCCAGTTTGCCAGACACCGGCAGGATTTTGGGAGGGTTGTGGTTGTCGGCTTTGGCCCCCGGGGCGTCCCTGTATTGGGGGTTGGGGCCCCCACTGGTCTTCTCACCAGTGAGAACCACGTTGTTGCCACAGGCATCAATGGCCACGGCCCCCCATGGCCCCTCCCTCCGTCCCGCCCCGTTCAGGAAGGCAGCGTTGGATGCCAGCCGGTCGCCGTTGGAGACGGTGGAGTCAGAGCTTGCCGTGGCGGGCTGGGGGCGGTCGGTGCTGCAGCGGTCCGTGCTGCAGCGGTCGGTGCTGCGTCCGTCGCTGGAGGCCGTTCCCTCCGTGCCCTCTGATGCCACTGCGGCAGGTGCGGGCCGCTCGGAGCTGCAGCTGCGGTGGGCAGGGCCGCGGCGGGCAGGGGGCGGGGCTCGGGGCAGGGTGGTGCGGGTGCCCACGCTCTTCATGGCGAACTCCTGCTCGCCTGCCACACCGCTGCCAACACTGCCCATCGCTGTCCGCTCACTCCGCCGCGCACACGCCACACCGGTCATCTCGGGCGAGCCGACAACGCCAGCCAGCAGGCGTGTGCACTGGAGGGGGAGAGGGGGAGAGACAGAGAGAGAGAGACTGCACTAAATGAGAGAAACCATCAGGCTAAAAAAAAATTCTATAAACATACTGCAAGTACAGAGGAAAATTGAAGGCTGAATTAGACAGACATACAATTCTTATACAGATCCATACAAGGGCACTACATTTTATACAATATCTCACAACACAACCCATACTGACAGAAACACAGACTAACACGCACCCACACTACCAGAAACGTACCCACACGAGAACAGTCAAACACAAACTAACACGCACCCAAACCCTAACACAAACGCAAAATAGCTTAATTGTCAGCACTGCTACATTACTGCTAATTAGAGTCAATAACATAATAAAACAAATACCAAAAAACATATCCCAAGACAAACAGCAGAATTGCATTTGGGCCCTTAGAATACACAATGGGCAGAGTATCAGAGGTGCAAAGCAGGAACACATCCTGATGCTGTCCAAACACAGGCCCAGCGACCACACCCCAGTAATGGAAGAAAAGCAGAGAAGAAAGGTCATGGGTGCTGAAACAAGCACGTTTGTGTGGTCACTGTGAAACAGGAGAGGCAGAGACAGAGATGCACTCTCTCCTACACTGTGAAAAAAAAAATCCTTTATAACTAAACAAAAATAAAAATCCAAAACACATTTTACCAGGCATCCAACCAGGTAACCAGAAAGACAATGGGTAAACAGGTATTTTGTATCTCTATGTGTGTGTTTGTGTGTCTGTATGTGTGTTTGTGTGTATGTGTGTGTGTGTGTGTGTGTTTGTGAGTGTGCCATTGTCGTTGTTTATAATGTTGCTTGTCTACTTTGTACTTCAGCACAATGTATTTATTGTCATGCCAATAAAGGTCCATTTGAATTTGAATTTGAATTGAATTTAGTATTCTCTATAGTAGAGAGAAAGAGAGAGAGAGGAGTTTGTGTTCCCAACAGTATAGCGATGAAGAGAAAAACACTGACAGAGAGAAAGACAGGTAGTGATTTGTGAATTTCCCCTCTTTACAAACTGCTCTGAACATTTTTGTGAATATGGTTGTGTTTTATTTAAACACCACTTGGTTGGACTGTAAGAGTGAGGCACATTGCTGAGTGCTGAGTTGTGGATCCTGGCGTTAGTGCCCTGTAGCCCCCCACTCCCTCCTCCGGCACCACTGACAAAGGTGACCCCCCCCTTAAATATATTTTTTAAAGGTTACTTAGTACATAAATGTACAAGCGACATCCATCAAATTCCACAATATAGACATAAGTGATGAATGCAATTAAAAATCTGTGATGTCTTATGGAATGTTCTATTTTTGTTTTAGTGTCCCAAAGTTATTTTTCTCTTGAGGTCCACAGTTTCATTTGACCTGCATCCCCTCCCCCTCCCTCCACCAGGGGAGAAGCATGTGGATTTGAAAGCAGCTGGACACTGCCCCAGGAGTGAGCGCGAAGCAGAGAAACGCTGCACCAAGAGACAACTGCTCTTTAAGGGAAACGGGTGAGAAGCCATTGGATCAGAGTTTATTAATCCCAGATCTAAAATCTGTGACACGAGTGGAAATGGCAGCATCGAGACAGCAACCGCTCCTCTTTTCTACCATTCTTTCCTGTCTTTCTCTCCCTCTCTCTCTCTTTCTCTCTCTCTCTCTCTCTCTCTCTCTCTCTCTCTCTCTCTCTTTCTCTCTCTATCACCAACATCAAATATCAAATGAATGTGTGAATGTTTATAAAAATATAAATGTATGTTAAACAACATAAACAAAATATAGAATAGATAGAATAATATAGAATAATGCACAACACTGAACAAGAGCAGACAAGACTAGATACATTAAATGAGAATTAAATTATGCAATGGGTGAGTTTTGTATTACTGGTTTCACCAACTGTCCCTCAGGCTATGGCAGGCAGTTACATATCTCTCTCTCTCTCTCTCTCTCTCTCTCTCTCTCTCTCTCTCTCTCTCTCTCTCTCTCTCTCTCTCTCTCTCTTCTTTCTTTCTTTCTCTCGCTCTCCCTCTTCTCTCTTCACCCACGCGCTCTCTCTCTCTCTCGCAGTTCACCTGTGCTGTACCCTGGGAGGCTGGTCCCTGACCGGTCATGAAGGAGTGGGACCAAAATGCCCACCATCTCGCTGGGTTAACCTATCGCTTCCTAAATTCAGCGTACACCTATCTCTGAGTTTACAGCTCAAACCCTCCCCCGAACTGTGGCCATGTGTCCACGCTCCACACTCTGGCTCTCACTCTCCTTCTGTTAGCATTACATCATCGCTTGCACACACTGCTCACTGTGCGCATGCGTACACACACACACACGCGCGCACACACACACACGCACGGAAAAGCAAACCAGTTCATTTTTTTCATACAGATACACAAATACATACTAAATATGTAGACATGCACACATACTCACGTGCACACAAACACGCGCACACAATATCACAATAGCAGAGAGAGCAGAGAAGGGACTCTTTGTTTCTGAGCTAGAGGGTGATTCTTGGAAACTTCTCCATACTGCATGTGTGTGTTTGTATGTGCTTGCGTGTTCATATGTGTGAGTGTGTGTAGGTATACTTTAGTGAGTATGGAAATGTGTATATGAATATGTGTGTGTGCGTGTGTGTGTGTGCATGCGCACCCTGCTCAGGTGAATAACGCTGTTCTTGTAACTCACAAAGGTCACCCTAATTTGAGGTATACTGTTTTTGAGAATTCTTGATCTGCTGTGGCAGCCAGACAGATAGATAAATATCACTACTGTCTGTCCTCTGTTTGTCTGTCCTTTGTTTTAAAAATGAACCAAGATGTGTTTGATACCAAAACCACCCCGTGCGCACTGTGCTACAGTACTAACCAAAATCTACACGTCCTCATGACACCTTACCATATCCCACCACGTCCCCAACAACCTCTACAACTAATACTGTCTACTGTGCCTCCCTACTCTCTACCACAGAATACTGCTCAGCATAGACCCAGTCCCGAAACCTAGCGGTCTCAAACCATGTAATCTACATCTCTACTACATAAGACACAGCAACACGCAACACGACAACACCCTAACTACCATATACCATATGGTCGTTCACACAACCCCTACTACACACTGTTCTCTTTACACACACCTACTACTACAGGCTGTTCCCGTTAACACCCTGCTGCTACACACTGCTCTCCTCACACACAGCCAGCTCTGCCACACGCTGCTGCCCATTCACTCGCCGATACCGCATCGCCTCATACCACATCGCTCGTGCATACTGTATACGGCATCCCTCGCAAAATGACCACTCTTCACCCTGATTCGACAAACGCTCACACTGCACATGCACTCGCATACACATACACACGCGCGCGCACACGCATGCACATGCATACACGCTCACACACACGCTCACGCACACACACACACACACACACACAGCCTGCCTGTGATTTCATGGGGTAAGCACACGAGCAATATGACGGTAGTAACACGAACGTTGAAGCACCGTAGTGGCCTGACATTATGCGCGAAAATAGAAGAGTCGAAGCCGCAGACGGAGGAAGAACGTACGGGGCTATTTTTTCCCTCGGTCTTTTCCCCGTTAACGCATTACATAATGCGTGTCGGCACACGCCACTGCTTCGCCGCTCTCGGTGCTTCAATCCGGGAGAAGAACGCGCCAGAATCACAATCACACACAACACACACACATACACACACTGCGCCGTTTTTCAATCCCATCTTTATACTGCCTTTACTTCCACTCGAATGAGTAATATGACCAAACACTGCCTTTCCTCCATTCACACACAATATCTCTCGCTTTCTTCGCAACCCCAGAATCAGCTATAGCTATGTCTTATTGCCAGCGCCGTTGTCTAATACACAGAGAAAAAATGTCCATATTTCCAAGCGTAACTGAAAAGGAAATACAGTCACGCGCGAGCAGCAGTTCAGCGCATATATATTTCTGCACACTGACACCCTGCCCACAGCGCTACTCTCATTAGCGTACTCACTGGTTTCACCACCACCACCGTCAGCAAGGCGTGATTCCAATTTCCACGATCGTCCCGGGGTTCGTTCACCACCTGTCCTATAGGTCCGGTCCGGTTCGGAGTTTTCAGTGCGGTTATTGAAGGCAGTGTGCGCGGGTCACTCCGAACGCAGCTGCTGTCGCCTGGGGCTGCGATCGGGTGATGGAGAGAGCATCAGCTGTTCCACACACCCACCACGGTCCCGCCTCCCGGCACACGCCAACACCGCCTCCCTTCCTCCCTCCCTATGACATTCACTGCGCTTGCGCTGCCGCCGCATTGCCTCAATCCAGTCACGTGACCGGTTTCCTGGACCACAGTGTCGGTACACCATGTCTCTGGACCACAGCGTCTGTGCACTTCCACTGTTAATGTATCCATCTTCCGGCCACTGTTACCATGTGGCTTGGTAATATGCAGCTCCATTTTGCATCTCTATGCTGCTTGCTTTGTTTCTGTCCATCACATTTGCACGAAGCAGACCACACAAGAAACAAGAGGAGAAACTCATCTGGTTTTCAGGGTTTATTAACAACGTTCATAACATCGACACGCCAGACTCCCATAGGCTGCCAGTACATCTCTCTAGCTCTCTCCTGTAGTACTGTGTGTCCTGTAGGGTGTAAAACAGTCACTGGCTCTCCTGACGTACTGTGTGTGGACTATAGGGTGTAACATAGTCACTAGCTCTCTCCTGTAGTACTGTGTTTAGCCTGTAGGGTGTAAAACAGTCACTGGATCTCCTGTAGTACTGTGTGTGGACTCTAGGGTGTAACATAGTCACTAGCTCTGTGCTGTAGTACTGTGTGTGGCCTGTAAGGTGTAAAACAGTCACTGGCTCTCCTGTAGTACTGTGTATGACCTGTAGGGTGTAACATAGTCACTGACTCTCTCCTGTAGTACTGTATGTGGCCTGCAGGGTGTAAAACAGTCACTGGCTTTCCTTCCTGTAGTGCTGTGTGTGGCCTGTAGGGTGTACAATAGTCACTGGCTCTCCTGTAGTACTGTGTGGCCTGTAGGATGTAAAACAGTCACTGGCTGTCCTGTAGTACTGTGTGTGGACTGTAGGGTGTAACATAATCACTAGCTCTCTCCTGCAGTACCGTGTGTGGCCTGAAGGGTGTAAAACAGTCACTGGCTCACAGTGAATTTGAAAAAATATATAATAATTTGTGAGAGTAGGAGGAAGAGGGAAAGAGAAAGAAAGAAACAGAAAGAGAGTAAGGGTGGAAGGGAGGCAGAGGGAGAGAGAGTAAGACATAAGGAATAGTGAGAGATGTAAGACAGGGAGTTATTGAGAGGAGAGGGTGACTGCTGTCCGTGGTGCTGGAACTCTACTCTGCCCTGAGATCCAGGTCAGGAACTAATCTGGTCTCACTCCGGTCTCACTGAGGTCTCAATGTGGTCTCACTGCAGTCTCACTGCAGTCAAACATCTTCAGCAGAGAGAAGAAGGACCACAGAGACAGATCACCGGGTGGTCATCCTGCAAATCAGACAGAAACAGTCGATTTTTTGACAGCTGCTGTTCTGACCTGTATCCCTGTATCCCAGGGTGTGTAAGTGGGATGACTAATATCAAACCCCAAAGCACTGATTTTGTGCAACTGATACTGCTGGCCCAAGCAGATTGCAGGTGCCCTATCCACCAGAGGGGGCACTATTGAGCGATGAAGCAAGTAATAATCTGCTGACTGAAACTATGGCCAATTATGAGTTGCCCTATAAAAGTCACAGTCACAGTCAGATATGGAATCAACCCAGACTTTAGTGTGCATTACTGGACTGCATTATTACTGCCGTAGAGTGCCTCAACTGGGTATTCCACTTTGGAGGCCCAACGATATACAAATTCATATATGCACAGACAAAAATAAACACATACACACACACACACACACAAATGCATACACACACACTCACAGACACACACAGATACACACACACACAAACACATAGACACAGGTATGCACACAAAATCTTCCAGAACCCTCCCTGCCTGCCTGCCTTCTCCATTCACAAATTTACTGGTGCCGTTAACAGTGGGTTGCAGTTGTCATGGCAATATGCTCCATCCAATGTGTGGTTTGGCTGGTGTCATGTGACGCAGAGAGGTGAAGTGCTTGTGCTTGAGTATAGAAGGGAGAGAAAGGAACACACGTTTGGAACAAGCTCGTTTGCAGGCTCTTTTGAAAGGGTCATTTAGATACATCTCCACAAGAGATGAGTCAATACTAAACATGGAAGTGCTTGTTGCCAAACGTTTTTACATTTCAAACTGGAAAGGGCATCATTTACAGTACTCAAGAGCACTGCATTCACTACAGTAAATGTATAAAAATTAACAAAATGTTATTAAAAAGGAACACCTTTTTTCTCTTTTTTTATTGAGGACCCCCTTGGACTCCTGCACAATCCCCTGGGGCTCCCTGAGCAGGTGTCATATCCAGAGCGACCAGTGCACTGTATCTCGTTCAGGGAAATGACTGCTGTGCCCCTCTCTGTATTTAAACCCGCAGGCCTCTGATGTCCATGCCAGTCCCGCGACCCCTACGCTGCCTGCCTCTTATGACGTTGATGCTACATGGTGCCACGCGGTTCTGTGTAGCTCAGTAGGTACAGCATGGCACTGACAATGCTTAGGTTGTGGTTTAGATTCCCATTGGGACCACATACAGTATACTGAGAAAAAATATATCCATTCACTACCGTAAATCGCTTTGGATAAAAGCGTCTGCTAAATGGCATACTATGTGTATATATATATATATACTGTATACATACATGAGGATGTGAGAGACACATATTGTAACCCATTAGGTCAGGGGTGTCCAACCTTATCCGATAAGGGCCAGTGTGGGTGCAGGCTTTTGTTCTAGCCCAGCACTACGACACCTAATTCAAGGTCTTGGTTGAAAACCATGGTTCATTGATGAGCTGAATCAGGTATCATAGTTCTGGGTAGAACAAAGGCCTGCACCCACACCCATCCTTTTCAGATAAGATAGGACACCCCTTTACTAGGTGCCACTCTGTTTGTGTAGGTGTGGCGGAGTTGACTTTTTATTTTGCCCATGTTCAGGAGTTGGTAAAATAGCTTTTAATTATTACGTACCTTGGTGTTTTTACAATCTTACAGTCATATAAAATTGGACTTGCTAATACCTTCAGTTGATTTCAAAGGCATCATTCACCTAACAGTAGCTGAAGAGTATAGGCTGCCTCTTTTCTGCTGGGAAGCCTAATGTGTATTTGATTTGTTTTAACTTGACTGTTTTAGGGTATTTAAAAAAATAAATTAAATAAAAATACATATATACACTACCGGTCAAAAGTTTGAGTACACCTGCTGGAAACTAGGTTTATCTCATAATTGACAATGCTTTACACCGTATATATTTCTGTAAATACTTTAAAATGACAAAAAACACATGTAACAATGAACAAAATGAACATCAAAGAAATGTTCAAGAAAGTTATATTGAAAATTGAATCTTGGATTCCTCAAAATAGCCACCCTTTGCCGTGATAACAGCCTCACAAACACAGGCCATTCGGTTAATACGTTTCAGCAGGAAATCACCCGATATGTCTTCGCAGCTCTCCTGCAGCAATTCCCAGAGAAACTTGTGGGTTGCTTTGCTTTGACTCTTCTGTCCAGTTTGTCGCATACAATTTCTATGGGATTGAGGTCTGGACACTGGGCAGGCCAGGTCATCAGTTTGAGTTGTCCTTCACATTCCTCCTTCACCAGGTAGTTCTTGCACAACTTCAAGGTGTGTTTCGGGTCGTTATCTTGCTGAAGAATGAAGGAGTGCCCGATTAGCCATAGTCCAGATGGAAGGTGTACTCAAACTTTTGACCGGTAGTGTATATATATTGTGTTGTGTGTTTTTGTGTATTTGTATTCATGTGTGCTACTCTCTTGAGCAGTTTCCCCTTGGAAAATACATTTCAATCTCACTAGGGTTTCTTCTCCTGGATAAATACAAGTTAAATACAATGAAATATAGTGGCTGAGTTGACATCCACTCTCTCTCTCCCTGGCCACCGAATAGCGCTACTCTGTACAGATCTCATATTCAGGAGCCTACACAGCCAGGTGTCAAATTGGGTCTCCTTCCACAACTCAGCCTGCAGTGTGCATCTTCAGCCAGTGGGTGGCAGTGTTTGGGCACACTGTAAATAAATACAACACAGGTAGAAGCAATAGTACTGTGCTCATTGCCGCAAGAACTGGAGTATGTGGCAAGATGTTGTGTGTGTGTGTGTGTGTGTGTGTGTGTGTGTGTGTGTGTGTGTGTGTGTGTGTGTGTGTATGCATGTGTGTTCTGTATATTCAAGAATACGAAGCTGAACATTTGGTTAGTATCTATTTTTTCAACAATATCTATTTTGTTTCCAAGTTTCAATAGTTTTTGCAGAAAACCGTGAACCGTATTTAAGTACAAAACACACATTCTCAAACATGACTCAAACTTGAGTAGCTGACCTTTAGGTGGTAAAGGAGGGGCAGTAGACCTCTGACATTTGACCTTTGGCAGCATCACTAATCAATAAGTCAAGAGCACAGACATGGCCTCTGAGTAGGATAATCATCTGCAGCAGACGCAGATGCAAACAGCAGACACAGATGCAAACAGCAGACACAGATGCAAACAGCAGACGTAGATGCTGGAGGCAGATGCAGTCAGTATATACAAATACAGACCATTCAGAAGTAACTAGAATGCGGGTCAAGTGAATGACCATTTTGATTAACTCGTCATTCGATTTTGTGCCAGGCCATTTCAGCTAAGGAACTTCAAAAATGTACAATGATTAGTACTGTTTTAAGTGTGAAAACGGTGCTTAAAAGTATCCAGTGTCACCCAACTTTAAATGACAAAAAATAATGCTGTGCAATGCAAATATCATAAATGTTTTCAAATGTAGAAACATAGTAAACAATAAAGGTGCACAACCGCTCTGAATATAACTAAATAAATAAATTCACAGGCCTGATTAAAACAACAAAAGGAAAGAGGGCATTGAGGGAAGAGGAGAAAATGTGAGATTTGGGAGGATGACAAAAAATGGAGTGAGAGAAAGAATCGGTGTGAAGGGATGAAAAAGAATGTCTCGAAGGAAAGAGGACAGAGAGAAAGAGAGAGAGAGGGAGAGAGGGAGAGAGGGAACACGAGGGAAAGAACAAGAGAGAGCGAGAGAGCAGATGAGTGTTTGGGCATAGTCCGCCCATGACAGACTAGAGCAGCTGTCAGATAAAAATACCAACGGGACGGCCCAACTACCCTCCCAGAGCAGGGACACCCCCCAGAGCCCCCTCCCACCTCCCCTGATCCCAGAGCACTGTCCTGGCTCTCCCCCCCTACACTGTCTCCCCATCAGGACCCTCCTACCCCCCCCATACTCACTTCAGAGGTGGTACGGACAGAAGCAGGAGGCTATTTTAGGCCTTGATTTGGCAGGCTCAGAGAGACGGTTGGTCTTTTCGGTTGGTGGCAGTGCTCTGGAGAACATGGAGAATGTGCAGGTGTTCGACTCCCCGGGGAAGGGCCGGGGGCTCCGGGCCACTAGGGAGCTGTGGGCCGGGGACATCGTCTTCAGCGAGCCCGGCCTGGCCGCCATCGTCTTCGACAAGTAGGAACCCACGAGACCGACACACACAATACACATGCACACACTCTCTCTCTCTCACACACACACATACACGTACAAACACATGCACACACATACATACATACACGTACAAACACATGTGCACACATACATACATACATACATATACACATCCTCTCTCTCTCTCTCTCTCTCTCTCTCTCACACACACACACACACACACACACACACACACATACATACATACACATACAGATACAACACATGCACACACATACATACATACATACACATCCTCATCCTCTCTCACACACACACTCTCCCTCTCTCTCACACACACACACACAAAATACAAATTTATGGCCTCCCGCGTGGTCCAGTGGTTACAACATCCGATGCTGGCCACGGAGACCGGGGTTCAATTCCCCGTCTCGCCAGAGTCGGCTCTGGCCGGGAGTGCCACCAGGGGCGGCGATTGGCTGTCCGCCCCAGGGAGGGGGGAAGCAAGCCGACATGACGTTCGTTGTGCATAAGAGTTGCCCTGTAGTACCGGGTTATGGTCGACGGCTTGGCGAGTGCCGCAGTCGCAGGACTACGGCAGTGAACTCACATTACTAGGGGGGATTGACATAAAAATAGCGGGTCTAATTGGCTACCAAATTGGGAGAAAATGGGAGAAAATCTGAAACAAAAAAATTATTTATATACGCATACATACATACACACATGAACAAACACACTTAGACATACTATACACACACTAATTCAATAAGCAGGCACTGAAGATTGGCTCACACACACACACGCAAACGCACAGAGCTACACAGAGACACATAGCCCAGCATGACGACACGAGGAGCAAATTTCACACACCATGTGAAGCAAATATGGCCTCTTCACTGGCAAACAGTCTCCACAGCATGGACACAAGTTTCTTACAATAAACTAATATAAACCATATAATATATTAATTTATTTTAATTCATGAATATTAAAACGTTTCAACACAATAGCAATATTTAAATGAATGTTCATCCTATTTTTAAAAAGTTTTTAAACATTGAAACGCAAGTATAATGTTCAGAAGCAGTTTACTCCAGATGTAGGTATTTTACAGACAACAATTGTTAATGAAAACGTTTTATGTTCTTTTTTTGGCTATAAATAAGGAAATGGGCAGGAAGCACAATAGAATTGAGCAGCTTGCGATTGGATAGCTGGTGAAACATAAATACATTTGAGAGTGTTTTGTGGAGATTGGTGTCTATATGAGGCATGAGTTCTGCCAGACTCCGAGATTAGCTGGAGTTAGCCTGATAAGGCTTTAAGTGACTGAGTTTCAGACAGCTGGCTCTCTGAATAGGCTGATTGGACTATCAGCAAAAATATATTTTCTCAGTTTGAATTAGGGCCATACTGTATATCACCAGTTGATGTTAACAAGGTTTATCACGTTATGGATTCACCTACGTACATTAGATGTACTATTTTTGTGGTATCATTTTTGATAACTTTTTTTGGTTTTGCTTCTTCATTTTGATGTTTTTATTTCTATTTTCTTGCTAATGCTACAATGTATTCTACAATGTTCTGTTGAATCTAAATGAATATTTTTACATTGCTGTGACAATTGGATTCGGAGTTCCTACTGTGTTTTTATGGATTACCACTGCACGTCTGTATTGACATCTTCTTTTTGAACCAACTTCGTGTTTAAATAAACAAATAAATATATAAATAAATAGTTTCTCCAGGAGAGACGTCCAGGGTAGGCATGCTGTTGAAAGACTAAGCGGGGGGGGGGGTGTGAACAGAGTGAACAGGTAGAAATACAGGTGCCTGCCCTGTGCGTGCCAGCCACCTTCCTTTACCACTACCCAGAACGCATCTCTTCCTGATACAGCAGTGCTGTGGAAAAGGGAGCATTTCCTTTTTGGACAGGGGGAACTGAGTTTAAGATGGAGAGAGGGGGCACTTCCTGTTGGACAGGGCAAAGTAAGTTTCGGATGGTGAGGGGGGCACTTCCTGTAGGACAGGGGGAACCGAGTTTCAGATGCAGAGGGGGCACTTCCTACTGGACAAGGAGAAGTTCATTTGAGACGGAGAAGAGGCCTGAGAGTAATGCTGTATGGAGGAAAGAGGAAAGATCAATGGGGTGGAAGAGCTTATTGGATCTCAACTGGAACTTTCAGCATGCCAGGGCATTAACACACCCATGCCCCAACCTTCTGTAGCATGCTCAAATGCGCGGTCATGTTGCCCTCAGCTATGTTACAATCACAGAGGCAGTTGTGCTCTAGGATACAGAAGCCTCGGGGGTTGATTCAATCAAAGCGTCAAGCTTCCCCCAAGATTTCCCGATAACATTCAATTAGAGATTAAAGACAGTGTTCATTCGCTGCCATGGATTCATGAGCAAAATAAAAAATGCACAGGTAAGGACAATGGCAACCATGCTCCCACAACTTGGCAAAAAACAATTTACACATATTGTGCAGTAGGAGTTACAAGAAAAAAAAAAAAACGATGATAGGGTCAAAAATCACCACTGTGTCCTCGACTGCAGTATTGGATGGGCAGTTTATGTGAGAACGATAAGAGGAACTTGCCTTAGTTGCCCTGGATGATGATGCCAGTGAAGGATGGTGACAGACACCAGGCCCGGAGGCCATGTTGCTCTTGCCCTCTGCTGGAACGGGACGTGTTTGTGCGTGATGTCATCGCTGGAATGAGGCTTCTGTGTGTGATGTCACGTGCCAGACCACTCAGCCAATTCAACAATAGAACACGGGTCGTGAAGCTCGCAGTAAGCAGCCATTTCTGAGGAAGATTTGTGATGAAACATGCAATAAGCTGTTCCTGTTCTAATATTATTATATAACACAAACAGGCTTTGGTTGGCCTCTCTCTTAATGCCACGGCCCTGTCTTTAGGCCCTGAGTTTGGTTTTGTGGTGACCGTGCAGTGATTATAATCACAGGTCACCCTTACTTCTATTTTCAGTTTCATCTTAAGGGCAGCGGCCTCCAAGCAAGCAGGGAAGATTCCTCCTCTCACCCCAAACGCTCAGCATCACACGAAGAAGAATCACAAACAGAGAGAGAGACAGAGAAAGAGGGAGAGAGGGAGGGAATGAGAAGCAGCATGTAGTGGCCAACGTTGATAAAGGGGTTTTTATCAGTCAGCAAACCCCTCCATCTATTAGCAGGGCACAGACACCACCGAGATGATGGCCGAGTTCAAAGGGGCTAAAGTCCTTTAGTGTCAGTGAAGTTTTCCGTCTGTTATGTGACTCTCGAGAGCTGGTGATCTCTGGCACCTCACATAGCGACTTATGTCCTCCATCAGCACCTCCACAGATCCATGCACAGGCCCTGAAATCACTGGTGCTTGTGGGACTCTAGTACAGACACACAGCGCAAATTGCAGATTTCATACACAATCATACATAAACATCTTCTCAACAGATGAATTTAATGTTAATCATCATTAAATATGAAGGGCCGTGACCACAGGGCAGCCCCTGTAAGGGGCCACAGCACTGTGCATCGAGGGAGGGTTCCAGCAGGGCAGGATTGCCTCATGCTTATCTCATCACACAGGAGAGAGCGACTCCTCTGGTTGGTCAAGCGTCTGCGATGTGCCTGCAAAATCTTAGCTGCGCAGCTCAGCTGGTGGACTGCACAGTGAAAACAGGAGGCGACTGGCAGGAACGTGTTTGTCTGCGCTCTCCCGAATTCACAGCGGAGGTCGAAGCACTGAAGTGGGCCTTCCAATACGACTTGAGAGAAAGAGAAAATAATCAGGGTGGGATTATTGATATACATTGACTCTCTCTCTCTCTCTCTCCCTCTCACCTGGGTCCAGCATGGCCGACCACGTGTGTCACAGCTGTTTCCGCCGCCAGCAGAAGCTGCATCGCTGCGCTCAGTGTAAGTTCGCTCAGTACTGCGACCGCACCTGCCAGCGCGCCGGCTGGAACGAACACAAGCTGGAGTGCGGCGCCATCAAAACCTACGGCAAGGTTCCCAACGAGAACATCCGGTGAGAGGGAGGGAAGGCAGAGAGGGAGGGGAGGAGGGAGAGAGAGGGAGGAGGAAGAGGGGGACGGAGAGAGGGAGGGGAGGAGGGAGAGGGGGAGGGGAGGAGGCGGAGGGAGGGGGAGGGGAGGAGGGAGAGGGAGAGGGGGAAGGGAGGAGGGAGAGAGGGAGGGAAGGAGGGAGTAGGTGAGAGAGGGAGGGAGGGAGAGGGGGAGGGGAGGAGAGAGGGAGTGAAGGGGGAGGGAGGGTTATGGATGGCGCGTAAGGCGCATGATGCGTGTGTGTATGTTGCATGTGTGTGTTGTGGATGACGTGTGTGTGAGGCTTGTGCGTTCACGCTCCCAGCCTGGCCGCGCGGCTCCTGTGGCGGGTAGAGAAGGAGGGGGATGAGGTGTCGGACGTGAAGTTGACCACGCTGGACAACCTGGAGGACCATGTGGCCGACATGCCCGAGGATGACCTGAAGGAGCTGAAGGTGGACATACACAACTTCCTGGACTTCTGGCCACGCAACAGCAAGCAGCACAACGTGGACTACATCTCCCACATCTTCGGGGTGGTGAGTGCCTCTGCCTCTGCCTCCTCTTACTCTTCCTCCTCTACCCCTTTCTTCCTCCTCCACTCTCCATCTCTCATTCCACTGTTTATCTCTTCCTCTCAAACCAACAAAGCTGCCAATCACAAACAGAAGAGCCCCATACATAATCACATGAATGAAAAGAAAATAGCACTGTATGTAAAACTAACAATTTACACAATTTAAGCGGCAGTGTAAACTATTAGGGAACTGGGCTTGTAACACAAAGGTTGTGGGTTCGATTCCCAGGTTGAGTACACTGCCATTGTACCCTTGAGAAAGGTTCTTAACCTTAATTCCTTTAGTAAAATATACAGCTGTATAAATGGATTGGGTGTAAGAAATGTCAACTTTGTAAGTCACTCTGCATAAGATTGTCTGCGAAATGCCTAAAAATGTAAGAAATAACCTTTATTCACTGTCTTATTCTGTATGTTCTGCTTTTCTCCTACTGGTGGTTACATCTTGTACATTGATCTGTTTCTTCATATAAGTCTCTCTCTCTCTCTCTCTCTCTCTCTCTCTCTCTCTCTCTCTCTTCTCTTTCTGTTGTCAGATAAACTGTAATGGGTTCATGGTGAGTGACCAGAGAGGCCTACAGGCGGTGGGCGTTGGTCTGTTTCCAAACTTGTGTCTGGTGAACCACAACTGCTGGCCCAACTGCACCGTCATCCTCAACCATGGCAAGTGGGTACCACATGCATCACTTCCTGTCCAAGCACTGGGATGAGGGCGGGGCCTACCACATCCATAACTTCCTGTTCAAGGAATAATTCTAGCAGATCAAGCCTTTCTTTCTACAGTTTCCAATAGTTTGTTGAGTTGCCCGTGAAGACCCCTTTGAACAGCTGTACAGTATTTAATATGTATTGAAAGTTTTTATTTGGGGATATTGCTGTGATTGCTGTAAGTGTGTGTGCATGTGAATGTAGAGTAGGATCTGTGTATAGAGTGGAGTAGAGTGGGCTTTGAGTATAGAGTAGTGTAGAGTAACGTGTGAGTGTAGAGTAGGGTCTGTGTAAAGAGTACAGTAAAGTAGGTTGTGTGTAGACAGGATAGTATAGTAGGGTGGGAGTAGGTGTGTGTGTGTGGAGTAAGTTTGAATAAAGACATAGTGTAGTGTTAGTTGTAGGTTGGGAGTAGACAGTCGTGAATAGGAAGTTGTTAGTATAGAGTATGGTGTGAGTAGAGAGTAGTGTAATGTATAGTGTGAGTACAGAGTAGGCTGTAGGTGTAGAGTAATGTGTGATGGTAGAGTAGTGTAGATTGGGTTGTGAGTATTGTCCTGAGTAAGGTAAGGGCAGAGTATGTTGTGAGTGTTATGTTGCTGTAAAGTCTGCCTCTTGTTTTGTTTTTCAGTCAGTCGGCTGTGAACTCTATGTTTCACTCTCAGAGGAGGTGGGTCTTTGGCATGACCCCCCTAAAAAAAAAAACCCTCACCAAAAACAGACACCCTCCATTTTTACCATCACCCCCCCCACATGCACAGAAAACCTTCCATCCAACCCTTCTGTCACCCCCAGCATCAGGATGCAGTGACATGCACACTTCATCAGTAGAGAGATCAGACGTAGACTAACCTCACATCCTCCATACTCATGGCGTCACCATCCCTTACGTGTTAGCATTGTGTCCGGCGCGGTCTGGGGAACCGCTACCCCAAAGGATCTGAGGGGTCAACCGGTCATTCATGAGTAAAGAAGAGAGGCAGAGAGAGAGTGAGAGAGGGTTCTTCCTCCTTTTCACTCCCTCTTCTGTTTCCTATGAGTATCTTCCTCTTTCCCCTCTCCTCCCCCTCTCCCTCTCTGCCACCTCCCTGGGTCTCTCCCTCTCTCTCCCCTCTCCCTCTCTCCCCCTTCCGTGGGTCATGGGTCTCCCTTTCCCTCTCTCCCCCCCAAATCCCTGGGTCTCTCCCCCTTTCCCCTCCTCCTCTCTCTCTGTCTCCCTCTCCCCCCCCACCAGGATTGAGCTGCGGTCGCTGGGTAAGATCAGCGAGGGTGAAGAGGTGATGGTGGCGTACGTGGACTTCCTCAACGTGTCTTCGGAGCGCCAGAGGCTGCTAAAACAGCAGTACTTCTTCGACTGCACCTGCACGCACTGCGAGGGCCATATCAAGGACGACGCCATGATGGGCGGCCTGGAGGAGGAGGGCAGCAAGGTGGGGGGGGCCCGGGCGGAGCTACACCACCTGCAGCCACCACACAACCAATCACGCAAGCGACCAGCTCATAGCCGTTGTCTGTGTCATAACGCATGCAGTGGCCGTACTCAGCTTGCAAACTAATGAGAGATTACATGTTCAGTTACCACAACAACTCTCACTCATTTTTTATGAAAAATGACATGCACAAATACACACACACACGCATATACGCACACACACACAGGCAACTCGATTACTGCTGTGACAGAGCCTGGACACTGGACTAAGTTTGTGGTTTATCTACATAATCACATTATCAGAGTCACCAATATGTTTATAAAATGAGCAACACAGGTCAAATTTACTTTAGTTATGGGTCCCTCGTTATAAATGCAGTGTCTGAGGGTGTGGCGGTTATATAAGTACACATTGCAACATAACTTGTGTAATGCGTAAATAGTTAGCGAGTCATCAACTTTATTGGTATGCGAGAGATGAGCGCTTGCTGCTGCAGCTTCTGCTCCCCCTGGTGGCCACAGCCGAAGGTGCAAGTGACAGGAGTTCCTGTTATGAATGATGATGGATGCAGGCGTGCAGTCAGAGCTGAGCCCTAAACATGACCACTCTTCCCTTACGCAAACAAACATATATTGATACATATTGAAACATACTGTAATATATTAAATGACTCCTCATATATTTTGCAATACATGCCAATATATTGCTGGGCAGACTTTACCAGTTAAGTGTTAAATCTAAAAGTTAAATCACCAAGTATGAAGTTGAGTTTGTTATGTTCTTTTATTTGTGAGGGTGTCTGGGTGAGTTTGCATATCTGGTCAGTGGATAGAATATCTATGTTGAAACCTCCAAGAAACATATTGTATCTCGGGCCAACCTTTGATCTTTGAATATAGACGGTAAAAGAGTGTTGGCGTTCCCATAATCCCTTGCGCTTGCATCTCTCACTCTCCCCCATTCTTCCAGCCGTCAGAGGAGCAAGTGAAGGAGGTGACAGAGTTCAGCCTGCAGATGCTGGAGAAGATGGAAAAAGCGCGTCTCGACGCCAAGTACCACGAAGTAAAACACCTTCGTCCTCCCTCCGTCCCTCCATCCCTCCAAAAGCGTAACCTTCCCTTGAACCCTGGATCTCCCTGAGGTCCAGACAGCGCTTGGTGGTGGAACCAGGCAGAGAAAGACTGCTTCCATTTGGCCAACTCATAAAATAGAATAGAGTTTGACTATTGTCCAATGCGGAAGTGAAAACCTTTCTTATGTTTCACCTCCCATCATGCATTGAATTGAAAAGAAACAGTGAACAATTGAAGAGTGTTTTTCTAAAACTCACTCAGTCCACTTTGACCAATTTTGAGATACATTTATTTTAAATAGTTTTTTGATGAAAAAGTTGTAATACTTAAATCCCTAAGAATAATAGTGTAAAAGTAAAACTGCAAATATCTAACCATTTATCAGAAAAATAATACCCACCTTGAAAAATATGGTTTATCAAAACTAACTCGGTCCACTGAGTGAGTTTTGGAAAAACACTCTTTAATTCACTACTGCACGTGAGCAGTGTGTATTCTGCATGTACGTGCATACAGACACGTCTGCTCTACCCATGTTGCACTGTGCAGGTGGTGAAGCTGTGCAGGGAGTGCCTAAAAAAGCAGGAGCCGGTTCTGGCCGACACACACCTGTACATGCTCCGGGTCCTGAGCGTGCTCAGTGAGGTACTCTCCTACCTGCAGTTCTTTGAGGAGGCGGCCGGATACGCCCGCAAGATGGTAGACGGGTATTCGTGAGTGTCTCACACCCCTATGTGTGTGTGTGTGTATGTGTGTAAGAAAGTGTGTGTGTGTATGTGTGTGTGTGTGTATGCGTGTGAGAGTGTGGGTGTGTGTATGTGTGTGAGAGTGTTAACCTGTGTGTGTGTGGGTGTTTGTTTATTTGTGTCATAACCTGTGTGAATGTTGAGTGAGAGATTGTTTTAACTCTTTTTAACTTTAATTGTTCAATTGTAAATCCCTGAACAGGAAGCTGTATCATCCGAACAACGCCCAGCTGGGCATGGCCACGATGCGGGGCGGGGTGACACACTGGCACGCCGGGCTCATTGAGGTTGGGCACGGCATGATCTGTAAGGCCTACGCCATCCTACTGATCACCCACGGAAACACCCACCCCATCGCCAAGGACCTGGAGGTACTGTCTGACCCTAAACACACACACACACACACACACGCACATGAAAACACACACACACACACACTCACACACACTCACAAGCACATGCACGCACACACACTCACAAGCACACGCTTCTTGCTTGCTTACCAATACTATGGCAATGAACATTCTGTACTGTAATATTATAGCATCAGAACCTCCCGAGGTTAAGCAGAGAGGACAGAAGGAGCGCAGAAGCGGAGTATCTGGCTAGTCTAAAGAATATTTTCCCCCCTGCTTTACGTTTGACCTCCGACCCCATCCCCCGCACAGGCCATGCGCATGCAGACAGAGATGGAGCTGCGCATGTTCCAGCAGAACGAGTACGTGTACCACAGCATGCGCGAGGCCGCGCTCAAGAACCAGCCCATGAACATGATGGCCGAGCCCGTCGCTGAGAACATCAAGAGCCTGTTCCGCAAACAGTGACGTCACTATTCGGCGCGACCTCACCCGCACCAACTGACAGATGCAATTTCACACCTCATTCTTTCACCCATTTTAGAACGGATGGTGTTATTGAGCAAACTACAATAATGTACCCTTATTCCAGGCGGTGTGGGGGGGCAGGAAGAGAGACTACAGCCTCGCATCCACTCCTCAAATTCAAACCAGCCACCCTCACTTATAGATCCAAACCAAAAACAAGACCCTGGCTCCCATGCTCTCATGGTTGCCAGATGTGCCTTTTGCAAGTAACCCCAATTTTATGCATATTTGGTCTTGGTTTTCCTCTTAAAATCCATGATCAATTCAGATCTAAGAAACCAGGTGAGGGGAGCCAATTTAGAAATGAAAGCAATTAGTTGTGCAGAAGGACAAACCTGCAAACCCTGTCGCCCTCCCACAGACCAGAACAAATACCGCTGGTTTAGAACTGACCCCCAGAATCACACCCCCCAACCCTCTGCACCAATGCTATGTTGGGGTACATAGCCACCACCTCCCCCTTTCACAAGGTCAAGAGTAGATTTCATTACAGGGGGTGTACAGCGCAAACTTAGTGTTTTTTAGAGTCTCACGTGTCAGGTCTGATTAAGCAGGAAAACCAATATGGCCCACACTCCAGCTCATACATTTTCAGCAGGGCGTTTTTTGCTCAGCTTGGTCAAATGTAAACCTGGAGCAAAGGCGCTCCCCTTGAAATTTGACATTTCTGACCTGGAGTGCAATCACCAACAAAGTAAACACTACCAATTCAGGGATCTGAAACACTTCTAGGCATGGCTGTGAAATGTTGCATTACGCCTACTGTAAATTGGAATTGCATGCGAGCCACATATTAAGTGAACACCAAAATTAGGCTGAATAAAGTTCATAGCTTTTGCATCAATGGTCTCGGGTGGTTTATCCAGAAATCCACACACACATGGCTTTTTTCACATTTTTATTGAAACCAAAAGAAAGGCAATCAAGTCTATACGCGCTTGAGGATCCTCTTGTATACGATGCCCCCCAACGTCATGGTCTGAAAGGAGAGACAGTGACACCTACTGGAGGGATTTGGCAGCACAAGGCAAGGGTTCATACAGATTAGCCACCGTTAAGGAGCTCATTAATTACAGATTAGCCCCCAGATGAGCACCTTAACAGTGATTCCCAAACATGGGCCCACATCCCACAATTTTCTGTGACCCATCCATCAAAATGTAGCTAAACAAAGATGCAATTATATATTTTTTTACATGCAACTAAACTGCACAGTAATGGGACTGGTGAGAATGTAAATTTAGTGTTTCAGGTGTGATCTAGTGACCCACTCAATCCCCTGCCATGGGTCCCCTGGTCTTGACTACCAGAGAGGACCACTAATGAAATCAGCACATTGATTACAAATTGTTCACAATACTGATCACAACTGCTGTTCGCACATATGGCTAGAATGTAACTCCCGTGGTCAATACGGAACCCTGAAGCCATTAGGACACACGGCTATGAAGCAATACTCACATTGATAATGGTGTCTGCATCCACCAGCTCGGTGACAGAGTCGATGCCTTTCAGTGATACTTTCAACTTGTTATCCTCCAGCCTCACCACGGACTACAAACACAGACACATGAAGATCGAAAGGTCAGGGCCAAGGGGTCAAAATTAGCCCCATCTTCAACACAAGTGCCAGCACAGGCACAGCAAGTTTGCCGTAAAAACTTTGAGTACCCTCCACAGGCTTTAGAACCCTTAGTTATTGTTTTTTCCTAATTTTTTCCTCCCAATTTGGTAGCCAATTTAACCCTCTGGCTGTCCCGATCGGGGCTCCCCACCTTCGAACCGCGACCGTGATAGGCAGCTCACACTCGTAAAGCAACAGTCAGAACGAGTGCATTAGACCGCTACGCTATCGGAGGCCCCCCTCTTCTCCAAATTTTGAATGCCTAATCGTATTCAAGGCTGCGCTCGCTGCAACCTCCACTGTCAATTCGGGGTTGCCATACAAGCACGCACTCTCCTCCGAAACACATGTCAGCCACCTCTTTTCACACCGCAGTCTACAAGCTTGCACAGCCTCAGATGCAGAGTTGGTTAAAGGCAAATGCAAGACCGCACTCTTCAATACCAATTAAGTGCCACGAATGTGTACATTTTAATTTAACATTACCAACAGTGTTCTCAGACATCCAGACATCCCCCCGGCCTTTGAAAAACCTGCTTCCAAAAGCACACTGCCAAGCCCCTCACGTGCTGTAGCGTGGAACCATAAACACTCCACGCACGGAATTCTGCTCACCTTGACCTTATCCCCGGTTAGCGTGTCCAGCTCGACCTCCTGGCCCAATGTGAAAGAGTTCACCAGTACCTTGGGCCCGGTCGTAACTGTTACTTTGAAGTGGTCTCCGTTCTGTTCGATTTCGGTAATGCTCTTGATGTCCTTGCCCTGTTCGATCATGTCATCTGGGAGACCTGGGGTAGAGTTTAACACACCAGTCAGACCAGAGCGCAAATCCATCGGCAGAAGTCAATTTAATCCTAGATGGTTTGGGGCAGTTTTCATACAATTTTACGTTTTTTAACCTTCCTTTAACCAGGTAAACCAACTGAGAACTCAACTCACTTGCGGTGATGGAAATCTATGCATAAGATATGCAAGGGACTATGTAGCGAGACAGTTTCATGGGAATTTGACCAGGACACCAGGGTTAGCAACACTAAACCTGGCTTAAAAAGGAGAAAAGACATGATACAAGGAGAAAAAAATACTAGTTTGCAACGCTAGTGCCAGAACCCACGAGATGTAGGAACATTTTGTACTAAGCACCAATCAGCATGGTTATGGGCGGGCCTATTCCCTATGGGGTTAAGGTTAGGGCTAGGGTTAAAGTGGGGTTCTTACACCCCGTGGGATTTAGCACGAACCTTGGTGAAACCTGCAGCAGCCGCTGCAACTTAAAATCAGAAGCGACCGCAAAATTGCATCACGTCTGTAAAATGTGCTCAGTTTTCTCGTTTCATCCACCATTGCACAAATGATAAGCTCTCGAATTCAGAATTTTGAATAGAATAACGCTACTCCTTTAAGGGCTGATCCAGACTCATTTGTTTAAAGCAGAAAGTTGCAGCGGGTTTCATTATCATACAATTGTTGCAGACCAGCTGCTTTTCGTCTACTACTCGTATGCTGTAGTACAGGGTTTCTCTAACTTTTTTACTCCACGACCCCATTTCATGGGTGGGAAAAAATCGCGACCCCATACATAAATGATAGTGCAATTACAACGCTGAAAAACTTTAGTCCAGAAACATATATTGGTGGTCTATTTCCAAAATAGTAGCAAATGCATTCACAGGCTATATCTTTATGAAAAACAAATAAAACAGACTTACTTGCGACGACAAATGAAGCCTGTAGCCCCGTAAATTTGCTGCTGTTGCAGTTTTAAGCACGGTTTTCTGTCCTTTAAAACTTTTTGTTTCCTCTGAAAGAAATCTAGCGGCTTTGCTTGTAATGCGCTGTGTTTAGTTTGCAAGTGGCGTTGCATTTTCCATGGCTTAAAGCTCTCGTTAGCTAGAACTTTCACACACACGACCCATTGTGGTCTTGGGTCCTCCTCATGTCCTGTCCATGTAAAGCCATAGGTGAGGAATTTCGGGTCATAACTTATTTTATTCCTTTTTGTTTTATTTGTATTTTTAACTCATGCATGTCGGTAGATTAATAATAATCGGTCAGATTATTGTTATTATTGTTTTTATATATATATTTTAATTTGTAATTTTTTTGGCGACCCCACCATGACCCTTTGGCGACCCCAAGTGGGGTCGCGACCCATAGTTTGAGAACCGCTGCTGTACGTTTACATTTTAAGCATTTAGCTTTAATCTGTAGTAGGCCACACTACCCAGATTAAAGTAAAGTGCTATGGCACAATTTTATACCAACGACGACAATACTATTTAGGCTTGCACATTCCCTTTGCGAAAAAACAAAAATATGTATCTGACCTCACATCCACCGCAAATCGCGCAGAATTTACCGGGGATAAAACCGACTCACCCATCGCCTTCATGAAAGGCACGAAATTTTCGTGCGACTGCAGCTGGTATCTTCCATTGAAAGCCATGGCGAACTTAGAGGAAAAAGCATAAACACCGCTTCCCTTACCTGTCTATATATATCCCCACCCCGCATAATAATAATTAGCCGAACTACCCCCCCTCCCCGCTCCCCCCAAACCGCTCGTTCACCTCCTCCCCGCAATATACTCCTGGTGATATAACTGTTCAGTGATTACCGTGATCTCATTCCCTATTGAGAAACACCGCCACGTGGACCGATTCAAAATCGGATCAATGTTAATTACCCCCCCCCCCAAAGGTAGTTTTCGGTGTTCTTTAACTGACTCGACAGTCTTGGACCCTGAGCTTTTGAAGACAGAGAACGATGTAGAGAATATTTTATTTTTGCGCACTACTACTTTCTTAGTAAGCTTTGGCGTTTGGCATTTATTGACATACATTTTATTTGATGTAAATAGGATCATGGGTCATACTAAAGCCGTTTAAAAAATAATTTTGAGGCTGGCTGGTGATGAAGTGAGAGTTCGTAGCCTATCGCTGACGCCAGAGATCACGCGCAGCATCTCTCTGATAAAAAATGAAGTTTATTGAGTAGGCTACGATAACACAAAGGTCACTCGCTGTGTTATCATAATCTTCCAGGCTGTTATGAAAGGAGTTCGTGTGTGTGTGTGTGTGTGTGTGTGTGTGTGTGTGTGAGTGAGAGTGAGAGAGAGAGAGAGAGAGAGCGAGAGAACGAAATAAATAGTTAATTAATTGGTGGATGTCTTAATATTAGGCTATTATAATGAGAAAGGTATCCACATTTGTACAGGACCTATGCGAAGGCTTACATTTGAGAAATACTGGTGTCAGCGTTGTGTGCTCGTTCTTCTTAATTTCTCCAGAGGGAGGCGCTGTGGGGTTTATTTGTGGTGATTCTTCACTGTGAGTTCTGTCTGCCCAGTTCATCACTAACTTCGCCACTGTCCCTGGGTCTGCATGGCGACAAAACATGTCTGTTTGTCTCGTGTAGCTGCTTCTCTATCTTTACCTGTGTGTCAGGGAAATGCATTTTGCTTCTTTGTCAGGTAGTTGTTTTGATTTATTTGTCCGTCTGCCTGTCTGTGAGGTAGATACTGTGTATTTCGTTAATTGTGTACCTCTGTGCCCTTTCTGTGATCTGACTCTATTTTGTATCAGTGCTGAGTGTGTAGAGATAAGACTTTCAAAGAAGTAACTCTCTGTGCTTCTTAAAGGGACTATGGTCTTGTAGTGACGAACACACTTGCATACACACACTAACTCTCTCTCTCACACATGCACACACACACACTTACATACACACATATACATGCATGCTCACACACACTCACACAAACACAGACATACACACAGAAGCACAAACACACATACATGCACTAACTCTCTCACACACACACACGCGTACACTCACACTCACATTCTCATCCATTTCTGCCACTCACAGAATAAAGACTATCCTGTCGTGGTGTGGTAACTGCCAAAATCAAATAAACACTTTTAATATGGCGTTAGGCCACCATAAGCCACTTGAACAGTTTCAATGCGCGTAGCATAGATTGTACAAGTGTCTGGAACTGTTGGAGGGATGCAACACCAAGAAATTCCACTATTTTGTTGATGGTGGTGGAAAACCATGTCTCAGGCGCCAGTCCAGAATCTCCCAGAAGTGTTCAATTGGGTTGAGATCTGGTGACTGAGACAGCCATGGCATATGGTTTAGATCCTTTTCATGCTCATCAAACCATTCAGTGACCACTCCCATCAGGATAGAAATGTTTCACCACAGGATGAAGGTGATCACTCAGAATGGCTTTGTATTTATTGCCATTTACCTTGCCCTCTAAGGGCTTGTGTCAACCTAAACCATGGCAGGAAAATACACCCCACACCACAACAATGCCGCCGGAACCCTTCATTTACTCAAGTGTTTCCTTTAGTTTGGCAGTTACCTGTATAACAGGACATTATATAATGTAAGCCCATAACAATCGGACAGGACCAGCACTGGACTGAGGGCCTGACCCAGATGGAGAGGAGGGTCCACAGTGTTACCTGCTCCAGAACTGGGCCGCCAGCGCCACACCAACCGACAGCACGGTGAGATAAGATAACAGACACTGAGCCAGTTCTGCAGACAGGGGTTAATGGGTAGACAGCCTGTGGGACATACTCTCTCTTTATTAGCTTCAGATCATAAAAGGTCTGTGCGTGTGGTTGCTGGATGGGGGAGACACAGGTGCAGGTACGCCAGTCTGACCCCCAGGGAGCACTGCTCAGAGAGGACGAGTGGCTGCTTATGTTAGCTCTTGTATGCAATGTTTACATTGTCCATGAAAATACTCTTGATATTTCAGAAATCTTGTTCATTTCAGACAACTGTTGGAAGCAGAGGAAAGCTCAACAGCACACATACGCACACTCTAGCAGGGAATCCCAGAAGCGCAGGGCTCATATTTCGTGTGTCACTTTATTTAACTTTAGGAGTGTGGGAGATGTCTGCCCAGGTACAGTGACAGTACAAACTGAATGATACAGTCATCACACACATTTGTCTTGGTCACAACAAACCTTTTTGTGACGTGTGTAATATGAGCCCTGCATTTCTGGGATTCCCTACTTGCTTTTGAGACTTCCTCTGCTTCTAACAGTTGAGGTGAACAGTGCTTGGAGCTACATCACAGAACTGGCTCCTGGACCAGCTAGCAGAGACCACTGCAAATATCAAAACACCTTTTATGATTTATGGAAAAACAATTCTAAAAATCTGGAAGCTTTCCCCTTTAATGAAGAAGCAGTTTCTGCACGGAGACCGGGGTTCAATTCCCCGTCTCGCCAGAGTTGGCTCTGGCCGGGAGTGCCACCAGGGGTGGCGATTGGCTGTCCGTCCCAGGGAGGGGGGAGGGAAGCCGACAGGACGTTCTCTGCGCATAAGAGTGGCCCTGTAGTACCGGGTTACGGTCGACGGCTCGGTGAGTGCCATCTCAGAGGAGGCGTTACTTCGCCAGGCGTTGACTACGGCAGCGAACTCACATTACTAGGGGGGGATTGACATAAAAACAGCGGGTCTAATTGGCTACCAAATTGGGAGAAAATGGGAGAAAATCAGAAACAAAAATGTATTAAAAAAAAGAAGCAGTTTCTGTGCTCCCTCTGTCATCATTGGAATTGTTTTTTTGTTTTACTGCATGCTATCAGATTCAGTCCTCACTTGTGATATTGTACTGTACTTTATCTCCAATAAAAAGTTGATAAGTTGATAAGATAGCATGCAATTGTATGACCCACATGGCGGTAATTAAATTAAGATCACAAGATCACTTGTGTGCCACAACCCCCCACTAACTTTTATTTTTCTGTGCCACAGGTAGGGTATGCAGCTGCCAACAATTATGTCTATTGCAGTGTTACTACACTGATCTCTTGCACTAACCATGACTAATCTTACCATGTATAAATTCACTTTTTGTAAGTCGCTCTGGATAAGAGCATCTGCTAAATGCCTAAAATGTAAATGCAATGTAAAATGTATGTGTGTGTGTGTGTGCATGTGTGAGTGTTTGTGTGATGATGTGTGTACATGTACGTTTGTGTGTGTCTGTGTGTCTGTGTGTCTGTGTGTCTTTTTCCCCCAAGGCCAATATGAGATAGGGACAGTATCTCCCCCTATTGGTCAGATGGGGAACTTACAGAGCAGGCTGGGACAGAGGTACTCTAATGAGCTTTATTTGAACATAACAGAACTGAAACTGAAGCTTACAAGCTTGCGATTAACAAAAAAAAACAATTTTCAAAATGTCAAAGTGCACTGAATAGTAGGTAGTGTGGTAGATGATGGGAGACAGGTGTGCCAGTGGTACCTGGTGTAGTGCATTAGCTGCAACAAAAATTGCAAACACTGCTGCTCTACAGTGTGTGGTGGGGGATGAGGCTGCCCCCTGCAGGTGTTTGAGTGTAGTGCCCTGTGTCACAGCGAGGCTGCCCCCTGTTGGTGTTTGAGTGTATTGACCTGTCACAGTGAGGCTGCCCCCTGCTGGTGTTTGAGTGTAGTGTCCTGTGTCACAGCGAGGCTGCCTCCTGTTGGTGTTTGAGTGTATTGACCTGTCACAGTGAGGCTGCCCCCTGCTGGTGTTTGAGTGTAGTGACCTGTGTCACAGTGAGGCTGCCCCCTGTTGGTGTTTGAGTGTAGTGGCCTGTGTCACAGCTCAATCAAGTTCATTTTGTCTTCTTATTTCAAATAAATGTTTTAGTTTCTTTTGTTCAGACAATGAGATAATAGATTGTAATTACCTGACAGTTTTGACTGACATCTGCAGTCTTCCTCAGAAGCGTCACCTGACAGCTGTGATGCGTCGTCAGCTGATGTTTAGCAGGCGTGGCCAGCCTGACAGATCTTGACAGATCCGTCAGGCCGGCCACGCCCCCCGCCGTCCGTTGTCCTCTGGAGGAGAGAGTCCCAGGTGTATGAGAGCATGTATGCTCCCTCGTCCCTGTTGATGGTGCTGTTGGCCCGCCTCCTGATTTCAACCGCCTCTTTGATCCAGTGTTTGTGTTTATTGTTTTCTGACCCAATGATTTTTGCGTAGTCCCAGTCCATGATGTGATTGTTTCTTTTGCAGTGGTCTGATATTGCTGATTTTAGGTTTAGCTTTTTCTTTTTGTGTTCTTGTGAGTCGTCCTGTTGTTTCCTTCTCACATTCCTTTTGATGTTCTTTCTTTCTAATGCTGAATGTCCTTCCTGTCTCTCCAATGTATGTTTTTTTTTACATGACCTACATGGTATTTCGTAGATTACGTTGCATTTTTTGTCCTGTTCTATCTTGTCCTTGGGGTGAACTAAAAGTTGTCGTAGTTTTGTGTGAGGTTTTACTGCTGTGGCTATTCTGTGTTTTTTCATGATCCTTTGTATTGGTTCTGGTATCCCCCGGATGTATGGTATTGTTATTATGCCTTTCTTGTTGTCCAACATGGACAGCACTGGAAACATCAAGTTCACCCACGAGGAGGAAACTAACAAGACCATAGCATTTCTGGACATGAAAATTCACCACAAAGACGACGGCAGCATAAAAATCTCAGTATACAGAAAACCTACACACACAGACCAATATCTACTCTGGACATCTGAACACCCCACAATACACAAACTGTCAGTAGTCAGAACTTTATACCAACGGACCAGCATCATCACAGATGAAGAGGACAGACGAGAGGAGGAGAGGCACATCCAACAAGCACTTACACTCTGCCAATACCCTAAATGGGCCATAAACAAAGGAAAACAGCAAGCCCAAAACAAAGAAAATAAACAAAAGGAACGAAAAACAAAACACACACAGAAAACCGAGGAAAACAACAAAGGCATAGTAACAATACCATACATCCGGGGGATAACAGAACCAATACAAAGGATCATGAAAAAACACAGAATAGCCACAGCAGTAAAACCTCACACAAAACTACGACAACTTTTAGTTCACCCCAAGGACAAGATACAAAAAAATGCAACGTAATCTACGAAATACCATGTAGGTCATGTAAAAAAACATACATTGGAGAGACAGGAAGGACATTCAGCATTAGAAAGAAAGAACATCAAAAGGAATGTGAGAAGGAAACAACAGGACGACTCACAAGAACACAAAAAGAAAAAGCGGAACAAGAAAACCTAAAATCAGCAATATCAGACCACTGCAAAAGAAACAATCACATCATGGACTGGGACTACGCAAAAATCATTGGGTCAGAAAACAATAAACACAAACGCTGGATCAAGGAGGCGGTTGAAATCAGGAGGCGGGCCAACGGCACCATCAACAGGGACGAGGGAGCATACATGCTCTCAAACACCTGGGACTCTCTCCTCCAGAGGACAACGGACGGCGGGGGGCGTGGCCGGCCTGACGGATCTGTCAAGATCTGTCAGGCTGGCCACGCCTGCTAAACATCAGCTGACGACGCATAACAGCTGTCAGGTGACGCTTCTGAGGAAGACTGCAGATGTCAGTCGAAACTGTCAGGTAATTACAATCTATTATCTCATTGTCTGAACAAAAGAAACTAAAACATTTGCCTGTGTCACAGCGAGGCTGCCCCCTGCTGGTGCTTGAGTGCAGTCTCTGACCTGTGTTGCAGCAGACCCTCGGCACGGCACAGAGACCCCCTCGGCCCCGCAGGCTCCGCCCCTTGCCTTGCAGGGGGGCGGCAGGTAGCGCACCGTCTCACCCTCCCCGCAGCACATACTTGGGCCAAAGCAGTGGCCCCCGCCCACACGCCATGCACTACTATGAGAGGGGGAGGAGAGAGGGGGAGGGAAGGAGAGAGTAAGAGAGGGAGTGAAAGGGAGAGGGTGAGAGAGAGAGAGGGAGAGGGACGAAGATGGAGAGAAAGGGAGGGAGGGATGAAGAGGGAGAGATTGGGGGTGAAGAGAGACATCAAAAAGTTGAGACAAATGACTAGTCTAAAGGTAAGATTGTGCTCATTTCAAGCTCATGAGCTGCTACTCGACACACACACACACACTGACACTGCACATACACACACCCGCACACACTCTCACTGCAGACACACACACCGCACACACACACTTACACACATTTACACCACACACACTCACACAGCACACACACACACACACACACACACACACACACACACACACTCACACCACACCAACACACACACACTCACACCGCACACACACTCACTGAAACATTCGGCTGAAACATTCAGTTCAATCCATCTTCTAAATATTCATTAAAGGGGCATGGCCAAGGGCAATACTGTGGCAATGAAGGAACACAGGAGCTGAGCATCTGGTGTGTGTAAAGATCTGTGGTTAGTCTTTGTGGTTTCAACAGTGAATTTAAGGGCTGCCTTGAGAACAGAAGAAGCCTGTGAGTCTTAACACAGCTGCCATGTTTTCACCTGGTCTCTGTTCTCACAACTGCCATGGTTTCACCTGGTCTCTGTTCTCTGTAGAGTTCCTGTTCCTCACCTACCCCCTCTCAACACAGGCCCAAGCAGTACTGCGAGACACAAATTGTCAGATCAAAATCCATCGCCTCAACATTTCAGCCATTACTTTCCAACGGAAAGTATGAATCTCTCTCATGGGCAGCCACAGATAAGAGAGAATGGAGGTGGAGACAGACAGACTCGCGGGTGTGTGGACAGCCGGGGTGGATGGACTTACTGTGCGAAGCCGTCAAAGTGTTCACGAGAGAGAGAGATACCCCCAGGCCCGGTAGGGAGAGGGGCATCGGGCTGGTCCTCTGACACTTCAGAGTGCTGAGTCAGCCTTAATCAGGCTCCACTGATGAGGACAGCGGTGCCATGACCTGGTGCGTAGACAGGCCAGAGGGGGCAGCCATTAGTGAGGCGGTCCGCGGGTGTTGCATGCGAGCAAGCAAGAGGGAGGGGGGGAGGGAAAGATGGATGGAGAGCAGGGGTGAAGTGATGGCTCTTTTCACTTCAATTTCACTTCACTTCACTTGTGGTTCTGTGTGGCTCAGCTGGTAGAGCACGGTGCTGACAACGCTTAGGTTGTGGGTTCAATTCCCATTGGGGGCCACATATACTGAAAAAAGTATGTATAACCTTAAAGAAAAGGCCCTGCCACTGTTATAACACACTGGTACTGTACCAACACACTGGTTCTGTCACAACACACTTCTCTACAGTGGCAAAACATAGAGAAGCACCATTAAGGATAGAGGACTGAATGGATACACACACACACACACACACAATCTGACGTGCGTGTCACCTTGATTAAAATCTCCAATGTTCGAACAGAATTAATGTCTGTCCACCAGGTCATAAGGATAATTCACTTAACGATCTCATTAGTGCAGCTCCTGGCAATCGTTCACCTGTGAGAGACCTTTCACCGTTGCCATGACAAGTGCTCAATTAGTCCTTTCTCCATTAGCGACTCTAATTTACAGACAAGGTTAGGGTCGGCTGGTGCCCAGGCGGAGGTGAAAGCTTGTTCCTGTGTGGAATGCGACCGCGCGTGTATGTACGAACCTGCCAGACCACGCCACCTGTACCACCGAGGGCTCAGCTGCCAATCACGCAGACCTGAAAGGTGAGTGCTCTACCTGCGTCATACCCAGACAGGACAAACCACACACATACTTCCACTACCCTTGACCTATACTCCCACAGCAAGCATGCAATCTGTTAGGATCATTTAGATTTGCATAGTGTTTTCCTGCGACCATCTCTTATGACTATATTACTTTCGTGAACGCAGAGTGTATGTAAATATAATATAGAGTGAGAAATTATTCAGGCTTGCAGCTCTGAGGCTAGCGACAAGGGGGTGTAAGCTTGTCATGAAGAATGTTTTTCATAAAAACTAATGACGAGGACGCGATTAGTGTTGACGCTGCCTGCATCCTATCCCGTCTCACAGAGACCTACCAGAAGCGCAGTTTCCCTCTAGTGGCCATTCGTGTAATTGAGTGTATTTATAATGCAATGGCTGCTTTCAGACAGTAGGGTGCAGCAATGACTATCTACTACCCCGAGAATGAAGTTTGGACAGCTGATCAACAAGTCCCAGTTATGGACCCTCTTTAACGTGCAACGTTAACGTTTAACGGTCGTTTAACGATGCGTTCATAAAAATCATCTTTTTTTAAAACTGCATTGTACCCGTATCTCTTACATTGTCAGAAAGTTTGGAAAAATGTAGGCGTGCTTATTATTTTTCAGCCATACTATACACAGAAATACATTATTAGCTGTTATGCACAATACACAGCAATGCATTGTATTGCTGTGTATTAGCTGTACATAACAGTCCTGTTTCACCTGCTAGCTCTGTTGTTTCAGTGAATAGACGATGCTGTTTAAATTGAAAACCAATGAAATTGCTGATTGTTAGAGTGACATAGAAAAGCCTGCATGGCACCTTTGGGCCTTAGCTTATAATACGGGGGGCACACATGTATATATTACATCACGTGCATTCAGGGCATAAATGTGTCTGTGTGCGTGTGGGGTTGTGTTGCTGTTGGTCAATGTGGCTCTAATAGACACACACACACACACACACAATTGCACGCAAACACACATGTGCACACATGTAGACACGCACTCACACATATGCCCAGTTCCTGGAGAGTGATTGTTAGGGAAATAGAAAGGGGAATCCACACTGGCTGGAGTTCCTAGAGTCACTGCACCACAGTAGAGTGAGCTCACAGCTCAATTCAGCCAGTCACCGCTGTGTGGGGAACCCCTACACTGTCCGATGTACAGCCAGTCTGCCCCTCATTTACATGTATTACTATATCTAACTATGCAGAGAGAAAAAGGCGAGGGGGGGGGGCAGGGGGGCATTGACAGAGCGAGAGAAAGAGAGGGTGTTCTGTGCACATCGAGAAAGCAAGAGAGGAACTGAAAACCATAAACCACAAACCACTCACCCAAAAATACATTTCTGAGAGATATTCACAAATGTTTATTCCTTTGGTTCAGTTTATCTCAGAATTAAGAACACAGTTTACCTGTATCCTCACCCACAGAGAGCTTACCTGTATCTTCACCAGTGACCATTTATGTGCTTGAAATAGAGGAGGCTGAAATCGTCCTTCGGACCATTGCTGTCCATTGCTGTCAAACAATCCTTTCTTCCGCTTGATTACCAGGTGTGGCGGTTACCTGAGTAACCTATGAATCCCTGCTGCCCGTGTGTTCTATTCTCTTACCTGGGTCTCACACTGCAGTGCAGGGGCAGGTAACCCTGGTGCTGGGGTGTCAGAGATGTGTCTGCTTTGTAACTGCTTTAACTATGGAACTGCATCAATTGTGAGGTTTAATGAATACAGGTGACCATGTGCCTGAGGTACTCAGCGGCTCACCATTCAGCCTGAATACTCATACTCTTAATAATCGATACATACAGTCAGGTTCATAAATATTTGGACATTGACAAAGTTATTGTTATTTTAGCTGTCTACCACAGCATATTGGAGTTGAAATTAAATAATAAATATGAGCTCAAAGTGCAGACTTTCAGCTTTAATTTGAGGGTATTTACATCCAAATTGGGTGAAGGAGTAGGAATTACACCATATGCGGTCTGCAATTGGCTGCTCAGCTGTTCCATGGCCAGGTGTGTGCTATTCCCTCATTATTTCATTTACAAGTAGGCAGATCAAAGGTCTAGAGTTGATTAGAGTTGATTTCAAGTGTGCCATTTGTATTTGGAGTCTGTTGCTGTTAACTCTCAATATGAGGTCCAAAGAGCTGTCACTGCCAGTGAAGCAAGCCATCATTAGGCTGAAAAATCTAAACAAAACCATCAGAGAGATGGCAAAAACATTAGGTGTGGCTAAATCAACTATTTGGCACATTCTTAAAAAGAAAGAACGCACTGGTGAGGTCAGGAACACCAAAAGGCCCGGAAGACCACAGAAAACAATTGTGGTGGATGACAGAAGAATTCTGAAGAAATACCCCTTCACAACAGTTGGCCAGATCAAGACCACCCTCCGGGAGGTAGGCCTTTCTGTGTCAAAGTCAACAATCAAGAGAAGACTTCACCAGAGTAAATACAGAGGGTTTACCACAAGATGTAAACCATTGGTTGGCCACCACTGCCGTAGTGTTCTCTGTCTTCATGCCACATTAGATGATTTCAATGAGAAGACAGAGATTAATTTAGTCAAAATCAATTCAATCATTAACAAGAGTACCACTTAAAACAGTTACCAGTATATTACGCCAGCTTTCAGCACAACGTGAAATAATGACTGCGGACAGAAATCTACTTTTTCACGAGCATTTATTTGTTTAACATTGTTTACATTGTCAGTGTGCCCAGGGCCATACGAGAACTGAACACTTCAAAACTCTGACACGGACTGTTGACTATCAGTACTGCAACACCTACACTTACAGTTACACTTATAGAACACTGCATAGATGTTTACATTCCTACTGCACTTTTGTTTGTATGTTTATACTCCAACTGTACTACACTACTGCCATAGTGAGCCACTGCAATTCAGAAAATGTGCAATATCTGGAAGTGCAATATCTCATCAAAATAATGTAACTTTTAACTTTTAACTTTTTAACAGCAAATGTTCACATTTCATTTTATTTATTTATTTAATTTGATATTTAGAACCTTAATTTGTTTCTGCTGTTCTGTTGTGTTTTTATTATTGGTAAATGTACCGTCAGGATTGCCACTCAATGTTGTTGTACTCTGTGCAATGACAATAAAAAGAAATCTGAATCTGAATCTGAATCTTTGTGCCACTGAGAATGAAGAGTACAGGAGCAAAGGCCACAGAACTTTCAGGTGTAACAAAAATGAGCAAAACCCAGAAAGAGACGTACGTAGCCGCCGATTGGTAAGGATTATTTATTAATTGATTTACAATAGCAATAAACTGAGAAAAAAACTAAAATGGCTCTCACAGCAACAATCTATTTAAAGGTAGGATTCCAGCCTCCTCTGTTTTAAGTGAACTGATCCTCACGGGGAAATTCATCTGTAACATGTAACCCCAATAGATTTTTACCGGTAACCTCGCCTGCCGAGAGTTCACCTGCAGCCTCAGTCAGCCCCTGCATGCCAGCTCCAATACAGATTTTTCATAATTTCCTTTTATATGCAAATGCGTGTGATTTCCATATCACACTTACAAATGGAACATTGGCAGAGTTTCATATCTGGCAGACAGATTTCATATAATTTTCTGACATTAAAAATATGGTTAGTCCCAACTATTTCAGTCTGGAGTGACGTATGTGAGTTGACTGCAGCGGTTGTCATGGCCGTGATGGTTAAACATAACTCGTTGGGTTCAGATTTTGTGGCTGGAAGTGCCAGAGGGCCGAGGCGGTAAGCATCACTGCTTGTCACTGTTTCTGTAAGGCCCCAGCCTGTTTATTTTGGGGGGGGGAAGGGAGGTGGTGCAATGACAACTCCCTCGACGAGTCACAGTCTCATTATCAAGCTGAAAAAAGGGAACTGAAACTTTAGAAAGCTCTATGATTCACTTGGCATACATTTGTACGCTGATTTGATGATTTTTTTATTTTCGAATGCAGTTTTGTGTCCAGGTCATGATGCAGCTGCACCATGGGAGACAGTAAAACCCCAACGTGTTCACCTCACAGTCACCAGGCAAACGAAACAAACACAAACCCTGGTCCTGGAGGGCCAGAGTAACTGCAGGGCCACTCAACACTGACCCTGTAGGGCCACAGTGCCTGCGGGGCCACTACTACTCCTAGAAGGCTATGGTGCTTACAGGGCTACAAAATGTGCGCACACGCAAGCACAAACACCCACTCACACACACACTCACACATGTATGCACGCACACATGCACACACATGCAGACATGCACGCATGCACACACACACCGAAATGTGCAGACATGCAAGCACACACACAAACACACACCAAAATGTGCACACATGCAAGCACACTCACCCACTCACACACACACACACACATACACACATGTATGCACATGTATGCACACACACATGCACACACATGTATGCATGCACGCATGCACACAAACACTGTGCAGGCAAATTGCAGGCAAATTCTAGGCAAATGTGTGTTGGCCTCATACTCCCTCTGCAGGCCCAGGGATACTGTAGGTCATTTCCCTTTGGACAAACGCACTCAGCCAAACGTAACCAGGGACACACTTCAGTTTATATATTTTCCAGTTATTTTCCATGTCTTTGTTTGTCCAAGGAACAACAGGAATGCCACACCTGTGATTCACACCTGCAAACCTACAGGATCAGATTCATCTCCTCTCCTCTCCACTGCTGTGCCAGGTTCAATCTTACCACCATGCCACTGTTCTCTCTTTCTCAGTCTCTCACTCCCTTTCTCTCTTTCTCTTTCTCCACCTCCTCTCAGCCGCCCCCCCTACTTCTTTTATTTTGTATTCCTGTGTTCTGCCTCCTACTTTTTTGTGTAGTTCTTTCCTGCTCTCTGTCTTCTCAGTCTTCTAGGCAGCAGTGTTAGCATAATGGTTAAGGAACTGGGCTTGTAACTGACAGGTTGCAGGTTCGATCCCAGGTGGAGACACTGCTGTTGTACCCTTGAGCAAGGCACTTAACCTGAATTGCTTCAGTAAAATATCCAACTGTATAAATGGATTGTATGTAAAGAAATGCAAACTGTGTAAGTTGCTCTGGATAAGACCGTCTGCTAAATGCTTAAGATGTAAAATGTAAATGTAAAGTCCTCCTTCTCCCCCCCTCCCCCCACACGCGCCTTTGTGGTTGTCCTGATGAACATGATCTCTTCGGTTTCGCTTCCTGTTCTGTGAATGCTGTGGCCACTTTTCCTGGGATATAAGATGGAAGTTTTGAAAACTCCCCTGGGGCTACAAGGCCTCATGATGCCCAGCAAGGTTTTAAGACCTCATAGAAACAGTCACTCTGTATGCTAATCAACGCTAACACCAACAAGGGGTCAAATTCTGCCACCGAAACCTCTCTGAACACTCACTGACACCAATGGCAACAATGCGCTAAAATATGTAATCGAAACAGAGTCGTCACTCTCGATAATAAACATCACTGACACCAGCAAGGAGCCAAAACCTGCCCTGACCTCTACACACATAACACCTAAAACCACAGCAAACTATCAAGCTTTCAATCAATCTTTTATTTTGTACCATGTCATTTACAATCAGTTAGCCATGTAACACTTCACATTGGACATTTTCCTGAATAGATTTATTTTTTATTTAAAAACATTTAAAAAAACTTTTGAGCCAATGGAACTGAAGTCCTGAAAAACAGTACGAATAGCATGTCTAAACACTAAGCACAAGTATATATTATATTATATATATTAAGTATATTAAGAATTTTCAAGTATTAAGAAGCTATTGAAATTTGGTAATAATTTGTGTTCATTGATGAGCGAATCAGAGGCATTCTGGGAGCCATAAGAGCAGCAGGACTAGTGGTGGTGTATTGTTGGGAAAAGTCCAAACAATACACAGTCCAAAGGAATATTTTTGCATTTCAGATCGATGAGTGCATGTCTGTGGAGTCCCTCTACAGAAATATTCAAAGGCTCTGTCAATGGCTTGGGGTTTCCTGGTATTTCGAAAGGCATTTTAACTGCGAAGCATCTGAAAACACCGAGAGGTCAGTCACCTCTTAGTCTCCTCACACCCAAAGAGTGCCAGGTGTGACGGTGGGGGAACGCACTGGCATTTAAGAGCAAATGAAACGGGTGATTTTTTGAGTCATTTAAGAGAGATTATAAAAGGGTTTAAGAATGATAACTAGGGGCCTCTGATAGCGTAGCGGTGTAACGCACCCTGGGTGGTCCTTTACGAGTGTGAGCTGCCTATCACGGTCTCGGTTCAAAACCCGACTGTGCCAGGCTGGCTCTGGTAGGGAGCCCCGATCGGAGGCGGCATTTGGCTGTCTGCCCTAGGGGGAGGGTGACCCGGCATGAACTCGCTGAGAAGCGCGTAAGTCTCCAGAACGTGGGTGGGTGAATTACGTCTCCCTGCACATTACCGACTATTTTAACCCAGCTTCAGAATGAAAGTTATTCTTTGTTTGATTGCATGTTTAAAATTCTCTGGGGAGTTTAAAATTCTCAGGGATTTTTTTTACCATAATCTACAGTTTTTTCAAGTATTTGACTCAACGGAGGGCTACATTTTCCCCATTTAGTTCTAGGTACAGTGTCACGCACTTCAAGGTCCCGTTATGAACACTTGAAGGGCGTCCTGATGCCTCACCCTGCGCTGAAAGCCTTCCCTTCAAAGCTATTAATTCAAGCAGCTCTTAGTTATCCCAAATATTTTTGACCACTAACAAGCTAATGACAAAAAAAAAGATGTATTGTAAAGATTTGCCATGACGCCATTATGAAAAATAAAGATAGCTAGAGAGCCGCAGCTCATCACTTCCGTGAGGCCAGTGTAAAAAGCCTGCCCTTGCATTTTACTAGAGTATCTTCTTGGATAGTTTTTGTCACTGACGGTTCAGAGTAAGGGCCCTATTTTGGTGAATTAGGATGGTGTCGGTAACGCAGGTGCAAAGTGAAGACAGTGGCGCTTTAGGGCGTGTCTAACGCAATTTTGATAATTTCGTGACTTATATAGTGCACCTCCGGCGTAGTTGTAAAAGAGGTTGGATTAACTTTTTAAAAATACATGTGGGTGTGGTGGGGGTTTGGTTTCATAATGGCCAACCAGAACACCTATTTTCTATCCCTTTAAATACCAGTGCGCTAACGCTATAGCAAATTGGCAATTTCCTGACATGGAGCGCTTCTCAAAAGAGGAGAGCGATTTGCTTGTGCGGAAGGTGGTTGGCGCGAATCAGAGTTGGGAAACAAGGCGCACATTAATTTGTTATTTTCATGATTTGAGTTTATATTTTGAGACCTACATTGTTAAAAGAAAGTGCTTTATTTTACCATCTCTTTTTTCCTTATTTGTAGGCTTTCCAACTTAAAAAACAATGTTTCTTCTAATTTAATGTAATTGTTAAATGGAAAGCAATAAATAAAAAAACTCACAACTGCAACTAGGCCTGTTTCATTTATGTTCGTCATGCAGTAGGCCTACATGTGTCACCCTGGAGTGTGCATCACAAACCACCTGGATATTAATGGAGTGGACCCCCTTCCGATTCACATAAATGATACCGTGATCAGATGGTGCGCCCAACTGCACATGTGTGCAGTCAATGGCACCCAAGACCCCAGGGAATCTACATTGTGTATAAAAATCCTGTTTAGTTCTCTGCTGGCTGTCGGGTGTAAACTGCATGTACAGCCGAACTGATAGCCGTCTGGCCAACACCGGCTACCAAACCCAGGGTATCGCTCACGGTATCGCCTTCGGCGTCCAATTATGTACTCCATTTTCTGTAGTGCAAATGAAAAGAATAAACAATGTGCATACAAACATATATTTATTTAACAGGTGTATCTTACTGAACGGTAGCGATGGATGGCCTGCTGGCTTCAGTCTTTCATGTCCGTGCATATATGTATAAAAATCCTGTTTAGTTCTCTGTTTAGTTCTCTGTTTAGTTCTCTGCTGGCTGTCGGGTGTAAACTGCATGTAGAGCCGAACTGATAGCCGTCTGGTCAACACCGGCTACCAAACCCAGGGTATCGCTCACGGTATCGCCTTTGGCGTCCAATTATGTACTCCATTTTCTGTAGTGCAAATGAAAAGAATAAACAATGTGCATACAAACATATATTTATTTAACAGGTGTATCTTACTGAACGGTAGCGATGGATGGCCTGCTGGCTTCAGTCTTTCATGTCCGTGCATTGAACAACCACAAGCTTAATTGATTACGCTTGCAAGTTACCCATGGATTGGACGATTTGCCTCAACGTGGGGGGAAATTCACAATATTCACAAAACATTCTCATGTGATTTCAGATAACCGTATGTTCATATGTGCGCATCAATAAAGTCACCAAATTGCACAGAGTGCTAGCGTTTGCGTTAAGAGGTGGTCTAGTTGGACGTTAACTCATTATTTGACAGCAAACTTGCATAGCGCCGACTGTTTTCATTGTCACACCCCCTATTGTGCTGCCCAACCCATAGTCACGCAAACGCCTTCATTGCCCACCACTAAATTGCCAAACTCGGCGGAGACAGGAAATATTCAATTTGCGACAGACGAAACTGGCAATTCGCCTGCGCTAGGGCATAGGGCATAATGAATCACTTAGCGCCGGCACAAAAATAGGGCCCTACGTGTTTTTTAAGGACCAAGCCAAGCCTGTTTGTGGGTTCAAATCCCAGGCTGCAGGGTCACTCTGTCACTCAACATAAGGGACTACCCGTGGAAATGTGCTTTAGCTCTCAGCACTTTTCATACATCGACCAATGAGGTGACAGCATCATGTTGAGGAAGTGGTTTAAGGGCATTTGGCAAGTCGCAGCAAAGCTTAACAAATGCTCATTGATGGTTCCTCAACACATTCCCGTGACCAGACGGCGCTCGTGCTCCTGACCATGTGATCGGACAGTGTTAGAGTTTCGGAGTGTAATGTGCCAGGAAGCAGATGTGTCCTGAAATTTGTGATGCTGTGGACAGGTATTGATCACCAAACCACGGTCACAGCCAAAATGCAATGCAACTGCAACCCCCCGTGTTCTGTTATAATACATCTTATTTATATAGCGCCTTATCACCAAACTCAAAGTGCTTAACAATACAACAATACAGCGGTCTTGAGGCCAGTAGAAACTCAGTTGTTGATAGGTGATCAGACAACTCATGTGAAATATACTTATGGAATCCCTGTTGTCGTTGGCAAGCAACCTTTAACTACTCAGCCAATCAGAAACATGTGGATTCTTTGAGCATCTGTGTGAAGTAAACTTCATAGCACAAAGTGTACAGATTGCACCATTGCCATTCACTATCCAAAGATAAAGGGAATATCACTATTGAAAAGTGTTCAATTAATTATTCTAAAAAAAACTGTCTAAGGAAATGTGCAGGTTGTATACAGCACATGAACTCAACAGGAGCACATTGTTATGCTTAAATTAAACATATCTTTATTCCAATTATAATGAAAAAACTCTGGCACCATACAACTTGCCCTGCTATCACCAGTACATGCAGTTTTAAGTGTGAACATCTAGTTTGACCTAAACCTTTTTTGGAAAAAAAAGCTACCCTGTGTTTATCTGGAGCGTTGATCTGGGGGTGTTGATCTAGAGTGTTGATCTGGGGTGTTGATCCAGAGTGTCGATTTAGTTCTCCCTTCACAGACATTCTCAGGAAGGACATTTTTCTCCCCATAAGGGAATGCCAGGTTGGTGCAATTTTAGAAACATGTTACCACTCTGTGGTATCGAATGTCATCTCACCCAACACTGAGTCAAAAGGTTTCCACCATCTTATTGACATTTTGTGTCAAAAATTTCAATAATGTCAAAACCTTTTCTCTTTTTCCCCTGCACAGTGAGATTCTGTCACCGTTGAGTACACGTGCTGAAAAGTCTTTTCAGACTTCCTTTTTAAACGTGAATAAGCAATAATGATGTTACACAACTACAAAAATCTGATGCCACATTTCCTGGCCTGCCAATCAATAAATGAATGAATCAATCAACCAATAGGTAAATTATTTCATCCTTTCCCTTGCTAATTGGCAACCACAGGACACACTTCCTGTCATTTTAAATTAACCTGTAATAAAATCTAAACAGCTACTGCATCAGCAGCCACCAGCTTCTCAAGCAAGTTCAAACATGGATGAAAACACTTGTGTGGCACTTGTCATTGTCCATGTTATTTGCATTTTATTTTCGTCATGTTATTCTGTTTGGAGATTGTTTATCCCGGCTCCACGTTAAAATCAGATTGGCAAAGTGCGTGTTTTTTTTCTATTTTTCTTGTCTTAAATGTAGCCTACCTGAATGTATATGGGCCGTAGCATAATGACACTGTATAAACTGTAGAATTTTTTAGAGGCAAGGAAATAGCCCTCCCAGAAACTGCATAAAAAATGAACAGGGGAAATCGTTATATTTGTTGATCTCATTCATTTCGAGTTAGTACCTCTGTTTTGAAATGCCCCCTCAACGTGCCCCGCCGCTACGAACACGCTTTTTAGGAATTTACCCCGGACGCGCGGGTGTTACTTGGACGAGCGCTGTGTGTAGGTGTGACGGCGGATAAATATGCGTGCTGCTCTCGGCCATGCAGCACACTCTCGCAGCACACTCTCTACTGCCTCGCAATCGTCGAATTCGCCCAAAAAAACTCCACAGACTGCGCAGCCTCAGGACCAAAGGTAAGGAGGAAAGAGTCTGGTCCGTGATGGTGTCAGTAGTGATCTCTCCTCGCATGCGGATATCAAAAGTTCGATGTATTTATTTAATTAATTGTTTTTGCGCGAGAGCATGAAAGAAAAGTGTAAACGAACAGTTAGAGTAATTGGTCTAGAAGTAGAAGTCAGACTTGCAGACTTTCTACGGCAAATATTGACATATTATTTATGAATATTACTACCACTATGGATATTTATGTATGAATGAATTCATTAACGTGTATATTCAGTCATATTATTATTATTATTATTTTTATAATGAATATGGTTATTATGGTTATTATTTTTATTATGATTGTAATTGACATTTTTACTTTTAATATTCAGATATATTATCATATCCATGTTCCTTAGAATATAATTGTTTGATGTTGATAATGATGATGATGACAACGTTATTATTGGTATTGGTGTTTACTTGTTATTATCACCATGATGCTTATAGTATGTGCTGTTTGAGTTATTATTATTTTATTATTATTATTATTATTATTGTATTATTATTATTATTATTATTATTATTATATTTTTGTATAACTTTATCCCTCTCATGGATATGACCTAATGTTCAATAATGGTTTCTTATGGGTTGTTCAGAAATATATAGTGCCACACACTGCTGTTACGCTAGAGGTGTCTGTTTGGCATTCTGTAGTGAGGTATAGGCCTACTTAGAGTGGAACAGTGTGGATACAGAGTGTTCTATTAGAGTGGAACAGTGTGGATACAGAGTGTGTTCTATTAGAGTGGAACAGTGTGGATACAGAGTGTTCTATTAGAGTGGAACAGTGTGGATACAGAGTGTTCTATTAGAGTGGAACAGTGTGGATACAGAGTGTTCTATTAGAGTGGAACAGTGTGGATACAGAGTGTTCTATTAGAGTGGAACAGTGTGGATACAGAGTGTTCTATTAGAGTGGAACAGTGTGGATACAGAGTGTTCTATTAGAGTGGAACAGTGTGGATACAGAGTGTTCTATTAGAGTGGAGATATAAAGAATCCTGCTGGAGTGGCCCCGTTTAAACATGTCTTTTTATTCATCATATATTTTCTATTTACTTGACAAATCCGATACGTTTCAGATTTTGAAGCATTTTGATCCGATTTGTCAGCTGTAGGATCAAATCTGACATATATGTCCTTTCTCATCGCCTTGTCTCTTTCTGAATATTTATGAAAAATATACAAACTTTCCAGATGACTGTTCAGAGAAAAAGGTCACTTTGCTTGCATTGTTTAAATTATATTTATCAAAATGTACCTTCATTATACTATCAGAAACAGAGATGCGGTGATCTACATCTATAGTAAAAAAAGCTCAGTAAAAACCTGACATATTCTCACCTAAAACCCACAAGGGGAAAATACATGTTTCATACTTCATACAACAGATGCAGTCATTAGTGAGTGAATTATGTGTGTGTTTGTGCGTGTGTATGCCTGTGCATGGGTGTATGTGTGTTTGTGTGTGTGTGGTTGCGTTCGTCTGTGGGTGTGTGTGTGTGTGTGAGTGTCCATGTGTGTGTGTTTGTGTGTGTGTGTGTGTGTGTGTGTGTGTGTGGTGATAATAATGTCTGTGGAAGGGTCATTTTATATCTGTGTCTCTGGTTCTGTATCTCTCTCACAGATGTATCTCTCTCCTTGGATTGCCCTGCTGTTGGCCACATGTTTTCCCCTTGCCTGCGGTCTGACCTCCTTCCCTGGGAAAAGTAAGAGGCAGCGCCCGAGTGCCACGCCTTCAGAGAGCACACAGGCTGATGGGTGCTTGGTCACCTGGCCACCTCCTGTTATCTGGGCAGACTGGGACAGGAGAGCTGGTGCAGGAATAGCATGTTATCAGGAATAGCATGTAATGTTGTTATGAACCCTTCGGGTGAGCCCACAAGCTGCTGTCGTCAGTGCGGGCCCTATGTTTCATATAGGTTGCTGATCATACCTATAATATTTGCTGGACAGGTGGGAATCACGTGAGTGGCTGTTCCATTTGATTTAGAAGCCAGTCTCTATGTCCACCATGTTCGTATGTGATCCTAACAACCTTGGTGTGTCTGTGTGTGTGTGTGTGTGTGCATGCGGGTGTACTTGTGCATGTGCACATGTGTAAATGTTTGTGTGTGTGTGTGTTTTCACAGTGCAGGTGAAGCAGATGGAGGATAATGTGATCCTGACCTGTGTCACAGACTTCCAGGGTCAAGTGACCTGGAAACAGAAGGTCTCAGGTCACGTGACGGAGGTGAAAGCATCAAGCTTCGCTATCATCAACGGGAGAAGCCTCCACCTGAAAGACCTGGACAGGCCCAATGCCGGGGAGTACAGCTGCTGGGGGGAGGGGCAAGAACGCGACCACACCTACCTGCTCCTGGAGCAACAGGATGGTACTGAGGAGAATGGTGAGAAGAGAGAACACAGGGAGGATAACAAAGATGGCAGGAGAGACAACAGCATAGAGTTCTGATTCAGAGTTTTATGGTCACACACATCTCTCTCTCTCTCTCTCTCCCTCTCTCTCTCTCTCTCTCTCGCTCGACAGACGTTCTTTCCTGTTCCGCTCAGGCATACAGCTGTTCCTTCATCTGTCGCTGGTCTGTAAAGGGCTTCACTGCTGCCAGACTGTCCTACCATCGGTAAGCCGTACATTCACGTGGGTAAATGAAAGTAAGAAAGACCCCCACATGTTTTTTTTGCCAGGGATGTTTTAGACCTTTACAACCACAGGATGTCAATGTCCATACACGCCATAGTGCAACAAAACACATTGTAAATGAAACAAGACTCCAAAACATCAACAACATCAAACATCAAACAACAAAACATCCCTGAACATGTGTTACATTAACAGCAGCAGTTACTTATGCTTCTGCATCAATGTTGGACACACACACACACACACACACACACACACACATATACAGGCAAGCACACACACACACACACACACACACACACACACACACGTACACACTCACACACACATACAGATTAGTGCACACACATACACACACATACAGGCAAGCATGCACACACACACATACACACTCACACACACATACAGGCAAGCACACACACACCCCCACACACATATGGACAAGCACACATACACACAAACACACTCACACACACATACAGATTAATGCACACACATACACACACATACAGGCAAGCATGCACACACACACACACACACACACACACACACATACAGGCAAGCACACACACACACACATACAGGCAAGCACACACACACATACAGGCAAAAAAGCACACACATACATACACACTTACACACACATACAGGCAAGCACACACACACACACACACACACACACATACACACTCACATGCACATACAGGCAAGTGCACACACACACATACACACCCACACACACACAAACACACTCACACACACACTCACACACACATACAGGCAAGTACGCACGCACACACATACACACTCACACACACATCGTCTGGTTTTTAGTCTGGTTCCTCCCAAGGTTTCTCCCTACCAAGGGAGTTTTTCCTTGCCACTGTTGCCGTTAGGCTTGCTTTTGGGGGGGTCTAGGCCTGGGTTCCCCCTCTGTTAAGCGTTTTGTGACAATTCTATTGTGAAAAGCGCTATACAAATAAACTTGATTTGATTTGATTTGACACATACAGGCAAGCGCACACACACACATACACACTCACACATACATACAAGCAAGCACACATACACACACACACATACAGGCAAGCACGCACACATACACATTCACACTCACACACACATACGGACAAACGCACACACACCCACACATGCTCACACACACATACAGGCAAGCGCACACACACACATACACACTCACACATACATACAGGCAAGAACGCACATATACAGGCAAGCACACACACACACACACACATACACACACACATACACACTCACACACATACGGAGAAGCGCCAACACACACATACACACTCACACGCACATACAGGCAAGAACACACACACACACATACACACTCACACACACATACAGGCAAGCACACACCCACACACACACACATACACACTCACACACACATACAGGCAAGCACGCATGCACACACATACACACTCACACACACATACAGGCAAGCGTTCACACTCAAAATGCTACTAGGTCAAAAACAACCACACCGTGTGACACCAGCGCTCTGCTTCTCTCCTGTCTCCTATAGCGAGGGTCAGGACTCCAGCAGGACTGTGCACGGTAAGCACAGCCCCAGCGCTGAGCAGGGGTCCTTTGAGTTCACTGTGCTGCACTTCTACTCCCCCTTCGCCGAGGAGCACACCCGCATAGTGGTGACGGTCGAGGCCGTGAGCGCAGAGTACTACCTGAAGAAGACCCTCCGCTTCTACCTGCGTGACATCGGTGAGACCCCCCACCCCGCGGCCACACAGCCCTAATGCTGCTCCAATGGCAGCCGGTCTTTATCATAATAATAACAACAAGTATAATCTTTGGGGGGTTTTTATATAGCACTTCTCACAACACTCTTGTCATGGTTGAAACCAAATATGCACACAGACACAAATGCAATACAATCGGACATCAATACCCCGCACTAAAAGACTAAAAGAGTGTATGGGTGTGTTTATACAGATTGGAGGGTTGGTCAGTGCAGACTGAAGGTGTGTAAAAGTACAGAAGAAGAATAAGAATAACTGTAGAACATCGATGTTTGATGATGAAAACAGGCCATACAGCCAACCTAGGCTCGGCCACTTTGAAAAGAGTCGAGTGAAGGGGTCCCCACCTCTGACCCTGGAGAACCACGGGGTACGCTGTTTCCTGTTTTCACCCCAAAATTGGCAACTCAGTTTAGACACAATAAACCAGGTGAGGGCAGGACTGTGCACTCATCTCCTTTGATGGAGTGAATGGTAACAAGGGTGGCACATGTGTCCGCACTGCTGTCTGTGTGTACGGAGTGAAAAGACAGAGACATTAGTGTCTGACCCCCTTCCCCCACAGTCCAGCCAGACCCCCCCAAGTCGGTGATGTGTGAGAAGGAGGGCAAGAGCCTTAGTGTGACGGTGCAGCCGGCCCCAAGCTGGGCTCAACCCCTCAGCTACTTCCCCCTGGTGCACCAGATTGAGTTCATCCACAGGAACAATGGCAAGGTGAGGGAGACACCAGTGCACCCACCCCTATGTACACACACACACACACACCAGTGTACCCACCCCTAGGTACACACACACACACCAGTGCACCCACCCTAGTGCACCCACCCACACACACACACACACACACACACACACACACACACCAGTGCACCCACCTCTATGTACACACACACACAGACCAACCAGCGCACCCACCCCTATGTACACACACACACACACACACACACACACACACCAGTGCACCCACCCCTATGTACACACACACACACAGCAAACACCCACACCTATGTACACACACACACACACACACAAACACACCAGCGCACCCAACCCTATGTACACACACACACACACACACACACACACACACACATCAGCGCACCCACCCCTATGTACACACACACACACATCACACACACCAGTGCACCCACCCCTATGTACACACACACATACACCAGCGCACCCACCCCTATGTACACACACACATACACACACACACACACAAACACACCAGTGCACCCACCTCTACGTACACACAGACACACACACAACAGCACACTCATCCACACACACACACACCAGCGCACCCACCCCTACATACACACAGGTACACTCCCACACCAACACACCCACCCCTACAAACACACAGACACACACACACACCACCACACCCACCCACACATTCCCACACCACACCCACACCAATGTGTCCACACACCCACACCAGTACATCCACCCCCATACATAACACAAACATGCCCACATTCACAACCAGTATCCCCACAGCCAATGCATTAGGGTCGACATGAAGACACTTTGCAGCAGGATCAGGGCCAATTCCATTTCAATTCAGTCAATTAAACAAATTTTAAAATTGTAATTTAAAAAAAGCACAAAAAAAGCCATCTAAATGACAGCGATGCCCCTCCCTCCCTTCCTTCTCTCTCAGAGGGAACTGACCGACAATGGTGTGATCACGGTGAAGGTCAGCAGGCTTCGGGCTCGTTCCCGCGACCCCCTGGTGCCCTCTGCATGGAGCAAGTGGAGCCCCTGGAAAAATGTAACCAACTGACCTTAATCTATCCCCCATTCTCTCTCTCTCTCTCTTTCTCTCTCTCTCCACCCAATATGACAGACACCTTATTTCTACATAACTCGTAGTGCTTCTTCTAAGCTGTTAGCAAAAAAACAAACAAAGAAACAAACAAAAACACATGGAAGAGTTTATTTATCAAATATTTATTTACTTATTTATTTATTTATTTATTAAAAGTAGCATAAGCTATCTCGCCGGACGGTTACCTTAACTGGCAGTGACTATCCACTAAATAATTACACCTGCTGCATTACTGTGTTGCTGCCATCATCACACACCCATGCATCAAGCCCCATGGTACGGTTCAAACTGTGAGTTATCTGTGGACTGTACCATGTCAGGGGAATAGAGGGAGTGTTGTTTGTTCTACCAGGGCCTTTTGCCAAAATTACTTTTTAAAATCAGAGCCTGGTTGTATTTGAGAAGCTCAGAGAGCTTCAACACAGGCAGTTTATTAATGTTACAATTTTGTTTTTTAAATGGCATTCAGGTAACCCTCAATCCATGAGGCAAATGGTGTCTACACTAACTCAGCCAGTATAGTGCTATAAATTGCTATCAATGTCTCAATGGGTATTATCATTGGAATTATGTTGTTGGTCATAATGTTTCTTCAGAATGGCAAGCCATTCATTAATATTTTAAAAACTACTAAACCGGTTGTGTAAGCTATGAAAAAAACCACACTGACTGAATTTAAAACATGTAAAAACTGAAATGTGATTGTAAAAACGAAATCCAAAAAGAGTAGTCAAAAAGGCAGTCCAAAGATCAAAACCCAATAATCTGAAAGGCAAACAAACAAAATCAGAGTCAGAGTCAAACAGAAGGGGTGTCTCGGAAATCACAACAAACTCTGGCTTACAAACAATCGGCACAGTGAATATTGATCAACGTTCTGACACTGAATGAGAGCAAACAAGGAACTAATATACAAATGGGGTGTGACTGGGAGGGGATGAGAACGATTAGGATCACTAATACAATAACAAGGGGAGACAAAAGACACGGACTGGGAAGCACATAGACACAATGAAAAATAAACGACCTGGAAGAGCAGGTAGACACGTGCACAGTTCGAAGGGGAGGAGCGCATAGATAGAAAATGCGTGCAGACAAAGCGATAGGAGAGAAACGTACAGGGATAGGACAACGAAAGAGAGAATGATGGCAGTAGATATGCATTTGTGGAACCCCACAGCTTCTGTGTACTCTGACTGGGTTCTCTGTGTATCGTGGCTGGGTTCTGTGTAAACTGGCTGGGTTCTGGGTTGTGTTGGTTGTTTGAGATGTCTGCACAATGCATGCTATTAAAGGGCTTCTGTGTTTCTCTCTCAAACGTTGCCTTCTGCCATTCTTTATTTTGTCTTGCACACTCACCCACTCACCTGCTCACCCAAACACAGAATCACCCAAACACCTGCTCACTCACTCACTCGAACACAGAATCACCAAAGCAATCACTCACCCATTCTCAGAACCACTCACCTGCTTACCCAAACACCCTCTCACCCAGACACAGAGTCACTCAAATACCCTTTCACCCACTCATCCAATCAGGCTCACCCATTCACCCAAACACAGAATCACCCAAACACCTGCTCACCCATTCACTTGAACACAGAATTACCCGAACAATCACTCACCCATTCTCAGAACCACTCACCCACTCACCCAAACACCCTCTCACCCAGACACAGAGTCACTCAAATACCCTTTCAGCCACTCACCCAAACACCCTCTCACCCAGACACCCACTCATCCAATCAGACTCACCCATTCACCCAAACACTGACTCACCCAAACCCAATTAGCTATTCATTAGTGGGCATGTAGAGTGTGTCTCTGGACCGATGAGGGTCCTAATTCAGTCTGTGATTAACTTAACTTTGTGATTAACAAATTGCACAGCTTTGCCTACTCTGGCAACAGGTCCATGTTTAGTAGTCTGTCTGTCTGCAATCATCTAAGCTAAAGCACGCTAGAGATGGTGATATGATATTACTCTGCCTGTTATAGAATTGATGTACTTTCCTGTGCGAGATCTCACATGCACCCAGCACTCGCTCTGAACATACAGTCAACTGCTTCCTACATGGGCTGAACAAAAACAAGCAAACTTTAGTGGGCTTGCATCACTTCCTGTGATTAAAATTGTGCAAATGAAAGTTCCACACATCTGTGCATGCACGCACACACACACAATGCTGCTCTTATAAACCTACCAGATGCACTATATGTATTTTGTTTTTGTAAGGCGCTCTGGATAAGAGCTCCTGCTAAATGGACGTAATGTAATGATGGAATTAATTCTGCGAACAAAAAAAAAAAACCAACAGATAAACAAACTAACAAACAAAAAAACTGTGGAGATAGCATCCTGTAAATGATCGATATGTGCACTGTCCTGTCGTCCCCCCACGCAGGTGAGGAGCCAGAAGAATAGAGGGATCAGAGGAGAGAGAGTTCCCTTGCCCTTGAGAGGAAGCAGCACAGTCATCTGCAAGAGGAGGAGGAGGGGGAGGAAGATGCCCGTACGGAGTTAACAAACATTGCAATTAGTATGATACAATAATAGTTTTTTTTCAATTGAAACCAACAATTGTTTGATACCACACACCACATTTTATAAGACAGTGGATTTTCATATCAGTGGCAGGTGGTGGTAAGCTATGAATATGAGAGGCAGAAAACCCACCATTAAAGTGGTATTTAGTATAAATGTGTCATAATGTCTCTTTTCCTTTTTGCCCCACGAATAAGTCACTTGATTCAAATCTTGCCCATCTGCAGCTAGTTACATTTTACATTTACATTACACTTTAGGCATTTAGCAGACGCTCTTATCCAGAGTGACTTACACAGTTTACATTTCTTTACACACAATCCATTTATACAGCTGGATATTTTAATAATAAATAATAATTGTAATACTAAACTTTTTCAACTAGAGTAATGTGAGAATGAGGCTTCATGAGTCCCAAAAGTTGTGAAGCTGGCATGTTCAGTAAATCGGTGGCTCCTATAAACCAATCAAAAGACTTTGCACTCCATTGCAAGATATCAAGATTGTTTCAAATCGGTGTCATGAGACATATAGCTCCTACAATATGGCGGTTCATTGACCCATGTTTTCCCCACCCTAAAAAGGACCTAGTTCAATAATAAATATCTCAATTGAGATTGAACACATTTTGTTGCTGGATATGCATTATTATTTCGGGGTTATTGGTGTTGCTCGTGGAGTTAATTGCCCAGAAGTATTCAAGTATTAAACAAGTAGGCAGTGGTGATGACAGTTGGCTAGATGTACCTAATTCAGTAGTAGTGGAATTCTGAAATGGTGTTTTTTTAAATTATTATTATTACTTTTTTAATGGTAAACAACTTTACAATGCAACAAATGTAATGCGCCAGGACCATTTCTGTCATAGCCATCTCCTAAACCCACGTAAAATCACATATTAAAGTGGACTGCTAGCGCGCTTTGCGGATTATTATTTTTTGAACCGGTCCCGATACTCAAATTCGGTTTACTGCTTTCTGCCAGACAGTTGCCACATTCATGAATGTAGACGGAAGTGACTTTCCAAAGTCCTTGGGCGTGACAGACACTCCCATCCACCAATCGTTTCTCCGCAACAGTCCTAAGGCCCTCCACTCTTGACCAATTGGTTTTGAGCTCTCTGGAGTTACTTCCGCCTCTCCGTTCACGGTTTTGATTGCTGCTGAGATGATGGATCTATGTACGATATGTGATCGGCTAGGAGACTGAGAAACGAATCTAGTTCACATCGAGAAATAAAAGTTCGGGCGAAGTGCTGTTATGGGTGTTGATAGCATTGCTCGAATTTTCGTGGCTGGAGTGTTATTCCTACAGTTGCGTCGGATATCAGGTGAGGAGGCGCATACAATTTGCACGTCAGCTTGCTAGCTGCCTGCACAGTCAGCAAAACGAATCAGTTTAGCTAGCTTGCTTGCTAACTATTATCACTTCATTACACTGTTATAGCGAGCGATCAGGTTCACTTGGCAGTTAGGATCAAAGTTGTGAGAACAGGCGAGCCAAGACTGGACAAGAATCATTAGAATGTCTTGATTTACAGACTAATCAGAAATAGCTCATTTTTGTCAATAATTCAAATGACTATTTCCGTGACAACGAGTGCACGTGTTGACAATAGTAAGTCTGCACTATGATATCGCTAGCGAGCAACTAACGTTCCAAGTAACGATCATTTAAAAGTTTTTCTTTGACCTAAACAGTTTTCTTGCATGTGCTAGAGGCACAGTTAAACTCCCTTGCACCTATCCAGTGTGTTTTACGGTTTTCTGTCAGTGTAATTTTAACGTGTAATGGCAATGTATTTGTATATTATTGATTGGTAAATATTTGTACAGAGCTAAATGACGTCTGCTCCAAACTGATCACGCTGGTGTGCTGTTTCGTTAGCGCTCAACTTGCACGAGCCGTTTGAAACACTGAGTTTCGTATTGTCCAGAAACTGCAGCTGGTTAGAGTCGCCGCTGTGCGTTTCCAAGTTCGTAAGGCTCAATACACATGCGCAATATTGCTAGAAAAAAATTCGATTTTACCAGTGTGTGCCGAGCTGTGTCTTGAATTATAAAGTGGCATAGAGGGTTTTAAATGTTTCAGGTGATCCTGTTGCCTTAGGCTTGCCTTTGTGGAGGTTCAGGCCGGCGTCTGCTGTAAAGTGTATTGTGACAAATGTTTTGTAAAATGCGCTATACAAATAGTTTGATGGATTGGTTGATTGATACTTCGATAAGCAGTTAATGGTGCAGAAATAATCAATGTACACTGTTCAGAGACACACAATATGGCCACCTGTAGTGGTGAAGGCAGCCGCCAGCCCTTGACTCAAAAAATTGTTACAGCTAATAGAGTTAGGCTACACTATACACTTCCCGATGTCTTGGCCAAATCCCCAACATTTTGAGGAAGTACTTGTTTTCGCTCTTCAACCACAACTGACGTTCAGTGAATTGATGGAACATCATGCAGTGACTCAAGGGGCGCAGACCAGACTTCCTGTGCTGGTGTAAAAGTATTCATTTTTCTCTCACAGTAGACCTCACCTTCTCCTTAAACTACTTGAAGCCTGCCAATTAATGAAGCCTTGGCACAAAGGGATTTGAACAGACGTTTGCAAACCCCAGAATCAATGCTCTGCTACTGGAAAAAAAATTCCATTGCATTTTAAACCAAAAAATTATAATTGACAGGTGAACTGTCTCCCTTGATAATATACATCCACAAAGTCAGTCAGTTTCTTTTCAACATTTTTTTATTGCCATTTGAGGTGCTGCAGCAACTCTAGGTACAGCGGCAGCTCCTGTTTGGTGGGTGGCAGCAGAACCAGGCCATCTGCAAAAAACAAATGTCATTTCAGTATCATGTAAAATGGCCACTACTCTCATTTACTAACACATCTCTGTCTGTCTGTCTGTCTCTCACTCTCTGTCTCTCTCTCTCTCTCTCTGTCTCTGTCTCTGTCTCTGTCTGACTGACTCACTCACTCACTCACTCACTCTCTCTCAGCTCTAGGGGTGAACGAGCTCCTGTATTTCAGAATCCTCAGTCCCCCTGATATCGGCTACATTTTCAGCGCTGCTCCCGCCCGTGACTTTGGCGGTGATTTTGTGAGTACGGCCAGGCAGGGTGACCTTTTTTGGGGGTTGGGGGGTGGGGGTGGTAGTGCGTCTGCGTTTGCGTTTCTCTTTTCTTTCCGTGGCTCCATCTCTTAAACAACGACGGACGGCCTGTTTGTGACTGTGATCCTCTCCTTTTCTCCGCCTGTGCCGTCAGACGTCCTCGTATGACGAGATTTTCCTGGTGCCGGCAGACCCAGTGGACGGCTGCTCAGAGCTGAAGAACCGAGATCTGATCGAGGGACAAGTCATCCTGCTGGAGAGAGGGTAGCATTGGCTCATTCACTACCCTCAGTGTGACCTGTAACCTTACTCTTATCATGCTTTTATGGAGATACAAATATATATATATATATATATATATATATATATATATATACAGTGGGTTCGGAAAGTATTCAGACCCCCTTAAATTTTTCACTCTTTGTCATATTGCAGCCATTTGCTAAAATCAATTAATTTCATTTTTTTCCTCGTTCATGCACACACAGCACCCAATATTGTCAGAAAAACACAGACTTGTAGACATTTTTGCAGATTTATTACAAAATAAACACTGAAATATCACATGGCCATAAGTATTCAGACCCTTTGCTCAGTATTGAGTAGAAGCACCTTTTGAGCCAATACAGCCATGAGTCTTCTTGGGAATGATCCAACAAGTTTTTCACACCTGGATTTGGGGATCTTTTGCCATTCCTCCTTGCAGATCCTCTCCAGTTCTGTCAGGTTGGATGGTGAACGTTGGTGGACAGCCATCTTCAGGTCTCTCCAGAGATGCTCAATTGGATTTAAGTCAGGACTCTGGCTCGGCCATTCAAGAACATTCACAGAGTTGTTCTGAAACCACTCCTTCGTTATTTTAGCTGTGTGCTTGGGATCATTGTCTTGTTGGAAGGTGAACCTTCGGCCCATTCTGAGGTCGTGAACACTCTGGAAAAGGTTTTTGTCCAGGATATCAATGTACTTGGCTGCATTCATCTTTCCTTCAATTGCAACCAGTCGTCCTGTCCCTGCAGCTGAAAAACACCCCCACAGCATGATGCTGCCACCACCATGCTTCACTGTAGGGATGGTATTAGGCAGGTGATGAGCAGTGCCAGGTGTTCTCCACACATACCGCGTAGAATTAAGACCAAAAGTTCGATTTTGGTCTCATCAGACCAGAGAATTTTATTTCTCAGAGTCTGGGAGTCCTTCAGGTGTTTTTGGCAAACTCGAGGCGGGCTTTCATGTGTTTTGCACTGAGGAGAGGCTTCCGTCGGGCCACTCTGCCATAAAGCCCCGACTGGTGGAGGGCTGCAGTGATGGTTGTCTTTCTATAACTATGTCCCATTTCCCCGCTGCATCTCTGGAGCTCAGCCAGAGTGATCTTTGGGTTCTTCTTTACCTCTCTCACCAAGGCTCTTCTCCCCCGGATGCTCAGTTTGGCCGGACGGCCAGTTCGAGGAAGAGTCCTGGTCGTCCCAAACTTCTTCAATTTAAGGATTATGCAGGCCACTGTGCTCTTAGGAACCTTAAGTGCAACAGAACCTTTTTTGTAGCCTTGGCCAGATCTGTGCCTTGCCACAATTCTGTCTCTCAGCTCTTCAGGCAGTTCCTTCGACCTCATGATTCTCATTTGCTCTGACTTTACACTGTGAGCTGTAAGGTCTTATATTGACAGGTGTGTGCTTTTCCCAATCAAGTCCAATCAATATAATTAAGCTGGACTCCAATGAAGGTGTAGGCCCATCTCAAGGATGATCAGAAGAATTGGACAGCACCTGAGTTAAATATACAAGTGTCACAGCAAAGGGTCTAAATACTTATGGCCATGTGATATTTCAGTGTTTATTTTGTAATAAATCTGCAAAAATTTCTACAAGTCTGTGTTTTTCTGACAATATTGGGTGCTGTGTGTGCATGAACGAGGAAAAAAATGAAATTAATTGATTTTAGCAAATGGCTGCAATATGACAAAGAGTGAAAAATTTAAGGGGGTCTGAATACTTTCCGAACCCACTGTATATATGTGTGTGTGTGTCTGTGTCTGTGTGCGAGTGTGTGTGTCTGTGAGTGTGTTGGAGTGTGGGTGTGTGTGTGTGTGTGTGTGTGTGTGTGTGTGTGTGTGTGTGCGTGTGTGAGAGATAATGTGTGAGTGTGAGAGAATATGTGTGTGAATTAACGCAGTGTTCCTTTAGGGGGTGCTCTTTCGTGCGGAAGGCACGGGTTGTGGAGGAGGCAGGGGGAAGGGCAGTTCTGATTGCGGATGACGCCTTGGACAATGACAGCCAGTACCTGGACATGATCACGGACGGAACGTCTGACCAGCCAAGCATCCCCGCACTGTTCCTCCTGGGGCGAGACGGGTACGACCTGCACCAAACCAAGCCCACTGCCACACCACCATCTTTTCATCTTTTCCTAACACCTGCTTCCTCTCTCTCTCTCTCTCTCTCTCTCTCTCTCTCTCTCTCTCTCTCTCTCTCTCTCTCTCTCTCTCTCTCTCTCGCTCTCTCTCTCTTTCTCTCTTTCCATCTTTACCATCTCTGTGCAGGATGGTGGTTGGTTAATCCTCTCTCTGTACAGGATGATGATTGGTTAATTATCTCTTTGCATAGGGTGATGATTGGTTGATCCTCTTTCTATGCAGGATGATGATTCGTCGGTCGCTGCAGAGGCAGTCTCTCCCCTGGGCGGTTATTGCCATCCCTGTCAACGTCTCCGCCCTCGCCTCGTTTCCCATGCAGCAGCCACCCTGGACACTGTGGTAGAGCCAGACACACAGACAGACAGACGGATGGGAGAGAGAGTTGTCTGCTCTGGATTCCCCTACAGTACTAAGCATGCTCCTGAACTCCCACAATGCATTGCACTGTACAAACAGAAGTCCCCATGGTTTCACAACTCTAATGCCAGGGTTTTTTTCCCCCTCTTTTTAAAAATTTTGCGTTACAGCAAAGTCCATTGTCCATTGTTCAAGTCCGTTTTTTTTTCTTCTTTTTCTTCAGGAAGATGTTTGGAACAGTAATTGTTATTTAAATTCAGTGTATTTTTATTAATAAATGAGTCTGATTACAAGCTTTGCTTGAGTTTGGTCACAACTGTTCCAATGAATCCGGGCGAAATAGCAGTACCCATTATGTCTTGCACTTATGTCAAAATAGTGTGCTATTCAAGTCTATTAAAACTCTGCCATTTAACAACCTGCTGAAAAGACCCACATTTTCAGCACCTGTCCTTTTTGGGTTTTTGTAGATCATCTGGGTTATAACAGTGTATAGTTCTCATTTTCTGATTTGAATTGGACAAACATTTTTACCTTGGTCTCTCCACTGGCCTTGCTGATTAGTGCTGCAGTGAGTCCCCATTGTCACCACCAGAGGTCGCCATTGCACTTTGAAGCCCACAGACGCCCGGAAACCATCAGCTCTGTGTTTTCCCAACTGGCCTGCATTCAGTCTCTCCAGTGCTGTGTTCAGAAGGTCCGAAGGCCTCGTGTTTACAGAACGAATGCAAATTATGACAAGCGTTCAAATAGAGCGGTGTGACAGCAGTGTGGGTGTGTCAATTAAATGTTTAGTTATCTGAGGCCTCCTGGTTATTATCAATAACCACAGAGAACAAGTTTAAGGTTTAACAAGCTCATGGACAAAATGGGTGCCAGTGGTATCCTAATTCTGTACTCTCATTGGCTGAACCTGTCTGGGTCAAAGGTCACCTCCACAGGCTGTAGCTGAGTGCACATTCTCCCCTTTAGATTCAGTGCAGTTTAGCAGCGGAACTGGGACTTATGCAGTGGACAGTGTGCTGGATACAGGATATTAACTGGGGTACTGACAGCCATTACCAGCAATATGTATTTAAATACAAAAAGTCAGTAGTAAGTTCAGCAAGCGGAGTTCGTTGCCCTCTGAGAATTAGCTTGCCTCATAGACGAGCGGCGGACCCCTGTGCGGAGAGCAAAAATAATAGAGGGTGTAATTGGCTACTAAATTGGGAAACAATTATTATTATTATTTTTTTTTTTTTAAATAAACGCAGCCTTGCCTCAGCTGGGGCGAGTCGGATTTTGGGAGGAAACTATTTCGTGATGAGATAGGGGTTTCACAAACCCCCGTAACGGGTGCTCACTCGACCAAAGCAAATAATTATAATTGGTTGAAAGTGAGTAACTTAACAGCTCATGACATCACACTGTCTTCCACAAGGTTCACTCTTCTGTCACTACAGATTTGTCCACCTCAAAACTGCGTACAACAATCCCACCCTCCCACCCACCCCACTCGGCTGCACAGGGAAATCATTAAGATTGAATAACTGCTTATAAGAACATGCATGAAAAAATAAGTAAACGGACAACCTGTCTCACCTTCTGTCTCTCTCTCTCTCTCTCACACACACACACACATATTATTGCAGTGTAATTTAGCTCCTGTTAATATCAAGTGTATATAACTGTGGGGTATATATCTGTGGGGTGTTTGGTTGATCTGGACGGATTGTACCTTAGGTGATGGGCAGCCGACTCATGTTAATGGGTGCTCTAACCTCTGGTTCCGACAGATCATCCTAGCTCATGTATGGCTCCTCGGAACTGCTAGTGTACGGCAGTGGCCACACCCTGGTTCCTAACCTCGGCTGGTTAGCAAAACTACATGAGTGAACCTGTATGGTGGATTCCTGCAGGTGAGGGACGTCTCCCCTCAGTACACGAAGACTGCAATGGCGGAATAGGCGGGCTTGGTTGTAGACTGAATCACCCGGTTATGATGGCAAAGCAGCAGCAGCCGTTCATTCGACTATGTGGCATTCCTTCGGAGCATCTATAGGAGTGCCGGTAACCCGCTGCCTTGCGGTGTGTGGCATTGGTTTGCCAAAGTCTAGCAGAATCAACTGTACCCAAACCTCAGTAGTTCTGGCGTCACACTGAGTATTCAGCCACTTGAAAACATGATGAGTATAAACTACAGCTCCAGGGTTAAAGCCCCTGCATTGAATTTTCCCACTCAGGAGACTATTGACACTCAGTCCCATGACGACGGCGTCCGAAACCCTCCTGGGAGGGCCTCGTCTGATAAAAATAGTCTGCTGAAGGGACTTGCTAGACAAAGTAAAACCATCTTTAGTCAGCTAAAATGTCGTAGCCTTTCTTCTCTGTCTTCCAGAGAAGAACTTAGCAAGTACCTTTGTGACTACGATATATCCGTTGCCTGCATACAAGAACACCGTCAAATGCATAGACAAGACGACCCTGACATCCTTGTATCTAGTATAGGGTCTTCAACCATTTTTACTTCCTCCGCCATTGGGGGTGTAGTGATTACTGTCAAAACATCTTTGCTCCCTCTGCTTATTTCCATCTCTAAGATTAACAGTAGAATAATGCTAGCAGTCTTTAAAGGCAATCCAAAGACATACGTCGTCTCCTGCTATTCTCCAACTAATGTCAGTGACGAATCATCTATTACCCATTTTTTTGAGAATCTCAATGAAACTATCGCCTCCATTCCCCAGCATGCCCTCCTTCTTATTGGTGGTGACTTCAATGCCTATGTAGCAAGGAAGTTTTCCTACCACCCTGCTACTAACCAAAATGGTCAGTTTCTCACTGAATTTGTTAACCAAAATAAACCAATATGTTACATCGCTGTCCGCCCTGTTCACTTTCCTTGTGTTTTTCTGCCACTTTGTTCCTTGCGTGTCATGTCTGGTTTTTGCGTTCTCCCTGTGTTGTCTGTGTTGCGGGGCGCGGCTTCGCCGCAATCTGTCTCTTGTTTCCTCGTTTCGTTTAGCCTGTCACATTTGTTTTTCCCTGCACATTCTGCACGCTGCCCCAATCTGTTTCTTGTTCCCTCGTTTTCGTTTCAGCCTGTCACATTTGTTTTCCCCTACACATTCTGCACGCTGCCCTTATTAGTTAATGCTTTTGCCTATTTAAACCCGGCACTCGTTTAGCCCATTGCCTTTGCGTTCTGTTACGTGCGGTAAATGCAGACCTGGACCCAAAAGCGGACTCGACACGGAGATGGTATTTGCGCTCCGCTCAGGAGGCGTTTAATCAAGGAACAAATAAAAGTGACGGAAACAAGCCGTCCAAAAACAAACAGGCAAAACAGGATTAGCCGTGCGGCTAAATAAACAAGAAACAGGGAATCCAAAAACAACCGGCAAAAAACAGGAAAGCCGTGCGGCTACTAAACAAGAAACAAAATAAACACAGGCAGATTCAGGAATATTCGCGAAGTCAGGAACAGGTAACCAAATGAAAGCAGTGCTAGAAAAACTAGTACGCAAAGGCAATGGGCTAAACGAGTGCCGGGTTTAAATAGGCAAAAGCATTAACTAATAAGGGCAGCGTGCAGAATGTGTAGGGAAAAAAAATGTGACAGGCTGAAACGAGAACGAGGGAACAAGAAACAGATTGGGGCAGTGTGCAGAATGTGCAGGGAAAAACAATTGTGACAGGCTAAACGAAACGAGGAAACAAGAGACAGATTGCGGCGAAGCCGCGCCCCGCAACACAGACAACACAGGGAGAACGCAAAAACCAGACATGACACGCAAGGAACAAAGTGGCAGAAAAACACAAGGAAAGTGAACAGGGCGGACAGCGATGTAACACAATACAATGTTTCAGAAATCGTCAAAGAAACTCTGGACTCATTGCTCACCTAATAAGTTCCTATCACAGATCGACTTCATTCTTTGTCGTAAACGATGGAGAAATAGCATCCAAGATTCCCAAGCATATTCCACCTCCGATCCAATCGGTTCCGACCACCGCATTGTTTGTGCTAAGGTTAGGCTCAGTCTTCGTTCTGCAAAACCATCTGTTCGCTTGAAGCAAAATTGGGCCGCCATGACTACTGATCAAAACCTTGCATCTGCAATTGAGGACCATATTTTAGATGAGTGGTTCTCTATGGACACTGACATCCAGTCCTATGGCAACTTCGTTGATACATGTGTGAAAATTGGGAAGTCAATCCTTCCGTCTCAAACTAAACAGCCTCCCAACCTTGTTTGCACTAGCCCAGTTAACTTAGCTAGGACCAATGTGCTAGCTTCCACAATCGATGATCTCCCTGTTACTCAGTCTAACCTCAGAGCCGTGTATGATGAGCAAGAAGACATTAGAGTCAACAACATACTTAGTACTTTTGACAAACGTGAATTCACCAGTGACTTAACCTTCTGAATTCCGATAATAACACCAATGTTCAAGGTACAATTGACCCAATCTGTGAAACCAACTCTAACATTCCCACCGGAAAATTTTCTCAAGCCGAGGTAAATACGGCTATTGCGCAAATGAAACTTGGCAAGGCCCCTGGTATGGACAGCATCCCTATCAAAGTTTGGAGGCTTCCTAAACTGAAGAAGTGTCTTACACACTTCTGTAATACAACCTTGGAAGGAAATCGCCCGCCTGAATGGGGCATCTCCGGCATTGTGCCAGTTCCGAAAAAAGGTGACCTGACCATCCCAGATAACAATCGGGGAATCAGTCTAACTCAAACAGCTGCAAAAATCTACAACCGTCTTTTGCTGAATTGTATTCATCCTGAGTTGGAAAAGGTCCTTCGCCCTAATAAAAATGGTTTTCGGCCTTCGGCCTTTGGCAAGTTCTTCACAAATCCTTGCTCTCAGACAAATAATTGAGGAAATTCGAAATCATCAGAAAGAAGCTGCAATTATCTTCATCGACTTCCGTAAAGCATTCGATTCTATAAACAGACCCACGATGTTTAAAATTTTGAATGCTTACAGAATCCCGGAGGAGATTGTAAATGCCATCAAAATTATGTATGAGGATACAAGTGCAGTCATTCTCACTCCGGAAGGCGAAACTGATTCATTTTCCATCAACACCGCCGTTCTCCAGGGTGATCCACTTGCCCCCTATCTATTCATCATAGGATAGCAATAAACGACACTGATGGTCTAACTCTGACTTGCCGTAGAAGTAGTAGATATCCTGCTCAACACCTCTCTGACCTAGATTACGCTGATGACAGTCTGCTTGCTGGCACCTTTCGAGATGCAGAATCTCTCCTCCACAAAGTTGATTAAAGGTCAATTTCACACTGATATCTGAGGAAGTTTAGTTTTTTCACTCAGAGATGGATAGCTAACCTGAATAGCTTATGAGGTCATGTAGTAGAGGCAGAGGGCCTGGGTACTCTCCAGACTGTAGGTAAAATGATGAGCCTTGATGGGCTGAATGCCCTATTCTCTAAAAATAGTCACCATCACTATAGTCATATGAAGGTACGGATGTGATTTTGCTCCATTTTTATAAAATCGGTACTGTTCTTAACACAAAACAAACGTTAACAATATTTTAATGGAAGAGGTCAATGTAAACTAATACATTTTTATCATTTTGGGATTTTTTTTCAGCTGGAGGTTTCTGCCTCTCTCCGAGCACTGCACAGCTAATTATTTTATTCTGTTTTATTTATATGATATTATTCATTTTTTCTGTAGTGGTGTGTGTGTTGTCTGTGTTGAGTGAAATGGAAGAAAGCAGCTTTACCGCTGCAGGTAAATGTAGAAGTGATGCATCATTAAATGGCAGGCTCTCTGAGATTAGCACAAAAGCATGCTTCAGGCACTTCTTCAAAGCATGCAATTATCTGTGCAAGTATGCATTTGAATGTGTGGGTGTCTGTGTGTCTGTCTGTGTGTGTGTGTGTGTGTGCATCAGTGTTTCTAATTACCGTGACGAGTATAAATTCTCAAATTTGCCAACCATGAAAACGCGGTAAGAGCATGAAGCATTTGGACACATCCCAATACTTTTTTTTTCTCTCCAGTGAAAGAAAGAGTTTATAAAGAGATTATTTCATTAAACCAAAAGGGAGGTTGAAAGTTACGAGCTCTTAAATGCTCCAAAGCTGTAGAAACCATCACAACACTTTCTACCTGTTTTCACTTTTAATGCGCTATCAGATTAAATGCCATGGCATTAGCATTGTATGTAGCATTGTAGCATTAGCATCCTTAATGTGAAACAAGGGCTTTAGTGATTCATAAGTGTAAAATAAATTGTTAAAAGGTCTAATTTTCTACCACTCCAAATGTGACAAATGAACATGTCAAAGATGAATGACTCAATCATAAAAAGCTATTATTAACAGAATTCAAATCTTGGAGATGAGTCATAACTGTAATAGATGAGGTAGATGGGTTTTTTGTTGGTGTGAGGGGGAGGGGAATGTTGTTGTCGTAATTATTGGGGGCAGAGTTGTAGTGTGGTTTTGGAGTGCCTAACTCATAGATATAAATACGTAGATGACTCATTCACCCTGTTCAGATGCGTCTGCATGGCCGCCATTGGCGCGGGAAGATCCGCGTCTAAACAAAATGTATGTGTATTGAGAGATGCAGACTTTCCCTGATAAAATCTACTTACACTCGCTTAATTCTCAACCAATTTTGAAATTTGGCTTGTTATAAATGTGAGACATTTCTGCATAACATGCATGTTACTTGATTTCCAAATGTCACAATTTTCGAGTTTCCTCAACGATTTCCCGCAGAACCTGGCTGTGAACACGGTATGAAGAGGAATTAGCCTATGCAAAAATGCCACAAAGTTGTGCAGCATTTGGCTGTACAAATAGGAGGAACCATAGAAGCAAGGCTTGTGGGATAACATTTCACAAGTAAGTGGCTATTTCACTATTTCACTGTCACTTAAAGCTGACATTGATATCGCCATGATGATACCAAAACGTATAACATTAGCTAGTTGTCAAACCACTGTATGACCAAGTGACTGAAAGTGATATTTACTTGATAGTCTTACTTGATTTATTTCTTAATATTTTCTCACTGTTTATTAACGCAACATTAATCTAATTTAATATTGTTTTATTAGTTTGTCTGTGGTTTACAGTCAGTCTATAATCTACAGTTGGGGCCAAAAGTTTACATACACCTAGGCTAAAGATATTCAAACTCCGTTTTTTACAACTCCACACATTTAATGTTACCATAAATTTATTTTGGCAAGTCAATTACGGCCTCTACTTTGTTCACATGAGAGGTAATTTTAAAACAATCGATTAGAGACAGATTTATTTCAGCTTTAATTCACTATATCAGAATTCCAGTGGGTAAAAAGTTTACATACACCAAGTTGACTGTCTCTTTAAACAATCTGGAAGATTCCTGAATTGATGTAATGACTTTTTAGAAGCTTCAGATTAGCCTATTGTAATAATTAGGAGTTAATTGGGAGTTGATTGGCACCAGTGGCTGGATTTAAGGGCCTACCTTTAGAAACAGTGCCTTTTTGCCCTTGATACCATGGGAAAATCCAAACAATTCAGCTAAGACCTCAGAAAAAAAATTGTGAACCTCCACAGCTCTGGTTCCTCCTTAAGAGCAATTTCCAAACAACTGAAGGTACCACAAGCATCTGTACAAACAATTGTATGCAAATGTAAACATGTGGGCACCACACAGACACTGCTTCTTTCAGGAAGGAGGCACAAATGAACTCCCAGGGCTGAACAAACTTTTGTCCAAAAGGTTCAACTGAAGCCCAAGACAACAACAAAGGAACTGGTGAGGGAGTTAGAGGCATCAGGTACCAAAGTATCTACATCCACCATTAAGAGAATCGCTATGGCCTGAAAGGCTGTCGTGAAAGGAAGAAGCCCCTACTCCAAGACCGGCAAAAAAAAGCCAGAATAAAGTTTGCAGGTAATCACCAGGACGAAGACCTAACCTTTTGGAGGAGTGTTCTCTGGTCAGATTAAACAAAAATAGAACTGTTTGGCCATAATGATCAGCGCTATGTATGGAGGAAAAAGGGTGAGGCTTTTAATCCAAAGAACACTATCCCAACTGTGAAGCATGGGGGTGGCAGCATCGTGTTGCTGGAAAAGGGACTGGTATACTTCAGAAAATATATGGCATCATGAGGAAGGAGGATTATCTAGAAATACTGAAGCAACACCTCAAGATATCAGCTAGAAAGTTCAAACTTGGTCGTAACTGGGTCTTCCAGCAGGTCAATGATCCTAAGCATACCTCCAAAGTTGTAACAAAATGGCTTCAATACAACAAAGTGAAAGTATTGGAGTGGCCATCACAAAGCCCTAACCTGAATCCCATAGAAAATTTGTGGACTGAACTGAAAAAGCGCGTCCGAGCAAGGAGGCCCACAAACCTGACTGAGTTACACCAGTTTTTTCAGGAGGAATGGGCAAAAATTCCGGAAAAGTATTGTGAGAAGCTTGTGGAAGGCTACCCCAAGCATTTGATTCAAGTTAAGCAATTAAAAGGCAATGCCACCAAATCTGAAAATCTGATATAGTAAAAAAAGCTGAAATATATCTGTCTCTCAGCTATTATTTTGAAATGACCTCTTATGGAAATAAAGTAGATGCCCTAATTGACTTAACACATGAAATGTATGGTAACATGAAATGTGTGGAGTTGTGAAAAAATGAGTTTGAATGTCTTCAGCCTAGGTGTATGTAAACTTTTGGCCTCAACTGTATATGTTCCAGGCCAGATACTTTATTTAAAATCTTCCTCCACCTTCTCACCCCCTTCTTCTTCATTGTTGTACTCTTCCTCTGTCTCCCCCCTTCCCCTGCCTCTCCTCTCCTCCCTCAGGGTGTGTTGGTAAATTCGCTCCAACACACTTCCCCGAATATAGGCCTCTCATCACTGCTGAATGCAGAATCTTTTTTTACATTTTTTTATTCAGAAACAAATGGAAACCAGGAGAGGACAGGAGTGAATGGAACCACAGTCACATTACGCAGAGACCAGATTTCCATCAGAGATTTTTATGTGAAGAAAAAAATAATCATAACTTGCATCTCATCTATTACAAGTGGGTGCATGCTGAACTACAATGTGTACCGAGTCTCCACCAAATCCACATCATCACATCTAGCTGCTATTTTACCGAACGGTTTGGCATTTGAACGCTCCAATAGCCAGATTACACAGCGGGGTGTCCTGAGAGCTATCTGAGAGATGAGTACATCAGAGTAATCCAATACAGCTACGCCCTGTTTCAGCTCTGTTTCAGCTCTGTTTTAGCTACGCTTTGATTCAGGTGCACCTGCATTTTAAAACACCCCCCAAATCAGAGAGAACGGCAATTAATATCAGTCGTATGCAGAGCCACATGGAGTTCACTTATTTTACTATATATTTTATTTCAATAAACCAAATTTTGGTCGTTAAGAAACATTGAAACGGGGCCACAGAGCTGTACTGAAGGATTAATAGATGTTAGCTCCTGTCCTATGGTTTAGGGGGAGTTTTTGTGTTTGTTTGGCTCAGTTTATGAACGAGTGGAATGTGCTCAGACATTCTGAGAGAGAATTTAGGAATGCACTCTTTATCTTTCTGCCCCCTCCCCTCATTCATCTCTCTGCAACTTTATCCCTCCATCTTCTCCTCTCTTTCAATTTCCAGTCTTGTCTCCACCTCTCCTGCATCTCTGTCCTGTCATTCCCCACCTTCTCCCCCCATCCGTCTCTCCTCTCCTGGCTCTGCTGTTGTATTTACAGTACTGTCACATCTCCTTCGCCCTCCTCTCCTCTCCCGTGCTATCCTTCTCGTTTGTCAACCGGCTCGTCACTTTTCCTCCCCCTCTGCCCTGTCCCCTCTTCTTCCCTCCCTCCATCATTGGGGCTTTGCACAATGGTGGGTGTGTCCTGACTCCATCACATTATGGGCCAGTGTCTGTTGGTGGGCGTGTCCACTGGCGGGCGTGTGTAATCTCCCCATTAGATCCCCAGACATTCTCACAGGAACCAGAAGCACTTCCTCCTGCCTTTCTTGCCAGTGTGGGGGGGCAGTGCAGCCTGGCAGGGCTCCTTTCGGCGGAGTTTAGGGGAAGAGGTGGCCTGGGATGGGCTCTGATCTGACATTTGGGGATCAGCTGTCATCCAGGACTGAGTGAACTTTCCCTCCTGGAGCACGAAGTCATTCTCCACACTGAGAGGGAGAGAGAGAAAGAGAGGGGGAGAGAGAGAGAGATATTCACCTAAAACAGTATATTAATATGACTTGTGTGCAAGTGTGTGTATGAATGTGAGTGTGTGTGCATGTACACACATGCTCACACACTGATTGATGGAGTGCTGCAGAGATGTTTGTCCTTCTGCCAGGTTCTCCCATCGCTGCAGAGGAACTCTGAAGCTCTCTTAGAGTGGCCATTGGGTTCTTGGTCACCTCTCTGACCAAGGCCCTTCTTGCCCGGTTACTAATTTTGGCCAGACAGCCAGCTCTAAGAAGAGTTGTGGTGGTTCCAAACATCTTCCATTTCACAATGATGGAGCCCACTGTGCTCCTGGGGACTTTCAATGCTTTAGTAATGTTTTTATACCCTTCCCCAGATCTATGCCTCAACACAATTCTATCCTATGGAGGCCTATGGAGATTTCCTTGGACTTCATGGCTTGGTTTTTGCTTTGACATGCACTGTGGGACCTTTCAAATGCCTTTCTAAATCATGTCCATTCATAGGTGGACTAAAATCAAGTTCTAGAGACATCTCAAGGATGATCAAAGGGAACAGGATGCATCTGAGCTCAATTTTGAGTGTCATAGCAAAGGGTCTGAATACTTATGTAAATGTCATATTTCAGTTTTTTATATGTAATACATTTGCAAAAATGTCTAAAAACCTGTTTTTTCTTTGTCAGATTGATGTGTATGTAGATTGATGAAGAAAAAAATAAAATTAATCAATTTCAGAATAAGGCTGTAACATAACAAAATGTGGAAAAAGTGAAGGGGTCTGAATATTTTCCAGATGCACTGTATATATAATATGTGTGTGAGAGTGTACATATAGTATCTCTGTGTGTGAGAGTGTATATATAGTATAGTGTATATATAGCGTGTGTGAGTGTGTTGATGTTCTTGAGAGTAGAGGCTTTTTATGTGTTGTGTAGCTGAGGAGGATGAGTGATTTAAAAAGGGGTAAAGTGGGTTAGTGTGCATGTCTGTCCTGAGGGAGCCTGCAGCTCTCTGGCTCTGAGTGGCTTTTCCACAGAGGGGAAGGAATGGCGGCTTCACTGAGTTTCACTGAGAGGAAGTAGAATGTGAGCCGAGGGCTTTTAGAGTGTGAGTGCAAAACACAGGAGGTAAACCACAGGTGAGTCTTTCCTCTCTGAGTCTGTAAATGTTGCACACGCACACATGCACACACACAGACATGCACACACGCACACACATGCATACACACACATATACACGCACACGCACCTACACACACAAACACTACAGCACCTTGTGGGGGTGAGGTACAGGTGTGGTGGATGTGTCGTACCTGTAGATGATGCAGTCTGTAGAGGTGCCTCGACCCTCGAGGCTCTGAGCAGTCGTGTAACGAGGTCTCCTGAAACAGCAGAGAGGTGATGTCATCACACACAGCCAATCACATTGATGTGTCATACTCAAAAATATCAGGACAAGCCCTCCTTCCCACCACCCACAGCTGCTCCCTGCTGAACACAATAAAGTCACAAGACTTATTTACTTATTTTAAGGGCGGCAGTGTAGTGTAATGGTTAGAGAACTGGACTTGTAACTCAGAGGTTGCTGGTTCAATTCCCAGGTGGAGCACTGCCATTGTACCCTTGAGCAAGGTACTTAACCTGAATTGCTTCAGTAAAATATCCAGCTGTATAAATGGATTGTATGTAAAGAAATGTAAACTGTGTAAGTAGCTCTGGATAAGAGCGTCTGCTAAATGCCTAAAATGTCAAAAGAAATGTCAAACAAGATAACCAGAATACCGTAATACAACCACAGCATAAACACAATCGTAATACAACCGTAATACAACCACAACATTGACACAACACAACCACAACATGCTAAGAACACAACCACCCTGTGTAAAAAGCCTTTTTATATGTTTACTTTGTGTGCAAATCACTTTTTTATGAATTCTAACCACTTGAGCAATAGAAGTAATGCCAAAGTGCTCTGGCCCCACCCCCTATGACTCACCACTCTGGCCCCACCCCCTATGACTCACTGCTCTGACCCCGCCTCGTTGCGCTCCAGGTCCTGGATAAGGTCCAGCAGCAGGCGAATGGTGCTGTGGCTGGTCTCCAGCAGCCCCTCCAGGCTCTGCAGTCTTGTCCTCAGGTCCCGTGCTTCTCTCAGGGGGCCCAGCAGCTGCTCCTTGGTGCTGGCCAGCTGTCTGGTGCTGGCCAGGTCTGTGCCCGCCCCCCGGGCCCCCAACACTAGACCCCCCAGGAGGTTCTGCACCTGCTTCAGTGTCTGCGCTTGATCTGGGGTCAGCGGGGCATCTGTAGTCTTGCGTAGGGTGGGGTGCAGCGTAGGGGCGGGGCGCGGCTTAGGGGCGGTACACAGGTTAGGTGCGGGGTGTGGGTTAGGGGCGGGACACAGGTTAGGGGCGGGGTGTGGGTTAGGGGCGGGACACAGGTTAGGGGCGGGATGTGGGTTAGGGGTGGTGCGCAGGTTAGGGGCGGGACTCAGGTTAGGGGTGGAGTTAGGGGCAGGACACAGGTTAGGGGTGGGGCATAGGTTAGAGGTGGGGTTAGGGGTGGGGCACATGTTAGGGATGGGGCACGGGTTAGGGGTGGGACACAGGTTAGAGGTGGGGTTAGGGGCAGGACACAGGTTAGGGGTGCTAAGTGTGATTTTGGTATTGGACTGCTTGCTAGGTGTGGGGAGGATGTTATGTAGGTGTGCCTTTAGAGGTGTTTTCTGTGGGTGTGGCATTGGAGGCGTGTGATTTGAGCATGGGGTACAGGGCCCCTCTTTGGGGTATCGGTAAGGTGGAGGGGGTGGGGGTTCCCAGCCGCTGCCTCCTGCTCTGGTGGGGGTTGTTAGACCCCATTACCTTGGGGATGGGGGGGCAGGAGGAGGGGTGGATGCGCGGTGGGGGGGGCAATGCAAGGTCCTGTAGGGAGAGCCCTTCCCCAGGCAAGCGGCTGTTACTGGCATGGCCACAGAGCTGGGCTGTAGCTCCCTCCATCCCTATGATGTCCTCCAGGCTGTGGCTGCGGGCTCGAGTGACATACAGGGGGAGGGGCTTCTGTAGGCTGTACATCTGAATGGCTGCACTCAGGCAAGGTGGGCAGAGGAGGGGTGGGGTAATGGAAGTGGGCGGGGCCTGGGGTGGGGCTAGTGCCCGGCGGCTGGGGGCAGGTGTAAGGGGATGGGGGGGCGCCCTCCTCAAGGCAGCCCCCACCGGGTCTGTGGGCGCCACCATGTCTCCCCTGACCACGCCACCCCCCACAGAGCCCCCGTTCGCAGTCAACTCCTTCCCTACGAGGCTCCTACGGTTTGGGTGGGGGCTCCCCGGCCCGGCCCCCAGCCTGCAACGCTCGGCACGGGTTCGACCCTCAGGTGTCACGCCCTGCTCATCCTCCAGGTCGAAGCGCACCTGCTGGTGGCGGCGGCGGCGGCGGCGTGGGGAGTTGCGGTTGAGCAGCGCCGAACGCATGGTCACAGGCTGGTGCCGGTCAAGTGAGCAGTGGACCGTGCTCAGGAGATGATCAGGCTGCCTGCCGAACATAGCTCCACCCCCCAGGAGAAACGCCGTGACGGGCAGGGAAGGGGCGTGACCACGCTGAGTCTCGCTGGTCCAACTGTTGCTGTCCAACACTCTCCTCGGAGAAACGGCACAGTCAGGGCTCCCAGGGGCTTTTTTTAACGTTTTTCTTTTTTAAATGTCAGATCCTCTCTGTCCACTCACTTTCCATTATCAACCGTGGGAAGAAGACACTTGGCGAATAAAAGTTCCTGTTAATACTTATTTTTTTAAGACAAATATTTTGGATCTTGTCTATAATGTTGACAATGTTGGTGGCGATGATGATGATGATGGTGATGATGATGATGATGATGGTGCCCTGTCAGACGTGTTGGGTCGATCCAGTTGGTCGTCCAGTGGACCCATCTGGCCCCTTGGTCACATGACCCTTGGTGCGGGTCAGTGTGCAGAGGCCTGCTGGGAGAGGGAGGGGCAATGTGGGCAGGGGAGGGGTGTAGGGGTCAGATGGAGGGGTGTAGCTGCCCTGAGCCCTCCTGACCCCCGCCCCATCCCCCCATCACTCCCTCACCATCTCATCCTAGCCTTCCTCACGCTTCCTTCTCTTCTTCTTCAACGTGTCATCCCTTCTTCATCCCAGGATGAGCCGGCTTCCCCCTGAGAGAGGGGAGACATTTTCTTTTAGGGCCAGCTAACATCGAACACACAAACGCTGCGAATTATTATGGTTGCTATGAAATAATTTGGAAGTACCGTGGACAACAAATAGCTGGTTTAAAGTTAAAATGAAGCTTAAAGTTGAAATGATTTCAATACAGCATACTCCAATATGACCCCAATCTCTTAAATCGTTTAATGTGACTGGAGTGGCACAATGTCGTAAACAGTTACAGAAAGTGAACAGGACACATGATCCTTAAACTTAAAAAGCTTGCTAATGAAGAAAGTGACCTAAAGTTACAATACAATCATATCAGTGCACAGATGAGTCCTGTCTCACCTATCTGTACCTCACCAACCACCAATGGGCATGGACCCATAACCCCTTACCCAATCCCCATAACCCTTGACCCTATCCCCCTAACCCCTTACCCAATCCCCATAACCCCTTACCCAATCCCCCTAACCCCTTACCCAATCCCCCTAACCCCTTACCCAATCCCTCCTAACCCCTTACCCAATCCCCATAACCCCTTACCCAATCCTCATAACCCCTTACCCAATCCCCATAACCCTTGACCCTATCTCCCCTAACCCCTTACCCAATCCCCATAACCCCTTACCCAATCCCTATAACCCCTTACCCAATCCCTCCTAACCCCTTACCCAATCCCTATAACCCCTTACCCAATCCCCCTAACCCCTTACCCAATCCCTCCTAACCCCTTACCCAATCCCCATAACCCCTTACCCAATCCCCCTAACCCTTTACCCAATCCCTCCTAACCCCTTACCCAATCCCCCCTAACCCCTTGCCCTATCCCCCCTAACCCCCTCTCCAAAAACAATGGCATCAGCCCTGAACAGGGTAAATGCTGAGGCAAAGACAGACGTCCCGGAACATTCAGGCAACAAGGCGAGGGCAGACAGAGACACGGGGGGTTTGTCATGCAGGTGGGAACGGGAACGGGAACGTGGTTCTGTGACAAATCAAGACAGACCCGACAAGTCACAACAGCTACCGCCGTGCACTCACCACTCAGTTTACTTTTAAAAGCCCTCTCACTCTGTCTGTCTCTCTCTCTTTGTGAGTCCCGTTCCTCACAGCTCTGTCCTTCACACTTCCAGATTTATCCTCTGCTTCTCTCTCTCTCTGTATCTCTTCTCTCCTCCCTCTCTCTTCCTGACTGGGAAAGAGGTTTAGATGAGGTTGCAATGCTCTCCACAGTGCAAATATTTCTGTATCAAAGTCTTGCTCTCTCTCTCTCTCTGACTCCCCCTCTCCCTCTGTCACTCCCTCCCAATGACTCTTTCCATCCTCCTTCTCTCTCTCTCACTCCCTCTCTCCAGGTCTAAAGGATTCACTTTAACGCAATCAGCTGACAGGAGTTGCCCAACACATATAAGACCATCCATGAATAGAACAAGACATCGTAAACTCATTCTCTCGTTCCCACGCAAGTCTGTAAGATTCATGAGATTTTTCAACGTTGAAGGATTGGTTTTATTCTGGACTGGTGATGGATTTTGTGTGTTCTCATGAAATAGTCCATTAACAGATCTGTAAATAGCATTTTATTTCATCTCTAAATGGATATCTAATGTTAGTATAATGGGGCCGTTACAAGTCAAACCCCCCCCCCTCTCTCTCACCTCTTTCATAAAAGCTCAGAATCCCACATCATCTTCCACTTCATTTGAAAAACCCATCTGCCCCCTGGTCCTTCCCCCCCCCCATCTCCCTCTCTATCTCTTTATTTATCCTTCTCTCTTTCTCTACCTCCCTCTTCCTCCATTCAGTTTCTCTTGTGATGGCCAGTGTAGTCATTGCATGAGGGAAAGAGACTGAGTGATTGTGTGTGTGCATGCCTGCACGTGTGTGTGTGTGTGTGTGTGTGTTTTGGTAGTCACAGAGTATGTTATAATTATTCGAGTGAGAGGGAGTCATGGAAGGATGGAGAGAGAGAGAGAGAGATGGGTGTTTTATCCATTTTTTAAAGACGGGTTTGGCTGCACTCTTTTGGCACACCAACGGAATTTGTTAGAACTTAGAATTTGAAATGAAGATATTAGGCAGGAAGGGGGGGAGTGGGAAAAGAGAGTAGGTAGAGAGAGAGTAGATAGAGAGATGCCTGTGGGGCTAGGGGAGGGGGCTGGGGATGAACATGTTGCATTAGAGCCATGGTGTTCCCTCTCGCCCTGGGAGAGCAGCAGGGTGTGTAGGTTTCACCACTTCATTGATCAAATAAAGCAGCTGATCAAACAGTTACCTCACCTGATTTCTTGGGTCTGAACTAATAACTGCTGATTCTGAGATGAAAGTAAAAACCAACCACCCTGTGACTCCCCTCATGTGCGCCTTATCATGAGGTTGCTGTCACGTGTTTATTTTTTCCCAATTTCGGAACGCCCAATTGCCCCATCACTGTAATATCTTCCGTAAATTCAGGGGGCGCCAACTAGCATGCTGCTGATGTTGCCCTGGCCTGCATAGCTGGGCAATGCTAGGCAACCGCTGCCACTGTGCTGGATGACTGCTCATCTTTTTGTAGCTGCTGCAGAGGCCGTAGGGGCCCAATTGACCAGAGGGGGCGCTATAGCATGATGTGGCAAGTGAATAACCTGCCGATCTGAAACTCCCTCTGCAGGTGACACTACAGCTAATAATAAAGCACCACCCTGTGGAACTGCCAGCCGAAACTCGGCGCAGTCAGGATTTGAATCCAGACCATGGGGTGTCAGTGCAATACCTGGTTACACCACCAGAGTGGGCCTGGCCTGGCTTTCATTCTCGCTAACCCAAACAACAGAAATAACAGACACACCTTTGCCTGTGTCCTTCTGTTAGAAAAACATTAGATATTTACAAATGCCCATATCTGTGACAGGAAGCCAACAGCAGGAACTTGCCAAGCAATGTCACATCCCAATCGCATTCCACTTAACAGCTCAATCAATCCTCATTAAACCAAGCAGCAAAGCAAGCTGTTATTCCACTTCACATAATTAAGAGAAACCTGTGTGGGCCGGATCAATTAACTGAAAGATTAAGTGGGCTTAACTGAGACTGCTGTCCCTGATCAGTTATTACTGAATTCTCAAAGTGACTGCCATGCAGTTGGCTTGTAGTGCAGTTGTGGACCGCTGCCGTCCTCTGGTGGATGCTTTTGGGTACTGCAGGGGTGTTTTGTGACTGATACCTTACTGAAGCCACACGGAGTAAAGCTCCCAGTCCCAGAGCTGTGTAGTCCTGTAGTCCACTGAGAGGTAGGAGCAGTAAAAACCAGCAGACAGGATGAGTGTGGAAGTGGTTTATTCATTTTCCATGAGTTTATTTCCGTGTCACAAATGTGTCACTCCCCTTTTCTGTTTCCACTGAAGTTGGATCCACTCTGAATCCAGCCCATAGGAACAGCAAGTACAGAACAGAAAGACTGTTCTCAATGCCTGGAACAGATTGCCAGGTAGAAACAATACACGGCCAGATGCAGTGGTGGAATTGAACTCATTCATTCCCTCCCTCCTTGCCTCTCCATTGTGTATCTGGTGTGTAGTGAGCTTGCACTGGAGCACTATGGCTGCCATTGCGTTCACCCAGATGGGTACTGCACATCGGTGGTGGTTGAGGTGAGTTGCCCCTATTGTTGTAAAGAACTTTGAGTTCCTTGGAAAAAATGCGCTATATAAATCCAATGATCATTCATTCATTCATTCATTCATTCATTCATTCATTCATTCATACTAGATACTCTTTGGATTAGGACATGACAAGCCTAGATGGGCTGTTCGTCATTATGTTTTCTTAAAACTGAGAGTGACAGCAAAACTGAGTGATTGTCAACAGTTAGACTTTCCCTCTACATCTTGGGAAACGAATGGAGAGAGGGCTATAAAAGGGATGAAGTGATGAACAGAAAGAGAGGGAATAACGGAATGACAGGCATATTTAAGGACAGGCTGGCTTGAGTGTCCTAATAGTGATCCTATTGGCTGTGATGTGTGTCGCAGGTCAGAGTGGGCTGGTGAAGGCAGCCAATCGCTTTCCTATGTAGATTCTAAGATGGGGAGAGAGAGGGAGAGAGAGAGATTTGTCGTGAGAATTGTCCTGGATTACTTCGTGTATAATATCATGGGCCGTTCACACGATACACGGTATAATAGCAAAACGCCATGGACATACGGTGATGGAACAAGATATGTGTGAGAGTGTATAGGGGTGTGTGTGTGTTTGTGTGTGTGTGTGTGTGTATGTATGTGTATAGGTCTGTGTGCATGTGTGTGTGTGTGCAAGTGTATGAGAATGTATAGGTTGTATAGGTGTGTGTATGTGTGTGTGTGAGAGAGAGAGTGTATAGGGGTGTGTGTGTATGTGTGTGTATAGGTGTGTATGCATGTGTGTATGTGTATAGGTGTGTGTGTGTGTCTCACCCCAGTCCCAGGGTCAGCAGGTGTGATGTCAGAAGAGGCGGGATTAAAAGCAGGAGGTCAGAGTTGAAGAGTCCATTCTTCATCACCACACTCTGCCTCACGTTGAGGGAGCCTGGCTGCTTCAGCTGCTGGACCGCAAACTCTCTGAGAGAGGGAGAGAGAGGAAGAGAGAGGGGGAGCGAGAGAGAAGGAAGGGGAGATAGAGAGACAGGGAAGGGGAGATAGGGAGACGGGGAGAGGGGGATAGAGAGAGAGAGGGAGAGGGGGTGGGAGAGAGAGAAAGGGGGTGATAGGGGAAAAGAAAAACAAGAACAAGGTGGATGTAAAGAGAAGGAAACTGACTGAATGTAGAACTGCATTCAACTGTCGGTCTCCAATCAGGAAACACATTAATACTGCACATGGCCAGCTACACATACTGTATGACTGCACTCACAGTTAGCTCAATCAGACATCACTCAAATGCCGGAGACACCGTTGGGCTTCACAGATTTATTTAAAATAAAAATACGGGTGAATATTGTCGGCTGAGATTCTTACTTGGGAGGAGAGTTTTCGGGTCGACAGGCCCAGTCCCGGACCTGTTCTACACTGACCCGCCTTGTGCCTTCATTAGGAGACTGGCACTCGCCCAGCTTTAACAGCAACAAGGAAGGAGGGAGAGAACACATATTTGAATTTGAGATGTGTGTGTGTGTGTGTGTGTGTGTGTGTGCATCTGTGTGTGCGTGAGCATGTGTGTTTGAGTGTGTGTGTTTAAAATGACAGCAAAAATAACTCAGGAGACACATCCATGGCTGCCAATACTAACACTGCCTACACGTGTCAAATTTGCAATAAAGTTTGTGGTTCCCGGATTGGACTCCATCAACGGATTGGACAGCCATCAACGTACACAACGTTAACAGAAGTGAAATTCATCATCGGATTCGATGGACAACCATAAGCAAGCAAGTAAGCAAGTAAGTATGTGTTTATGTGTGTGTGTGTGTGTGTGTGTGTGTGTGTGTGTGTGTGTGTGTGTGTGTGTACACCTGTATTGTGTCTTTATCTTGGTCCTCACTGGCAGGCTCAGGGGGACTAGACATCTGTAGCATCAGACCCTGGGAACTGCAGAGACAGGAATTTGTAATAACCCACACCCACACAGACACACACATACATAGACACATACGCACACAAACCCACACTCTCTCGTTCACAGTCACACACACTCTCTCTCACAGTCACATACATGACCACACACGCACACACACATTTACATTTTACATTTTAAGCATTTAGCAGACGCTCTTATCCAGAGCGACTTACAAGATGTGCATTAATACAAGGTGAGAACAATCAAAGTTAGCGTACAAGATCAGTGCAGTAAAACGGCAAAAGACATCATTGCAGGTGTCTGCGTATCATACCTGTAACATTGGGAAAGAAAAGGTTAGTGGGTTTTTTTTTTTTTTTTTTTTTTTTTTTGGAACAAGTAAACAGTGTAAACAGACAGATTGACTAGATGGACAGTGTTCAGTGGTAGTGGAGTCTGAAGAGGTGGGTTTTGAGTCTCTTGCGGAAGATTGAAGTGATTCCGCAGTCCTGACCGATTGCGGGAGGTCGTTCCACCAACGAGGACCAGGACAGAGAAGAGGCGAGACCGCGAGGAGCGGCTGCCAGGCGCCCGGAGGGATGGGGCAGTCAGTCTGCCAGCGGAGGCGGAGCGGAGGGGTCTGGACGGGGTGTAGGGCGTGATGAGTGACTGGAGGTACGGGGAGCAGTACCTCTGGCCGCTTGAAAAGCCAGCACCAGTGACTTGAATCTGATGCGTGCTGCGATGGGGAGCCAATGCAGAGAGGGAGAGTAGAGGGGTGACGTGGGTGAACTTTGGCTGGTTGAACACCAGGCGAGCAGCAGCGTTCTGGACTAGTTGCAGTGGCTTGATGGCACAGGCCGGAAGGCCTGCCAGCAAGGAATTGCAGTAGTCCAGACGTGAGATCACCAGGGCCTGGACCAGGAGTTGAGTGGCCTCTTGGGTGAGGAACGGTCTGATCCTCCGGATGTTGTGGAGGGAGAAACGGCAGGTCCGAGAGATCGCTGCAATATGGCTCGAGAAGCACAGCTGGTTGTCCAGGGTTACCCCCAGACTCCTGGCAGACTGGGACGGAGACACTATGGAGCCTTCCACGGTAATTGACGCATCAATCATCGGGAGCCCTTCGCTGGGAGGAAGAGCAGCTCTGTCTTCCCAGGTTCAGCTTCAGGTGGTGGGTAGACATCCATGCGGAGATGTCAGCCAGGCATGCAGAGATCCGTGCCGGGATCTGGGTATCAGATGGAGGGAAGGAGAGAAACAGTTGAGTGTCATCAGCATAACAGTGATAGGAGAAACCATGAGCAGAAATAACAGAGCCAAGTGACTTGGTGTACAGAGAAAATAGGACAGGGCCTAGCACCGAGAGCCCTGCGGGACACCGGTAGAGAGGGTGCGGGAGAGGAGAGGGATCCTCTCCAGGCCACCTGGTAGGACCGGTCAGCCAGGTAGGACTCAAACCATGTCAGCACAGATCCAGAGATTCCCATCTTGACGAGAGATGAGAGCAGGATCCGGTGGTCCACGGTGTCGAACGCTGCCGACAGGTCAAGGAGGAGGAGGACGGAGCTAAGGGATCGGGACTTAGCGACGTGAAGAGCCTCAGTGACCGCAAGGAGAGCAGTCTCTGTGGAGTGGCCTGCTCTGAACCCAGATTGGTTGGGATCAAGTAGGTCGTTCTGTAAGAGATGAGCAGACAGTTGATTATAGACAGCCCGCTCTAACGTTTTGGAAAGGAATGGGAGGAGAGAGACAGGTCGATAGTTAGAGATGACAGCAGGATTCAGAGAGGGTTTTTTGAGGAGGGGGACAACCTGAGCGCATTTGAGGGAGGAGGGGACAGAGCCAGAGGAAAGAGAGGAGTTAATGACATTAGAGACAAACGGGAGGATGTCCATAGCAATGGACTGGAAGACACACACATATGAACACACACACGCTCTCTCACATCCACACACACACACAAACACACACACACAATGACCTGTCTGTGTGGCTGCTCCTCTCACAGTCCAGCTGTGCATCTTGCAGGATTCTCTCTAGCTCCCCCTGCAGGAGGAAGGTGGCGGTGCTTTGTGGCTCTGTCACACTCTCCCTGTAGCCTGCAGCGGGAGACCCCTCCAGCTCTACCCACGAGCCTGACAGACAGGACACACAACCAATCACAGCTGGAGTGGACATAGTCTTTATTAGCCAATCCAAGCAGAGGAGAATTTTCATCATTTTGAGAGGTGATATTGCCATCTTCCCTCGTGCAATTACAATTACATGCAATATACTTTCTCATATATTACAATTTGGGGCAATTAGCCTGCTAGCTCCTTGCTAACTAGCATAGCATAGCAATAATGGCCAAGGTGCTGCTGGCTGATGTAAAAATGCGCGAACTCCATTCTTAACGGTCGCTAGTTAGCGTACAAAGAAGACAACCGTAACCAACCATGATAACTTGTTGTATTTTAAAGCTTTAAGTAAATTTAGCTCTCTGACTATGTTAGCTAGGTAGCAAGCTGAAATTAGATTGTTAGCTCACCAAAATATCTTATCTTATATACAGATTCACGAGCACACTTCACTTACAGCAAAGCTCACAATAGTTGACCTTCTAAAACAACAATTAGAAGTCAGAATAATTAAGTCCCATGTCCTGCTTTACTAGCTAGCCCCTTCCTTGTTAGCTCTGGTTCCCAGTTTCAGGAAAGACATTTGGCACTCCTAGCTTTAACCTCACCCTAGCAGTATGGCGCCGACACCATGAAAATTAGCATAACTCAGAATTCATAAATATTATGAATGGTAATAGTTATTTACATATTTTTCTCAATGTCATTGCCTTAAATGGTATTTAATGAGTCTGGGAAAGTCATTGTTATGCCAATCCATAATTTGTATGACTGATTAAGATCATAAAACTGGACAATTTAACACCCCCCCATTACACCCAAAGTTTAGCACACGCTAAACTTTTCTCTCATATATACTCTCCCTTCACCAAAAGTTGTAAATCTTTGCTTTAAACCTATTCTCTCTCTATCTATCCATCCATCCATCCATCCCTTCATCCCTCCATGCAAGCTGATTTTATAACACACTACTGCAAGTATTGTATTAAAACTAAGTACTATAATATTAAAAGTATTATGAAAAAAACATAAAACTATCCATACCATCATTTCTAAGCTTTTAGAAAGCCGACTAAACTAAAGGTAAACACAGATAAAGAAGATAAAGAAGCACACACACTCTCTCTCTCTCTCTCTCTCTCTCTGACCCATCGGTCCCCCACCCCTCCTCCTCCATCCTCACATGAATGAGGGGAGAGAATAAGAGGAGAGGGAGGGAAAAACTGGCAGGAGAATGAAAAGAGGGATAAAAGAAATGGGTATAGGGGGCTGTTGGCTGTGTGCCATCGACCTAGTTTGGGTCTGAAAGAGACAGTGGTGACATAACCACAGCACACTCTTGCAGTCAGTGGAAGGGGGGTGTTTGAATTCACTGCTTAGGGTGTGTCTATGTGACCGGTGTCTTTCTGCGTTGTGTTTCTTTTTTAAATGATTCGTCCAGTGAAGAGGCGGACAACTTATTTCTTTCTCTGATTGTTTATTCATGCGGTATTCTAACGAGTTAAACCGCAGATCCAGCTCTTCTCACTTTTGGCATTCCCGCAAAGAGACAGGGGGAAACCCAAGGTTATATAGGGCGATATGACAGGAAATCGGGTCACAGAAGGAGGGACTCCGAGTTTCCCGGTAAATACATTAGCCCATTAAAATAAATTAATAAAACGCATGTACATAATAAAATAACAAATAAAAGAATACAGATTCTGTGTAATTATATCAAGTAAAAACAGCAATGTTACATTCACCCCCCTAGAATTACACAAAAATCTGAATCATACCAAAAACCTTAATTACCCACCCACAAACAAACCACAACAAACCAATACCCACAACTTGCACATAGTCAGCAATATCTGCTACCTACTAAGGTTAGGAGGGCTACAAAACTGGCCCGGCGCCAAGCCGTATCTGAAAGCCACTCCATAGACAAAATAAGGTGCCATTTACACCTCACAGAAACGGGCATAAAGGAGGGTGGGCAACCCGCAAAAAAAATATATATATATATATAAAAATCAAACAAAAAGGAGAGAGAATCAGGTCTCCATATCTAAACATATCATGCCTAGAACAAAAGGGAGAAGGACTGAGGAGCAACACTAAACCGTGGCGTAAACTGTACCATGGTTTCAATGAACCTACGAACTGGCCTCACTACCCTGCCATACCTAGAGCGAACACTATTCTCTGGGCCCTGAGGTAGGATGCCAGTGAGGGGAAGGGCATGGGACAAGGGAACGGGTGGCGGTGAGGGAAGAGCAGTAGCATCGGTGGAGGGGACACTCACTGTCGGGGAGGAAGCACGCCCGACAGATACACCATTGACACTCTCCACCTCTGCAGTGCAGGACTGGTCACAGACCCATGAAGCTGTGCGGTTACGTTCACTCACGTTCAGCCAAGAGGATGAGTCAACCACAGAGTGCTCGGCCACACTTTCTGGCTCTGACACCGCCGCTTCAGGATCAGGTACGTTACTGGGGTCATGGGATACTGTGTCAACACTCCGAAGGTCATCCTCTGCAAACAGCGTATTGTCAAGAGGGAGGAAGTTGACTGCAAGCAGAAGGTTTCTGTGGACGGTCCTCACCTGACCATCGCGGTCTCTGATCTTGTAGATGTGGAACTGTGGCTTGGAAGCAACGACAGTGTAAACAGCCGGTTCCCACCTGTCGGCTAGCTTGCGTTTTCCTCTACCGCTTTTGTTTGCCACGAGGACCCGGTCACCAACAGAAAGAGGTAAGCCCTTGACTTTCTTGTTGTATTGGTCAGACTGATGTTTCTGTTCCACTGACGAGTGTCTCTGAGCCAGCAGCATAGCAGATTGGAGATCGGTCGCCAGGGACTTCACGTATGCATTGTAGTCACAGATGCAGTCATCACGCAGGACGTTCCTGAACAACAGATCAACTGGCAGGCGCGGGACCCTCCCAAACATCAAATAGAAAGGGGCGAAGCCAGTCGTCTCATGCTGCGTGCAGTTATAGGTAAAGGTCATGGTTTGGATCATCTGGGGCCATTTGTGCTTCGACCTTGGCGGCAGGGGCGCAACATCCCACCCAGAGTGCGATTGAACCTTTCGGTGCCACCATTCCCCATAGGGTGGTAAGGGGAGGTCCGGGACTGTCCGACTCCTGCCAACTCCAGGAGCTCTGCGATCAGCTCGCTCTGGAAGTTAGCCCCCCTGGTCAGAATGGAGGCGCTGTGGGAAGCCATACACGCAGAAAAAGTTGTCCCACAGCTTTTTGGCCACTTTCTTCGCAGTTTGGTCTTGACAGGGGAAGGCATGTGCTAACTTTGTGAAATGGTCAGTTATCACAAGGACATCCACAGACTTGTTGTTGTTGTCCTCAGCAGACCAAAAGTCAATGCAAACCAGTTCCAGCGGAGCGGAGGTTGTTATGCTCTCCAATGGGGCTCTGGCTGCTGGCTCTGGAGTCTTGCTGAGGACGCACCTGGCACAGTTCCTGACATAGCTCCGCACATCCTTCTCCACATCATACCAGAAAAAGCGCTGACGGACAAGAGACAGCGTACGAGGCTGACCCTGGTGACCAGCCAGGTCGTGAACGCCAGCCAAGGCCTGCGATTTCAGGGAGTCTGGCAGAACAAACTGGAACCTCTTGTGCTTGGTCACTGGGTCCCTCGTGACCCTGTACAGGATTCCATCCAGAACGGTAAGTTTGTCCCATTGCTTCAGAATCCGCATCACCATCTGGTTCTCCTTGTCTCGCTCACGTCTAGAAGGTCTCTGCTTCCTCTCAACAAAGTGTAAAACTCTGTTGATGGTTGGATCTTGTCTTTGGTGGCTCTGCAGGTCCGCCCGACGAGAGAGAGAGAAACATGTCTAGGCCAGGAGGAACTAATTGGCTAAGGTGACCAGCCAGAGAAGCAGCCCTCTGTTTCAGGCCGGAGTCCCAGTCGCCACAGGAGGAAAGGAGAGACGACACTTCCTCCTCGGACAAGGACATGCCACCAGTAGCACACAGGGAGGGATTCTCAGCTGACTGAGGCAGACATGTCACATGGAATGCATCCTGCACACAACTGTCGTTGACACTGCACACCTGTTCCAGCAATCTTGAGTAGGGCTCTGACAGGAGACGCCGGCCTAGAGGTTTGACAAAGGGAGTTCTGCTGAGAGCATCAGCCACCACATTCAGTCGCCCCGGGACATGTTTGATCTCAAACGAGTACGGGGACAGTTTAGAGACCCATCGCTGCTCACAGGCGTCCAACTTCGGCTTTGTCATGATGTATGTGAGCGGATTGTTGTCAGTCCAGACCGTAAACTTGTGGCCCTTGAGCCAGTGGCTGAACTTGTCACACACGGCCCATTTCAAAGCGAGGAACTCCAGCCTGTGGGCAGGGTACTTTGCTTGGCTGCGACTGAGGGACTTGCTAGCGAATGCTATGGGTCGGGCCTTGTCTTCGCCGGCAGGGACCTGGGATAACACTGCTCCCAGCCCATCCAGAGATGCGTCAGTAGAGAGGATAAACGGCCTGTCAAAATCTGGATGAGCCAGAACCGCACAGTGAAGCAGTGCAGACCCCAAGTCCTCAAAAGCCCTATCACAAGCCGGATCCCAGTCCTGCGGAGTCAGCGTGCGAACGTTCCCGCCCTCCTGTTCCCTCCAGAGCCCTTCAACTTGCGCTTCTGTCCTCCCGTCAAGGCAAAGAGTGGTTTCGCGATAGTTGAGCAACCAGGGATGAAGTGCTGATAGTATAGCACCATGCCGAGAAAAGATCTAACTTTTTGCTGAGAGGGTGTGCAGCCATCAGCATCCATTAGATCCTCTTTCCGGAAGCCAGAGATGACAGCAACCTTCTCTGGTCAACAGAGACTCCACTAGCATCAACTATGTGACCAAGAAATCTCACCGACTTCCGTAAGAAGTTACACTTCTTCTGTGAGAGCTTCAGGTTGTTGGCTCTGAGTCTGGAAAAGACCACCTCCAGCCGCCTCAGTGCTTCCTCCTCCGACGGAGCAAACACCAGTAGGTCATCCAAGTAGCAGAGGAGACTGGAAAAGTTCAGGTCGCCGAAGATGCTGAACATCATGCGCATGAAGGACGCTGGACTGTTGCACAGACCTTGGGAAGCCGATTATATTCATACAAGCCCATGGGTGTTGTGAAGGCTGTGAACTTCCTGTCAGACTCATGGAGCGGGGCGTTGTAGAACCCTGATGTCAAGTCCATGGTACTAAACAGGGCGTTTCCTCCAAGGGCAGCAAGGCAGTCCGCCTGATGGGAGCAACGGGTGGCGTCCTTGATGGTTTTGGCGTTGAGCCATCGAAAGTCCGTGCAGATCCTCAGGTCTCCGTTCTTTTTCCAGACCATCACCAGAGGGAGGCATACTCACTGAGGCGATTTACTGATGATGCCTTTCATCTCCATGTCCGACAGCACCTCTCTCAGCTGTTGGTAGTGGCCGGGAGGAACACGGCGATAAGGCAGACGGAAGGGGCGGTCATCAGAGGCGGATACGGTGGACGAACTCCTTCGCCTCTCCACAGTCAAGCTTATCTCTGGAGAAGACATCTTGGTAAGAAAGCACAAGCTCAGCCAACTTCCTCCTACAACTCTCAGACACTTCACAGCCATCAACATTGATGTCCACCAAGCCACAGTCCTTCAGTAGCTGCACGGGGTCTCCAGCCGACCGTGGAGACGCAGTAGGTGGGTCGGAGAGGCCGCACTGCGACCTGCACAGCCCCTGAGTGATCGGCAAATCCTCCACAGCCAGGCAGGGGAAAACATCGGCTATTTTGGCATTTCGGCGCAGTGTTATGGCTCTCTGTGTTGGGTTCAACACCTTGACAGGTATCCAGCGGTCCCCCACATGGGTGTCACAACACGTCCCACCAGAATATTTCTGGGTGTCGAGCGTGCAGTTGGCTCCACCATAACGGTGCTCCCTGGTGAGATAGGAGACCTGCTCGGCAACTTCCCCCAAACCACATACTCGCTGAGGAAGGAGAGTGACAGCCTGTTTCAGTTGCACGGTCCCCACAACATCTGGCAGTTCTGGACCCGACCACCGGGAGATACAGCTCAGCAGCTGGAGGAACTGCTCACAATCAGGATCAGAATTACTTGAGGAGACAAGTTCCCAATACTTGTCAGTTGATTTCATCTTCTGAATGATAGGTCTGATTACATTGCTACCTACAATAAGCTCATCTCTTTGCCCTGGGACAACAAAGGTTGGAACAGCGAACTTAAAGCCGTAAACATCAATATCCAGTTCATAAATGCACTTCGGTTTTGTCATAAGACCACCACAGCCAACGAGGATGACATTACTCGGCACTGGCTGGGGACAGGGCAGAACACTAGCATCTCTGAGCTTACCCTCCGCTCCTTCACTGAGCGTACAAGACATGCTGCCTGAATCTAGCATACCCCTTAACACAGACTGGCCACTAACTGTAACTGGGGCATAAAACAACTCACTAGCCCCCTCTACCCTCTGAGAGCCTGTCAGTATGACTGTCTTATCTCCAGGGAATGCACTACAGGTCTGAGCATAAATCGAATGCATGTTTGGTCCTTCACTGAGGTGAAATCACTATTGCCCCTGCTACCCCTCTCATCACACGGGCACTCTAGTTTAAAGCCGCATCAGAAGGAGAGCGCTCCGGCGTAACTGGGTGCTGGGGGACAAAGGGCATTCATTTCTGAAGTGTCCAGCTTATGGCAGTTAAGACAAAGCCTGTATAGCCTGCAGTGCGCAGAAGTTGTGTGGCTACTGTCACCACACACTGTGCACGGAGAGCTGGGCTGGGCCGCGGGTATGTTGAGGCCCTCTGGAATAGCCTCCTGGCCGGCGAGAAGAGTCCCAGGGCTGGCGGGAGTAGGTCTGGGACTGGTGAGGTGCTTGGCCTGCATTAGCCAGTGATGCAGTGCAAAGAGACAGAACCTTGTCAAACAGAGCGGCAACCTGCTGGACGTTCGCATCAGCAGTAGGCACAGGGGAGATGAGAGAGACTGAGCGGCCCACCCAGGGAGTTGCTGGGGCTGACTGGGTACAGGAGCACAGGCAGTGGCAGGTGTGGGAGAGACAAGTGGAGGGGTTACCACGACAGGAAGCTGGTGCTGCATGCCACAGTGGGGAGCCGGGACCGTCGATTCATGCGTGCACGTTGAGATGTTAACTGCATGCTGGGCACAGGCAGCGGTGCTCCTCAGACTCCTCACATGACCATCCAATCTCTCCTGAACTTCAGCTGCTGTCCACAACTCCACAGGCTTGAACTGAAAATACACTGCTAGGCCGGGATCAGGGCAGTGACAGATAAACATCATGACAACCTCAGCACTGGGATCCTCAACACCTTTGCCACGCCTGCGGAGGCACTCATCTGCAACATCGATGGCTTTGTTCAGTCTAATCCAATAATCCATTACATTCTCAGAGTCACGTGGCATAGTCGCATAAAAGTCCTTCATAGGCATGCTGGAGAATGTGATCTCACTGAAGTTGCGCTTGAGAATGTCGACTATGGTGGTGGGAAGCTCAGCTGGACTGACCCTAGGACAACTGCGGAGTGATACTTTCACCACATCCCTTGCTCTACCAGCCAGCCTACTCATTATTAGCTCAGATCTCTCACTATCAGAGCTGCAGGCCACCCTGTTCATGTAGCTCTTCATCATGTCTTCCCACTCATGAATGGAGAACGGCTCAGATTGGTCACCTCTGTAAAGAGGGGGGGGCCTGGATTCTTGTTGTACTACAACTTTAAGCTGTGTGGGATCAACAGTCACATTCTGGCTGCTTGGGGACTGGGGCTGGGGACTGCTGGGCAGGTGCATGGTGTGAAAAGTGGCAGCGATATTGTCGCTAATATGCTTAGCTAAATCAGTAATAACACTGCCTAACATGTCTGTAGTAACAACCTGGGGGGATGTCTGTGGAATCGGGTGGGGCGGGTGTGCGATAGGTGTTGAACTGGCAGAGGGACCTGACATACATAACACTGACTCATCAGTCCCACGGCCATAGGTAACGTCAACAGGACACACAGGCCTACCCCTCCCATATCCAAATGACAAGACTGACTGTCCCCTCCCCACACCATAAATTACATTATGCCCACTAGAGGAAGGACTGGGAGCTATGCTGAAAATATCCCTGCTAGACATGTCTCAACAGTGTAATCACAAAAACGAAATAAAAGTAATTAAATCACAGTCAAAACATCTATGGCTCTAAATTCCCTTTACCAAGATCACAGAAAGTAATACTTAATATACAAATAATTAATAATAATAATCAGTTATACAAATAAACAGTACAATTCGTAATTTATCAAAACGAACTCCCTTCCCCCCGCACACAATTGTCACAACTCCACGAGGTAGGCTATTAGCTAGCTAGCACATGTAGCACAACTAGCCCAGCAAGCTAACGGTGATACCCAGGTTGGCGCGGGGCAGGCTGCTGAAGGCGCAGCAACAGGCTGGTGTCCACGGCCAGGCGACGACGGATCGGACAAGTCGAGCGGCATCAACCCTTCCCCAGAACACAATTGTCACAACTTAACGAGGTAGGCTGTTAGCTAGCTAGCACATGTAGCACAACTAGCCCAGCAAGCTAACGGTGATACCCAGGTTGGCGCGGGGCAGGCTGAAGAAGGCGCAGCAACAGGCTGGTGTCCACGGCGGCCAGGCGACGACGGATCGGACAAGTCGAACGGCATCAACCCTTCCCCCAGAACACAATTGTCACAACTTAACGGGTAGGCTGTTAGCTAGCTAGCACATGTAGCACAACTAGCCCAGCAAGCTAACGGTGATACCCAGGTTGGCGCGGGGCAGGCTGAAGTGTGACGGATCGGACGAGTCGAACGGGCACCAAGTGTGACCGGTGTCTTTCTGCGTTGTGTTTCTTTTTTAAATGATTCGTCCAGTGAAGAGGCGGACAACTTATTTCTTTCTCTGATTGTTTATTCATGCGGTATTCTAACGAGTTAAACCGCAGATCCAGCTCTTCTCACTTTTGGCATTCCCGCAAGAGAGACAGGGGGAAAAACCCAAGGTTATATAGGGCGATATGACAGGAAATCGGGTCACAGAAGGAGGGACTCCGAGTTTCCCGGTGAAATACATTAGCCCATTAAAATAAATTAATAAAACGCATGTACATAATAAAATAACAAATAAAAGAATACAGATTCTGTGTAATTATATCAAGTAAAAACAGCAATGTTACATCTAGTCTCAGACCCCCCACCCAGAGTGCTGTATCCTTATCCTATGCTCATGTTTGTTCTCCCACTATGAAAGGTTATTGACCAAACATCCACCCCCCACCCGACATTGAGCTTGAGTACTCAAAAAAAACCTACAACAACAGCCAAACCTCGCTTTGTGACCATTCCTAGCGATTCACTAAACGAATCTCAAATATTTCGATTGTTTATCGTTGCATTTATGGCGTTATGGTAAATATAAATCTAAACGTATAACAAAAACAACTATTGTGTGTTGTTGTTGTTTTTGGTGACAGAGTGCGTGTGTATGGGCGTATGTCCCAAAGAGAGGAGCCGTTTCAATTTATTAGCCTATATTATAAACCGACCATTTGGTATGCGATTCATATCTCAAATATAAATCGAGTTTAAAGTCCCGTCTAATTCAGTTTTATTCCGATTGCTAATTTATTTGTTGTTACTGGACATGCTACATCAACATAGCCGGCTGTTAGGCTATTGCCGCCGTGACGCTCCTCAGTTCGTATTCTTTTTTACTTGCGTGACTTCTTTTATCTATCACCGCTGTCATCACAGTTCACTTCTATGCATGCTGTGCAACAAAGCCAACGATGCACATTGTTTTTTCTAAAACTCATTCAATTCCCTTGACCAAAAGTGGACTGAATGATTTTTGGAAAAAACACTCTACAATTAGGTCCGTACTCACCTGCAGGGAACACTTACCGTACAAGCCGTGGTCTGGGGACTGACGGGCGGGCAGCGACATTTTTTGGGAGCCGCTGAGGACGTGCGGAGCGGGATGTGTATGGGATCTGTACGTGACAAAGAGCGCGCGATACGGAGGAGGACGCGTAAATGCACATGACGTAATCAGTCTCTGACCGAAATGCTAAGTGGCTAATGTCCATCCCTGCGGTCTACAACAGGCACTGCGCAGGATCGCTAATATGAATCTGGTATAAACTGTCCCCAGCTCTGTACGGTAGAGGCTAGATGCCACCATGTAGAGGACAGAGATGCGAAGTAGCCTACGTGTGAAGTCAAATGCGCGAAATTGACCATCGCAACTGACGGTTACGGTTATGGATAGGTTTAGGGTTAGGGTTCGGTCACGCGCACTGTGAAATCGAAAAAAGCAACAACAGGCCAATCACATCTCGAATCGCAGCTCGTCTAGCCTCTCTCACTCTGTACCGATGCGCGTGAAGTGACTGCGAGTTCCCACTCCCCTTTTCCCCACGTGCAGCTGCAAGACGTAAACATACCTGCCCAGACAAGGTGCAACGGCCCTGCTCTGAACAAAGCCATAGCTACTACCAGAAAATCCGGTAAAAATATTGATTTTGCTTATGATTGTGAGAAAGAAGCATGTTTATGCAGTTTATACGTTAGTCAAACATTTGAATGCTTGCATCTCAAGCGATGGCCCCCGATTATATGCCAGCAGTTTAAATTGGTTGGACGTTGCACACGCGTTAAAATGTTACCAAAACCGACGGTCGGTTTTTGTAATTTGAAGGTTGTGCGTGAATGTTTTTGACGCCAGGAAAACAACGCTGTGGCAATGTAGATGGCCGAGGTTTGCCTGCCGACTTTGCAGGAATGTTATCATTCTAATGCAGGGGTGTCAAACTCATTCCATCGTGGGCCGAGTGTATGCAGGTTTTTGTTGCAACCAGTGCACAACACCAGGTGATTTCAATTAGTTCCCCTCCTTGGTTGAAGAAGGAAGCTAATTAGTGAAATCACCTGGTGTAGTGCACTGGTTGCAACAAAAACTTGGCCCACGATGGAATGAGTTTGACACCCCTGTTCTAATGCCATATTTCGGTAATACTGAAATTGCATGTGGAAGTTTTTCCAACGTTTTTCTTCTAGCCTAGCTGCAAATGTATTATTTGATGGTCGGGTTCAGGTCATATTAAAGTTGTGTGAGTTTTTTAAACGTAGAAAATTAGACGCTATACCCAGGGCCGCGTTAAGCCTCCCCGAGGCCCAGGGCTAACACACCTCCCGGGCCCTATGTCCACGATTTTCAACTGGAAAAGTAAAAGCACATTGACGCGACCAGGCCTGGCAACGATAAAGACATGCCGCAAATTCGACAAATAGGCCTATGACAAAGGATATCAGAAGTAGATAGTGAATATGTTACAGAATGAGACGTCCAATTGAAAACTTTGAACGTTGTAATGTATTAAAAGCCGTCAAAGAGTACCGACTCTTATATTACAGTGCTCTCGAAATATTCACGTCTGTTACCCGAACGCATGAGTTCAAGTTCAAGTCATGACCAACCTTGCCCAGCATGGCAGGATAATGAAAGGGAGTAGTAACCTAGTGTACAAAGTAGGCCTACAAACCAGAAATTTGACCACAAATGACCATGCACAAAACAATACACTTCCCGTTCAATCACTACCACCAACAAAACAAGCATTGATATAAATGATTTAATGTTACTCACCTATAGGACAAAGTAGGCTATCATACTTTGTGTAAGTTAATTGAGCTACCGTTTCAATTTCAACACGTAGCATTAACACCTGCATCTAATTATACAATAAATGCGAATGTATACAGCAAACTTGACATAATTTCAGTTTATACTGGCTTTTTAAAAATACTTTTGTCCAAACATTGCTAGAAATTACAGGCCAACTTGTTAGAGAACATTAGGCTATTAAATTGCGTTGTTGTTGTTCAGCTAGCTAACGTTACTTACTTAGCAACACAACTAAGCTATTCGGTCATGCAAAATTAGCCCACTTCGTTTTCTCAGTCGAACTCGAATTAAGATGAATTTATCTGAAATAGTTTGTTGACAGTTATAAAATGGTGGTTGCTTGGGGGATAGGCTACAACATATTTTTTTGCAGCGAAACCCGTTATAAATAGTAATTTATTACTTTCTGGTTGGACATCTCAGGTTATAGCTCTAGCTAACTGCGTTTCTCTCGCCAATTTCAGCAACTAAAGTATCAAAATGTTATCGCACGTGAAATTGACATAGGTCATTTTCTAATTTCACGAAAGCAGAACGACAGCGCACATAGCGACGTGATTGCGCCGCGCGACAGTTGTACCTCTACAGCAACAGATGAAAGTCCTCCGACACACGGAGTTGGACCGACGGCGATTTCCACTTGTAGAATCGAGCTCCCGAGACAAAGTCGTCCTTACGCAAAAGGGAACAGACTACAAACACTCTCACTGACATTGATTGTTGCGACAGGACAATGTGGACCACTACAGGTGGGAAAGTGGACCAAAATGTACAGTAACAGTCAAAACGCCATAAACCCGCATTCAAAAATTCAATGTAGGCCTAAAGCAGTGTTTCTCAAATAGTGGGGCGATGCCAGGGGGGGCGCGTGTGACCAGAGGCGTAGCGTGGGGGGTGCAAGAGGGGCGCAAAATTGAAGAAAACGTTAAAAAACAACCTTTTTAGCACCGTGGACCGGTTCCGAGGGGCGCGTAGCACCACCCCCCGGTCCGCGAAATACATAAACTGGTTTCAGCTTTTTTTCGCGTAGCACCCCCGGTCCGCGAAATACATAAACTGGTCTCAGCTTTTTTCGCGTAGCACCCCCGCCCCCGGTCCGCGAAATAAGCGAACTGGTCTCAGCTTTTTTTCGCGAAATGTTTTCTTCTTCCTAGGGGGGGCGTAACAGAAAAGAATTGAGAAGCACTGGCCTAAAGCAATCTGCTATTCCCGGGGCCCCCTAGTGGCCGGGGCCCTGGGCTGCAGCCCATGTTGCCCAATAGGTTAACGCGGGCCAGGCTATACCGCTACTGCGATTCCTTTTCCGGCGCTACGCTAAAGTTTCACGCGATCTGAAGCAACAATAACGGAGAAAAAAAACCGATTTGATCTAACCATTGGTTTCTCACGTGAGCTTGCCCAGTGGTCTGAGTGGTTGTTATACACTGTAATTACACGTAGGCTTACTGAACGATTAGTTACGATGATGGTCGAGCGTCATGGGGATCAAATATAGGCTATGGGGTTATTTATAACATAATAGCATGCGCTTTTACCCAAAGCAATTTACAGTAGTGAATGCATACATTTTCTTTCCAGTTTACGTGGCCCCAATGGTAATCGAACCCACAACCTAAGCGTTGTCAGCGCCACGCTCTACCTACTGAGCCACGCAGAACTACATCCAGAGTGTTTACATCTGCATTGACTGTTTTATCCACTAGACCACCGTAGTCATCCCTTGCTCGGAAAACTGATGCAGGACGCTATGGAAATCACCTGCTGTGTCCCAAAAACTGACAGCTCTGTGGGATGCTTTGACACCTGTGGACAAAGTCATCCCTTGCTGAAACTAATGCAGGTGGGCTGCTTGACAGCTCTGTGGGCTTGGAAAGGGGGAAACTCCTGGGGCTTGGTCAGGGCTTGGATAGTTGCACACGAGAAGTGCTGTTGGTGAGTCAGTAGGGCTGTTCCCTCTGGACTGAATGTAAATCCAATGCCCCACAGCGATGGGAATGCTGTGCTGTAGAAGGTGCTGGCCATTCAGGTAAGACATTAAACCAAGGTCCTGACTCACTGTGTCCATAAAAGATCCCAAAGATTTATCAAAAGATACTTATTGGGGCATTAACCTGTTCAAATTCCCAGAAAACTGCCTCTCTACACCTGGCCACCTATTCACCCCTTGAATCTGATTGGCTGCGCAATCCCTTGCATTCTCTACCCACACTGATTCATCAGGTTATCACCGGAAATGAGAATTAAGTTCTCAGTTGACCTACCTGGTTAAATAAAGGTAAATAAATAAATAATATATTGTTTCTGTATTCGTATTAATGATGATGTTATTTATGCCCATGTCACATTCAGACAAAAGATCACAGCTGGAGAGGCTGTGTGTGAAGGTGAGATGGTGATAGTGTGTGGGTTTCTCTCTGGAGAGAATGAAATTTAAAAAAGGGAAGCAGTACCTCCAATTCGCCAGCAGAGGGACACCTTGTCCTTTGTTTTCAGTGTAGCTTGGCTCCATTGGGAAATTGAACATGAAACTAGAGTGGGCCTCAGTTCACTACATACTGCCACCACCTCATGTACAGAACACAGCAGAGCTAAAGTCGACTCTTTTATAACATTCCCCAAAGACGTCAGTTCAACTCAGATTAAAACCAATCTGTCCATACACTGGCCAGTTACCCTGCTCACACTACGACACACAGGGGCAAATGGCACATCCTTGACTCAACTCTAGTTTCAAGCTGGCAAAGAACTGTGAGCTACTCTTGCATTTAGTGGAATTACTCAAATCGATTGAGATGAGTGGTTGAAAAAGCAAGGCATTTTATATTTTACACCAAGTTTTCTACTTCAAATTTACAGGCGGTAGTAGTATAATGGTTATGGAACTGGGCTTGTAACATTAAGGTTGCTGGTTCAATCCCCAGTTGGGACACTGCCATTGTACCCTTGAGCAGGGTACTTAACCTGAATTGCTTCAGTAAAATATCCAGCTGTATAAATGTATTGTAGAGAAATGTAAAACTGTAAGTCACTCTGGATAAGAGCGTCTGCTAAATGACTGTAATGTAATGTATATGTAATGTAATTTACAACCAGAGCCGGTATTGACCCACCAGATACTCAGCTCTGTATTCTTAACACTGAAGGTTTTGTTTGCTTACCGTTGAAGCCAAAACGTTCTACTTTGGTGCATCTTCTGAATATTTATTAAGGGGTATACTGTAATGTAGCACTGGACAATCCTGTTAGCAACCGGAAACCTGTAGTTAGGGAGCAGAGAGGGCAGAAGGAGCTGGGCATCTGCTGAGTCTAAAGTATCTGGTACAACTGGGAGGAGCCATGCTCTGGAAGCTGTGGGCGTAGCTAAACAAATATGGGCGTGGTCTCTTGATTGACATTGGTCCTAGATCAGCGATAGGGGGATTTATCCGTACGCTGCTGCATTCCCAGGTAATTCTGACAGACAGCTGTCATCTGGACGGACACCTGACACCTGGAGAGAGCCTCCGTGTTCCTGAATGCTCAGGATGAACCCACGCAATGTTCTTTAATTCCCACGCAATGTTCTTTCATTCTCATTTTCCCCCTGTATATATATATATATATATATATATATATATATATATATATATATATATATATATACATACAGTGGGTATAAAAACTATTCACCCCCTTTAGCATTTTATTTTCTTACTTCATGCAATCAGAATGGATTTAATTGGGATTTCTTGCCACTGATCAACATTAAATACTCTAGAATGTTAAACAAACAAACAAAAAAACAACAACTCTAAAGCTTTTTCTTAATTAAGAAGTAGTTTTTTGTAGTATTTATGAAATGCTTGTTTTGGATGGGACAAAACATTGAGACGTCTTCATGGTAACTGACATCTGCCCTCTGGTTTAACTTGTGTTCTTGCGCTATGTGACGGGAACAGTAAGTTTCTCCATGTTTTGTGGGACTGTGAAGCCCCATTTCTTCCGTGCCAAAATTAATAGCCCTATATTTCTCCCTCCCTTACCCACCCACTAATTGCACAACAACCTTACAAGGATATTAACTTTTTGTTTGATTAAGAGCATCGTTTTGAGAAACTGCTAGCATTTGTTCTCAATTAAAAATTAGCATCAGGTTTACAATATTTGCGTTTCCATTTTTAATGTTTCAGCGATTTGTGCATTGGGTTCGATGCGTTTCCATTTAAACGTTTCAGCAGTTTGGGCATTTGGGTTCGGTGTTCGGTGGCAGCCTGTCCCAGTTATCAGGGCTTAGGGGAAACCTTTTTATAAAGTGAGCCCTCCCTCCGATGCCTCCTGTGTTTTCTTCTTGTTTGTTGTTGTTTTTTTTGCCCGTCATGCCATTCAGAAAGGAGCCACAGGGCTGAAGAAAGCAGGGAGGATTATAAATATGTAAACAATGCTTCACACATTTACATGCTCTTGGATTTACATTTTGAATCTGTGAAACCAGTGCTTGCTGATTGAGGTGGAGGGAGGGTAATAACCAGGCATAATAGCATGCAAATGCGCCTCCTTGAGGCGACCCTGGTGCACTGCATGGGCCAGAGAGGCTGATTGTATGTATGTGTGTGTGTGTGTGTGTGTGTGTGTGTGTGTGTGTGTGTGTGTGTGTGTGTGTGTGTGTGTGTGTGTGTGTGTGTGTGTGTGTGTGTGTGTGTGTGTGTGTACGTGTGTGTGTGTGTGCGTGTGTGTGTTTACATGTGTGTGTGTGTGTGTGTGTGTGTTTACATGTGTGTGTGTGTGTGTGTGTGTGTGTGTGTAGTGAGTGTGTAGGTTTGAGTGTGTGTGTGTACATATGTATGTGTGTGTGTGTGTGTGTGTGTGTGTGTGTGTGTGTGTGTGTGTGTGTGTGTAAGTGTGTGTGTGGGTGGGTGTGTGAATAACTATGTGTGTGTGTGTGTGTGCGCGTAAGTACGTCAGTGTATATGTACACTACCGGTCAAAAGTTTTAGAACACCCCCATTTTCCAGTTTTTACTGAAATTTAAGCAGTTCAAGTCCAGTGAATAACCTGAAATGGTACAAAGGTAAGTGGTAAACTGCCAGAGGTAAAAGAAAAAGTTTAGGTTACCAAAAACTGAAAAATAATTTCATTGAACATTTCAGAGTTATAAAAAAAGTAATGGGTTAACGTGGGTTAACAGTCACTCTTGGTTAACAGTGCAAGTCACCGAATCTGAATCCAGCAAAAGAGCCCCAGACCATCACGCTTCCTCCTCCATGTTTGACAGTTGGTGTCACACATTGAGGAATCATCCTTTCGCCTACTCGACGGCCTACAAAAACCTTTCAAAATTTCAAGATTTCAAATTTTGATTAATTGGTCCATAAGACCTTCTTCCAGTCCTCAGTAGTCCACTGGTGGTGTTTCATGGCCCAGGCAAGCCTCTTTTTCTTAATTTGCCATCTTAGCAATGGCTTTCTTACTGCCACTTGACCTGTCAAACCTGCAGCTTGAAGTCTTCTCTTCACAGTTGAAACTGAGACTTCCTTACTTCGACCAGTGTTAAGCTGTGCCTCAAGCTGTTGTCCTGTGAGCCACCTATCACGCAAGCTGTTGACTTTCAGAAACTTGTTTTCTGATTTTGTTGTGGCTTTGGGTCTGCCAGACCTCTTCCTGTCAGAGCTTCCTCCAGTTTTCAAGTGCCTTTTGATGGTGTAGGAAACTACTCACTGCCAAAACATTTACATTATTTTTCAGTTTTTGATAACCTAAACCTTTTTTTTAAAACTCTGGCAGTTTACCGCTTACCTTTGTACCATTTCAGGTTATTCACTGGACTTGAACTGCTTACATTTCAGTAAAAACTGGAAAATGGGGGTGTTCTAAAACCTTTGACCGGTAGTGTAAATGAGAATGAGTGTGTATGACTGTACACGAGAATGTATTATATATGTATGTGTCTGTTGGTGTGTGAGCAGAGGGGACAGCCGATCAGAGGTCATGACCACACACTTCCTCTGAGCCCAGGATAGATTGCTGTGTACACACCACCACTAGCAGTCCACTGTGAGAGTGTATGTGAGAGAGTGAGTGATTGTGAGTGTGTGTGTGTGTGTGTGTGTGTGTGTGTGTGTGTCAGAAGGTGTGAGAGTGTGAGTGAGTGAGTTTGAGTGAGAGTGAGAGTGAGTGATTGTGTGTGTGTGTATGAGTGTGTGTGAGACAGAAGGTGTGAGAGTGTGAGAGTGAGAGTGTGAGTGAGAGTGAGAGTGTGAGTGAGTGAGTGTGTGTGTTTCACCATCTATCACATCCAGTTGTTCTGTTTCAGGCATAATTATCAGGGGGGATCTTTCTCTCCATTATTGCTGCTCTGTCCTTTCATTATGATTATTATTGATAGAGCAAATCTTTATCCTCCTTTTGTCTGAAAGGAGAGAGAGAGAGAGAGAGAGAGAGGGAGGGAGAGAGAGAGAGAGAGAGAGAGACTGAGAGAGAGAAAGAAAGAGACTGAGCGAGCGAATTGGGAGCTCAACCTCCAGGATTAATATTTAAGTTGACACTAGCGATGCATAAAGACTCAGGACACATTCATCCTATCCTGACAAAACAGGATTTGCGATGCTGTCAGACATGCTCTTCGTCTGAGTCTGCGGTTCCATTTCCATCATCTGAGTGGTACCAGCTGTGTGGATTACATTCAAACTAATCCATGCTACTCATTTCAATCAGAGGGGAATTGCTGTTCTTACCGCAAACATTTTACATTAACATAACATAAAGGGCCCTAATTTGGTGAATCAGGACAGTGTCGGTAACGCAGACGCAAAGTAAGGACGGTGGCGCTTTAGGGCGTGTCTAACGCGTCGACTTAGGACGATAGCGTACCTCCGTTGTAGAAGAGGTGTAAAAAATACATGTGGGTGTGGTGGGGGTTTGGTTTCATAATGGCCAATCAGAACACCTATTTTCTATCCCTTTAAATACCAGTGCGCAAATTGGCAATTTCCTGACATGGATGACAGTTTTGCGTGGCTGCGCCATCAGCGCTTCTCAAAAGAGGAGAACGATTTGCTTGTGCGATTTGCTTGCGCGAAAAGTTGGCGCGCGAATCAGAGGGGGAAAACAAGGCGCACATTAATTTGTTATTTTCATGATTTGAGTTTATATTTTGAGACCTACATTGTTAAAAGAACGTGTTTTATTTTACCATCTCTTTTTTTCCTTATTTGTAGGCTTTCCAACTTATAAAACAACATTTATTTTCTTCTAATTTAATGTAATTGTTAAATGGAAAGCAATAAATAAAAAAACTCACAACTGCAACTAGGCCTGTTTCATTTATGTTCGTCATGCAGTAGGCCTACATGCGTCACCCTGGAGTGTGCATCACAAACCACCTGGATATTAATGGAGTGGACCCCCTTCCGATTCACATAAATGATACCGTGATCAGATGGTGCGCGCAACTGCACATGTGTGCAGTCAATGGCACCCAAACCCCAGGGAATCCTCATTGTGTATAAAAATCCTGTTTAGTTCTCTGCTGGCTGTCGGGTGTAGGAAAAGTAATAAACCAATTTGCATATTGGACAAAACTGGAAGAAACTGCATGTGCAGCCGAACTGATAGCCGTCTGGCCAACACCGGCTACCAAACCCAGGGTATCGCTCACTGTATCACCTTCGGCGTCCAATTATGTACTCCATTTTCTGTAGTGCAAATGGAAATAATAAAACCCTTTCACATAAGAAAAACAATGTGCATACAAACATATATTTATTTAACAGGTGTATCTTACTGAACGGTAGCGATGGATAGCCTGCTGGCTTCAGTCTTTCATGTCCATGCATTGAATAACCACAAGCTTTTATCTTATAGTTATTTATTTTTAGCTTAATTGATTACAGCTTGCAAGTTACCCATGGATTGGACGATTTGCCTCAACGTGGGGGGAAATTCACAATATTCACAAAACATTCTTATGTGATTTCAAATAACCCTATGTTCATATGTGCGCATCAATAAAGTCACCATTTTTGCGTTAAGAGGTGGTCTAGTTGGACATAAGCGCAAACTCATTATTTGACACCAAACTTGCATAGTGCTGACTATTTTAATTGTCACACCCCCTATTGCGCTGCCCAACCCATAGTCGTGCAAACGCTTTCATTGCGCACCACGAAATTGCCAAACTTGGCGGAAGGGCTGGCGGATGGCCCAGCGGTCTAGTGCACCGCGCTTTGGAGCGGTGTGCGCTGCCCGTCAGAGACGCGGATCGAAACCCGCGTTTCTACCAGACCGTCCTGGTCGTCAGCCCGATCGGAGGCGGCATTTGGCTGTCCGCCGGGGAGGGGGAGGGAGAGCCGCACGAGTCCGCCGAGGAGAAGGTTAATGGAGTCCGTGGAAGATCTCCGTCTCGAAAGAAGGCGGGAAATAGGTCCAGGAATACGAATCTCGCTCCCGGAGGATGGGCGGCGGACTCGTGAGGGTGGGGAATTGAAAATAAAATAGAGGGTATAATTGGCTACTAAATTGGGAGAAAAACGGGGGAAAAATCAGAAATAAATTTATTTTTTAAAAACTTGGCGGAGACAGGAAATATTTTGTTTGCGACAGATGAAACTGCCAATTCGCCAGCGCTAGGGTATAACTCCACTTAGCGCCGGCACGAAAATAGGGCCCAAAGTGTCTTAATAAGGCATTGAGCCACCATGAGCCACCAGAACAGCTTCAATGCACCTTGGCATAGATTGTGTCTGGAACTCTATTGGAGGAATTCAACAACATTCTTCCATGAGAAATATTTTGGTGTTTTGTTGATGGTGGTGGAAAACGCTGTCGCAGGTGCCACTCCAGAATCTCTGGTTAGATCTGGTGACTGAGACAGCCATGGCATATGGTTTACATTGTTTTCATGCTCATTAAACCATTCAGTGACCACTCATGCTTTGTGGATGGGGGCATTGTCATCCTGGAGAAGACCACTCCCATCAGGATAGAAATACTTCACCATACAATGAAGGTAATCACTCAGAATAGCTTTGTATTTATTGACAGTTACCTTGCCCTCTAAGGGGTTGAGTGGGCATAAACTATGCCAGGAAAATACACCCCACATCATAGCAGACCCACCAGAACTGAATTTACTACGTAGTGTTTCCTTTATTTGGTCAGTTACCTGCATGTTTTTAGGAAATAAATATTTCTTGTTACATAAACTAAATATTTTTCTCTAAGCAATTGTATCAACCACAAGTTTTCCCATTTTTTGAGCATATAATAATAATATAGCTCATTACCTGCATTGTTTATTTTATACAGCCTTCTTTGCTCATCTTTATCAAGAGTGAATTATTTTGGAGGGTACTGTACATTGTTGACAATATGTACTGTATATCTCTCCATCTCTATCTCTTCCCAGTGCTTCCTACCATCTGCCTCTATCTTGAGATTAATCCAACACAAACAAACACACACACGCACATGAACACACACGCACGTACACGAACACACATCAACCCACACACACACACACACCCCCCCCCACGCACACATACACACACGCACACACACATACCAACACACACACGCACACCAACACACACACGCACACCTACACACCAACCCACACTCACACACACACTCCCCCACACACACATATACACACCAACCCACACACACACACGCACACACACATACCAACACACACACGCACACCAACACACACACGCACACCTACACACCAACCTTCCTCCACACACACACACAACCCACTCTCACACACACACACTCACACAACCCCACCCCTCCCACACACACACACACACTCACTCACACACACACAACCCCCCACACATGCACACACACACACACACAACACACACACACAAACCCACACTCCAACACACTCACAGACACACACACTCACACAAACACTCACACACACACATACACACTCACACACTCACACACACCCACACACACACCACTCACTCACACACACACACAACACAACCCCACACCAACTCTCTCACACACACACACACACTCACACACACATGCACACACACACACACACACACAGACAAACCCACACTCCAACACACTCACACACACTCACACAAACCCACACTCACAGACACACACTCACACAGACACTCACATACACACACACACATACTCACTCCAACACAGACCCACACTCACACTTACACACACACACACACACACACACACACACACACACTCACGCACACACTCACGCACACACACACATGCACATAGGGTTCGAACCCTTAACATAACATACATAGCATATGCCATGTAGCAGACACTTTTATCCAAAGCGACTTACAGTAGTGAATGCATGCATTTTCAGTATATGTGGTCCCAGTGGGAATCAAACTCACAACCTAAGCATTGTCAGCACCATGCTCTACCTACTGAGACACACAGAACCACTTAGAACCAGAATCACAGAACCACCCCCACCCCTTACTGTCCTATTTGTAACACTAATGCACTCACTCAAAAGCGGATAGTATTTTCTGGCCTAACTGTGGCGAAAAAAAGTGTATTCTGCAACTTTGGTTTAACCCAGACATACCAATGCCAGGACCTTATTTTTCACAATATTGTCTCTCTTGAAAAAACTATAGCAACAGGAACAAAGCAAACTTGCAACTGTGCAGGCATGGGCTCTTAATGATCTAATACTCACACCATGAAACTGCTAACTTTTAAAAATCTTATTGTATGTCTGATAATCATTCACCTGTTTGAACTGTCAGACAATATGATTCACAAGCTGAGTTTGCACAGACATGAATCGGAGGAAGACAGCTTTATACCGGCAGACCGTGGGCACATGACTGCGGGAGGCTCAGGTGTGCGACGAAACATGGACAATCTGGCCGACTGAATCTCTCCCTCCCTGGGCGATCACCAAATATGCGTCGCCCCATATGTTTCGGCCCTTAGAGAGCACAAGGGATTCTGGGATATATGGGGGCCTGCTCAGCAGAGGAAAGAAAGAGTCAAATGTGGCATGTATTGTGATGTCTTAAAGGGTTTCCTGGAGGTGGAGGGAGCAGGTAGCAAAGTAAAAGATACACAGAGGCTTTTAAAGGGGGGTTGTACTGTGCAATTTCACAAGTGAAAGCCCCTTTATGTCAAAATGTATCCCCCAAACTTAATGATAAACATGTATAATGGAAGGACCCTTCGAAAAGAAAAGAAAAGAAAGAGGAATTAAAAACTGAACACCAAAACACCAAAAAACTATTGATGAGGTAGACTTCCCCTCTTTAGGGGAGAGAGAGGGTCTCAGGGGTTACCCTCTTCCCCAAGACTCCAGGAACACACAGCTGGGCTCAGAGGAAACGGGTGGGGGGGAGCACTGTGCCGTTGCCATGGCAACAGGGCCTCAGGGCACGGACTCTGTTGGGATGAAAGAGATCCAGCAGAATTCCAGGGACCGGAACTCACCTCTGAGCTGTCAGCACAGAGGTCTCGCGCCTGTCGAACCTGTTTATCCCTGCCTGCGGTGGGGGTGGGGGGCACAGGACCCCACTTAAGTCCTGAGAGAGGAATCATCTTACAGTGCACTTTGTGTTGGGCTCACATGCTCCTCATATTAAGACTGAGTGACTGACAGTAAGGGGGGTCACGGCAGGAGAGGGAACCCTGACAACCCATGATGGCCCCCAGGGCAGAGTCTCCATGTGTGGTACAAAGCATTCTGGGAAATAAACAGATTTTTAAAAAGTTATGTTTCATAAAAGGCGCAGAACAGCACCGCCATAGTATGCTGGTTTTAGCTTCACAGGCCGTGGCAGAACACAGGTGGAGAGCAGCACGTCATTACGCTCCATTCAGGTGTCACTAAACTCTCAAATGTGCTCTGGAAAAACATGCTGAATATACTGCTGCATGAGCCGGACTAATTTCACGCTCCGATGTGGTTACTGTGTGTAACTTCCGGGGATGTTTGCCGCTAGTAAACCGACGGTCAGTTACTACGTCTAATGAATCCCACAATAGAGTGGATGTGTGAAAGGATAAGCCACCCCAGCCAACCAAATCCACCATCAGAAATCTGCTGGCACCAATACGATTACAGGAAGCCTAGGCCAGAAAAGTTAACAAAGTAATCCAGACATTCTATAACAGATTGAGCATCTGCAGTCAAGAATAATTGCTGTACAATGTTGTATATTACTGTGTGAGAGCATGTCTGTGTGGAGCATCTAGAGTACAATGTTGTATATTACTGTTTGTGTAATGGAAAATAACATTTACATTAAAATATGTATTATCTTCCACTCTTATCTTCCAGAATTCAGATTTGATGTATTTTGCTGACACATGGGCCATACACCTTGCTGAAGCAAACAGCAGCATCGCCATACCTGAGATTCCAACCCGCAGCCTTCTAATCACAATGTTCTGCAGCCCTACTGAGTCACATAGCTGATTGGCCTGGGACTGCTAGACACCTGAAGCCTTCCCCTTGCTTACACACCTACAGGTGCAGGTATGCCACCTGTTGCTCCTTTACATGGTGAAGCAGCACCCACCTACAGCACCGAAGAGCCGATTGGCTAAACACATTCAACGATGCTGTTTTGAGCGGCCATGCTTATTTGCCTATGTACACATCCCAGTAGTCAACATCCATGGCTGAGACTGTATTTGCAGTTTGTGCGTGTGTGCATGTGTGTGGGTGCGTGTGTGTGTGCGCGCGTGTATGTGTGCGCGTACGTGTGTGTGTGCATGCATGCATGCGTGTGTGTGTGCCTGCGTGCGTGTGTGTGCGTGCACGTGCGTGTGTGTGTTGCATGCGTGCGTGTGTGTGTGTGTGTGTGTGCGTGCGTTTGTGTAATCACTAATGTCATTTTAAAACCTACTGCCTGTAGGTCTGCCCGTGTCTCCCATCTTTGTGTCTTTGAATATATTTTTTCTGTATTATTATTTTTCTTATTTTGTGTCACACATGGTTAGTTGAATCAATGGCAATTTTTGTGAGTTATTGTCTGTACAGCTGGAGGCTGGGGAAAAATGAATTCCCCTCCGTCCCTCAGAGTAGCCGTGTCCTTTAAGTCACTCACAAATGAGTCGGTGATGACAGATCTTTGATTGCATATTCGCTTTGTCGGTAACATTCAGGGAAAGCCTACGATCAAAACCGTAATGAATTCTACAAAGCTTCACTGTGTGCTGTTTTCTTTCATAGTCGGAAGGGGAAAAAATGACGGTTGTGGGACTCACCGCAACCGTCTCTGTTTTTCTCTACGATCGAAAATTTGTGGTTTGAATTGAAGAAGGCAGTCCACAAGTGCAGACTAAATGATCTTGAAAGATTCTGTATGGAGGAATGGTCAGGAAAAATCCCCCAAAATATAATCACCAATCTCATAAAACACTGTAGAAGATGGCCTGTTAATGCATATTTCTTTTTGTTGGGTTTTATTTCAATTAGGGGTGTGAATGTCTTTTTGGGAAAAAAATATTTCTTATACGCAGAACTTTAGTATGAAAGAATATAATTTATTTTTGAGCATACGATATAGCTAATCTTTATCAAGAGTGTGAATAATTTTGAAGTAAATACAGCATTAGCACAATGTTAATTACAAAGTCAATGTGTTCTTTGTGCAGAAACGGTACCTAGTTAACTTTCTTGCTTGTGTAGCCTGGACGAGAAAGACACTAAATCCTGTTATCTGATTGGCCAGGTTGAACATCTGTTTGTAGGCAGGCTCAAAATAGACTTTTCACAATTTTGCTGCAATTCTCTCATGTTAGTTAGTTAACCAGTTGCATGTTTTGAATTCATCACTAAAAGAAAATACAAGGAAAATACATAAAAACGATGTAACTTTTAAAATGGCCTTTTTACTCTTTACTCAATGAGTTTTATATGATGGCTACTTTCACTTCTACTTGAGTTAATTGAGGGTGGCTAATATCACAATTGTCATTGAACCTGTGTAACTAATTGAAAGTTGAACTACAAGTTTAATTCATAAACAAGCTTCAGGGAGATTGTTTAGTGGGATGCACTGAACCAGGTACACTGTGTAGGTGGCCCTCACAAGGCTGTTTTATCAATTATTGCTACATCCAGTGAAACAGTTTCCCTTGTTCTAAAGTCCCATAGAACCTAAGTGCCCCTTTAACAACTTGAGCATTAGCAGATTATGTACAGTGCTGTACCTTACTTAATTTTCCATTAAGGAACTTCACTTTCACTTGAGCACAGATTTTGCATACTCGGCCCACCTCTGCTCTTACAATCCTCTGTCCTTTTAACAGTGGACCTCCAGACACTATCAAAGTCCCTGTCTAGGCCCAGGAAGCAGCTAGCTCGTGGAGGTAGATGAGTCTCTGGCCACCCTATCTGGCACAGCTCCATCATGTTGCCGCGGGGCTGAATCTGCATTTTGCGCCATGGCAATCTGTTGCAGCTTGCTCTCTGTGGCTGGGAGGCTGGCTCTGACAGCATCAACAAAGACTCGTATATCTGTTTCCATGTCCCTCCCTCCTGGCGTAGGGCTGCGCTATTATCAGTTTCTGCCCAGGAATATGAATTATCTCATATGAGAACTTCAGCATTTGAGACAGAATATTAGGATTATCTGAGGTAGGTTGTCGTGCTCTTGTGCCAAGCAATGCCACTAAAGGCTTGTGGTCAGTCTCCAAAGTGAACTTCAGGCCTAGCAGGTAGGCTGACAGTCGCTCACATGTCCACGTGGATGCCAGTGACTCAGGAAGGGTACTATTTAGGTATGGTCCTTGTAATCCCAAAATAGAGAGCTAGCTAATATAGCATACAGAACAGCCAACTAGCGTAGCAACCTAGCAAACATTAGCTTTGGGCTTGAATAATATATAATATACGCCATTTAGCAGACGCTTTTATCCAAAGCGACTTACAGTAGTGAATGCATACATTTTCAGTATATGTGGCCCCAGTGGTGATTGAACCCACAACCTAAGCGTTGCCAACGCTGTGCTCTACCAACTGAGCCACAGAGAACCGCTTGACATTGGAATTGCTAGGTTAGATGGTATACTGTATATAAAAACCTTTTTAATGAGGGTCAACTATCTAGTGCAGTATCAAGAGAGATAGCTAAGAGCTCATTCAACGTCACAGCTATTGGAATATGCCCACGCAGGTGCGGATAGGCTGAAGTCCCTCTATCACAGTTCTGAATGGCCAGAGCATGTGTCAATCATCATAGAAGCCCCACCTCACAGAATAGCTCTGATTGACTGTGGTGGGTGGCACCCCAGGGTGGCACAACCGGTAAAGGAATGTGCCCGGAGTGCAGGTTGACCACTGCGGCCAGGGTTTTGATTCCCCAGCTGCACCCGATTGACCAGTGGCGGTTGCGATGAGACACGGACAATCCAGCTGACTGAATCCCTCCCTCTCTGAGTGTTGCTACGACCAATTATGGGCACCCCAGCCACAGTCAGCACCGGCATGGTCTGGAAACGATACCAGACCCACGGCTCATCCACACACTACAACAGTGCCTTAAGAGATTGAGCCACCCAACAGCCCTTCATGTTCTTTTCTGAGGACCAGTTATCACAAACGAACTCTGATCTTATCACTAACTGATGAAAGATGAGTTTATGGGAGAAGAAGTGCATGAGGGTGTGCTCAGGGCGCACAATAAAACTGTCTCTTATGAGCTGCAGGAGGCTGATGGCAGAGCTGCCGCCAGGCTGCAACTCACCACGCCCTCCACTCTTGAACCTGCTCTGTCTCTGACGGATGGCCGCTTCCATGGCGATGCTCCCATAGAAACCCCACATTTTACTGGACATGGTGCGAGAGGTTAAGGAATCTCTAGCCGTCCCTATTTGGCTCGGCCTCCCATGCAGGGTCTTTCACCTTATCTCAGCATTGCCACGGCCGCTGAGGAGGGCTTCCTCCCTCATCCTCCAGTGGAACAGAGCATGGCTGCATATCTGTCGCCCCTGTCAGTGAAAGGGCTTTCAGACTAAGAAGGCCACGCTGGCTTCAGAGCTCAACTGGCAGTCACGGCTTCACCGGTTGAAAAGATTCACGTGGCTGCTGGCCAGGCATGCTGTGCTATTAATTCTGTCGCACATGCCTCAAGCGTATCAAGCCGATCTCTCAGTGGAGCTCGCTGTGCACATCAACCAGGAAACCGTCACTGGGCTCCAGGCGAATCCAACGCCCTCGCTCAGCACATTTTATAAATGCATGGCGCAGGCAGCTGGACGGTCAAGAGGGGCTCCAGTAGCCATACACAGGCGACCTCATTCAGCTTCCCAACAGCGAGGAAGCCCCTCTCCTCGATGCCCCTGTTAACCCCTCCTGCTGTCGCTTTTCAGTGAGTCTGTGAAAACCATGACAGGAACCTTCATGGCGGCTAGGAAGGATTCGGCCAGCTTGAGGGACGTGCTTCCCATAGGCTTCACGTTCCTCTGTTTCCCCAGACACAAGAGTCGTATGTAATAAAAAAAGGCTTACTTTGCTAACGGCGTTGAAGCCACTCACACACTGGGATGCTCCTGTGACAGTGAAGTCCATGTCACATACATGTGCCCCAAAGACAGAGTAAAGGGCTTCACAAAAAAGGCAAAAGCAGAGAGCTCATAACTTCATTACTCTCTGAGCTCTGCTCTCGCTGCCCGCTTGGCAGCTTGGCACACAGGCTCGGCCCCCTTCCTGGGCACTACACACAGCCTCATGGGGCTACGCAATTGAATTTGTAAAGCGGCCCAACCAGATTCTTGGCGTAGTGGCTAATCAGTTTACTTAGTTGACTTAATTCTTAGCTAATTTTCTCAACTTTAAATCACTTGAATTAACCACTTCACTGGTTAGATGGTAAGAGGTGAGATTTCCGTGGTTCAATGTTAACGATAAGAATGTCTTGCTCCACCGCCATCTTTATTCCAACTAACTCAATACAACAATCCTTTCCTGTTTCTTTGACAGAACAACGGAGGCCACGAAGGGCCGACAAAGGCGAATCACAAGGCAAGTCAATTTTCTTAACTTTTTACAGGAGGTCAAAAATAATAATATCCGGGAAGCAAAGAAATGAATTATCAATAACAATCAATATTGAAATTAATATCAATATAGTCACAAAATTATGAAATGGCGCTTACACTCGGGTTTGGTATGCACTGTATCGCCAGCAGTCCAGGCTCCTGTGCTACAACTGGAGTTGCCTAGCTCACTTGCTAACTAGCTAGCATAGCAACGATGGCCAAGCTGCTGCTGCTGATGTCATAATGCATGAAGTCCACTTGTAACCAGTTTACTAACCTAACCACCTACGGTTAGCTAGTTAGCTTACAAAGAAGACAACTTTAATCAACCATGAAAATTTGTCGTATTTAAAGCCTTACGTACTGATTATGATTAGCAAGCTGCAAGTCAATTGTTAGCTCACCAAAATGACTTATCTTATATGAAGATTCATGATAGGCAGACATATCCAAGTTGGGAAGCTAGTTAATAAACATAGCATGCTGTGTAAATATCTTCAGCAATACTGGCTAGCTAGCAAACCTAACCTGCCATGTAAATATCTTCAGTACTGCCTGACTAGTTAGCTCCCTGACTACATTAGCTGCAATCAGTAAGCTCACAATAGTTTACCTTTTAATGTTTACCTTAAATATGTCTTAGGTCCTGCTTAACTAGCCAGCTAGCCCCCCCTTGTTGGCTCCAGCTCCCAGTTTCAGGGAAATCCTTTGGTAATAATAAAATGACCAACTTACAATGGTAATTTTCGGTATATCATATATGCTTCGTTCTCTTGAAGAAAATTAACATTGGGATGGCAGGCATGGGTTGGTGGGGCATACCCTATACCTGTACAGCACCGAGAGTTTGCCACTTTTCAGGGTCTCCCACAGGAATAACTACAATGGCCATAGACTCTCAATCATTACAAACTCCTGTACCCTCTGACCTCATGTACAGAATTCATGTACAATTTCACAAAGCCCAAACTTGTGTTATTTTGTGTTTTTTCCTTATCTTTTTCTGCTTCTCCTTCTTGATTTTCCTGCCGATGCTCCATGCACCAAATGATTAATTCTGTCCATTGGTCAATATCTGCTACCAATAACATAATCTGTTCAGATCTACTTCTACCAATAACACCATCTGTTCATGGTTGCCAATTGCAGGACACACAGGCTAATTTTTTTTTTTTTTTACCTGAAACAATCAGGGTTGCCAAACTGAATGCATATTCCCCCAAATGTAGGGGTTTTGAAAAATGTATGGCCTAGTTGCACAATTAAACACTAGGCTACCTTACTACATCATCTCTCTCTCTCTCTATCCAGTCATCTATTCCTTCATCCCTCCATCCAAGCTGATGATGTCACTTATAAAATATGACTGCAAGGTTATTTTTAATTTTCCAAGTATTGTATTAAAAGTATCATGAAAACCATAAAACTCTCCATACTGCCATTTCTGAGCGTTGAAAATTCACCGGAGGCAAGTCAACTAAAGTTTTTTTTTCTTTCAAATTTAGTTAACTTACTTCATCTAGTTAGGTGCTGTCTCATTAAAAAGGTGTACTGAAATGTAAAGCATTGTTTATATTAGTATTTGACCCCAGTTAACAACCCTAATAGACCATCTGAAGCCTGCTATGTTATAGCCTACACCAGGGTTACTCAAATCCATCAAATTCCCTTAGTTTAATTTATGATATTATTAAAAAAAATTTAAATCAAGCAAAATGTTAATAAAAATGAGGTATCCTTATTCACAGCGTGATGTTGAAGGGCTGTTGGTTTCTCTGTCAATACTATTCTCAGTTTGTCCACATACTTACCCAACATCAGCTTTCAGTCAGCGTTAATCAATTATAAGATAAAGCTAAAACTAAAACACCACATATGCTGAAAAATGCATACATTCACTACTCTAAGTAGCTTTGGATAAAAGCATCTGCTAAATGGCATATGTTATATGTTATGTGATAAACCTGTGGTTAGATCAAATCCTCCTTTTTTTCCTTCTCCCTTATTATTGGTTCACTTTAAGCTCGCGTGTAAACGTTAGAATGACGCTGAAAGAGTCATTGCATTTAGCCTATAGTGTCTAATTTTCCACGTTGCCACGGTGTTGACATTCTACGTTTGAAAAAACCTTTCAATCCGACCATCAAATAATAACATTGCTGCTAGACGTCGTCCCTCTGCACCGTTTCAAATGTGATCTGTAAGAAATTATAAAGCAGTAGCACTTTACCGGCCGTGGCACACACCCAACAGTCGTTGTATGAACCATTGAGCTTTACTTTTATGGATCTGACATCTTCCTTTAAATTTTCTCTGCCCCAGAGGCAATTCCATTGCACACCATTAAAATGAAGCGCGTGGATTTAAAGGCCGAGCCGAGCCCATGCCAACGAATGAACACATAAACGGAGTATGCCCTGTAGGATTGCAAACGTAAATTCTCAGACATAAGGGGTTGGGGAAAACGAGGTGCTTAAATTATGGTCTCAAATGATGGGTAAATCCAAAAGTTAAAGAATCTCCAACTACAAAAGAAAACGCTCTTTATTAGCTTTTCTTTCCTAAGTGCGCAGCGCGCGACGTCTCGTCAGGCAGAGCAGAATAGCAGGTGTCTGGAATGGGCCAGAGGTTTCGGAAGAATGCGAACGACACGAGTTAGTGGCCAAAGCTGAACTTGAGACAGTCTGACTGGCCGGGGAACAACCTCATCACGGGAGCCAAACATCTGGCGGAAGCACTGCAACATCTGGGGACGAAGAGGCTCCTAGCTTGCCTGTCTGAGCGCGCGCAGCGCTCGTCCTAACAGACGTTTAAATAACTTTTCAAAAACCATGACGCATCCACTGCTTTGAAGCTGCCTCCTGTTTGACCGTCCCTTTCCTGGAACGAATGTGGTTTATGGATTCAAAGCTCTGGGAATCAATGTGGTTTTTGGATTTAAAACTGGGGGAGTTATTATTTTTTCCCCCCTTCTTCTCGGCCCCTTCTTTCCTTTGTATTGTTAAGGGATTGTTATGGGGGTACACGTGTGCTTGTGAATGTGTGTGTCCCCGTGCATGTGTGTATATGTATAATTGCATTGCCAAACATATGTATACATACGCATAAACACACACACACACACACACACACACACACACACATATATATATATATATTATCCAAACGTTTTCTTAAAGGGTTGCTCTTGCATGAAGAGGTAGATACGCCGAACACTGTACTGTGAACACATGTTTCTCTCATAAATGTTCCAGACCTGAAGGGAGTTTGTCCACATTGCGTTTAGCGGAACTTCTCTGGAAAACTAACCCCATCAAAGCACAGGAGCACCGGAGGCAGTTCGTCCAGGAAAAAATAAAAAATAAACGGACAGCCTTTGGTTCCTTCTGGGCCTTCAAAGTCATGTCTGCTACACGCCCGTTAAATGTCGTAGTGTATGCATGAAGTACCCCAAACCCAGACACTATGGGAGACACTACTGTATTGCAGTGATACTGACTCTGTTCTCCCTCACAGTGTGAGTCCTGCATTATTTTAGTTTTGTAAGGCAAATTGGAACATTTGTGTCCGTGGTGCCACCGATCGCTACGGAAATGTGACAGACAACCCTGGTGCCAAGAGAAAAGAGGCAAACATGTAAGGCCCCCGATAAACAGCCATTCTACTGAGCCAGAACAATACCACAGTAGCCTACTGTTCAGGATCAATAGCAATAGCGCTACAGATGTCATTCACACAAGGGCGCAGTCAAATTATCGCTGTGGATGATGGAGAAGTACAAGGGCATGATTTAAATCTAATTTTCATCTTTCCGGCTCATTATTTTTCAAAACCTTAATTTAATTCCAACAATTGAGGTCTCCTAAGTGGTTTGGTGGCGTAGTGGGTTTTTTTGTTTTTGTTTTGAAAACTACCAACCCCAGCAGTGACAGGTAAAAACAATTCACATACCCTCCACAGCAGACAAACACAACCATTCACACAGATAAGACACTGTGATCTCACTCTCTCGCTCTCTCTTACGCTGTCTCCCTAGCTGTCCCAGGACTCTTCAGACTGAACACCCATCAACATTTGATTTGACAGTCTCTTAGGTCCAAAAATGAAAAAGAGATAACTTTACAATTGGCCTTTTGTTTGTGCACTCCGTGCGGAACGCCAAGGCAGAGCCAAAGGGTGTTATTGGTTCTGTAGCGTGACGTGATTTAGAGCCGTTCTGAAGGGCGGCTAACTGCAGCTGGGGTGGGCTATTGGACCGCTCGACTGCTCTGTTGCGTGCGATTCACTACTCTCTGTAAAATCAGGAGTGCAATTTCCTATTTTATAATGAGTATTTTTAATAACTCACTCTATGTTTTGCATATTTCACTTCATACCAATTAGTGAAGTCCTACTTGATACACAGACATATACATATATATATATAATTATGTGTATGTATCAAGTAAACATGTAACCTATTTGCATATGAAGTGAAATACACCAACAGCAGAGTAGGCTAGCATGATATCTTATGTACACTACCGGTCAGAAGTTTTAGAACACCCCCATTTTCCAGTTTTTACTGAAATTGAAGCAGTCTAACTCCAGTGAATAACCTGAAATGGTACAAAACTAAGCGGTAAACTGCCAGAGGTTAAAAAAAGGTTTAGGTTACCAAAAACAGAAAAATAATGTACATTTTTGGGCAGTGAGTAGTTTCCTACACCATCAAAAGGCACTTGGAAACTGGAGTAAACTCTGACAGGAAAAGGTCTGGCAGACCCAAAGCCACAACAAAATCAGAAGACAAGTTTCTGAGAGTCAACAGCTTGCGTGATAGGTGGCTCACAGGACAGCAGTTTCAAGCAGAGCATAACACTGGTCGAAGTAAGGAAGTCTCAGTTTCAACTGTGAAGAGAAGACGTCGAGCTGCAGGTTTGACAGGTCGAGTGGCAGTAAGAAAGCCATTGCTAAGATGGCAAAATAAGAAAAAGAGGCTTCCCTGGGCCATGAAACACCACCAGTGGACTACTGAAATCTTTTTTTAAGGTTTTTGTAGGCCATCGAGTAGGTGAAAGGATGGTTCCTCAGTGTGTGACACCAACTGTCAAACATGGAGGAGGAAGCATGATGGTCTGGGGCTCTTTTGCTGGATCCAGAGTCAGCGACTTGCACAGAGTGACTGTTAACTCACTTTAACCCATTACTTGTTCCCTGAAAAGGGCCTTTTTTTATAACTTTGAAATGTACATTATTTTTCAGTTTTTAGTAACCTAAACTTTTTTTTAAACCTCTTTTTGTCATTAGTGAATGCAGAAGAGAGCTGTTGATGTCTAGTCCTAGACTTTGCAATTGCCTTTGGAGATTGTTGTTGGGGTGTGACAACAGTCCAGTGTCAGAGGAAGACAGTGTCGATGCAAATTAAGCTGGCCATCATAAGGCTCAGAAATTAAAATCAATCAATCAGGAACATTGCAAAAACCCTAGGCATGCCCAAGTCAACAGTTTGATTCATCATTAACAAGAAAAAACAACTGGTGAACTCAATTATGCCAAAAGACCAGGTAGACTGAAGAAGATCACTGTAGTGGATGACCAGAGAATACTCTCTGTGGTGAAGAAAACCCTCCTGACAACGGCCCAACAGATCAAAAACATTCTCCTGGATGCAAGTGTAGATGTGTCAAAGTCTACCATACGTAGAAGACTACACCAGCAGGACTACAGAGGGTACACTACAAGATGCAAACCACTGATAAGCCTGAAGAACAGAAAGGCGAGATTACAGTTTGCTAAAAAGCACCTAAAAGAGCCCCAAGAGTTCTGGAACAAAGTCTTGTGGACAGATGAGACAAAGATTAACAAGTACCAGAGTGATGGAAAGAGGAAAGTGTGGAGAAAAAAAGGAAATGCCCATGATCCAAAGCATACCACCTCATCCATGAAACATGGTGGAGAGGGTGTTATGGCTTGGGCCTGTAAGGCTGCCAGTGGAACGGGCTTCATCGATGATGTGACTGCAGACAGAAGTAGAACAATTAATTCTGAAGTCTACAGAAATATTTTATCTGCTCAGATAAAACCAAATGCCTCCAAACTCATTGGACAGCACTTCATCATGCAACAAGACAATGACCCAAAACATACTGCTAGAGCAACGAAGGGGTGTTTGATGGCCAAAAAGTGGAAAATCCTTGACTGGCGAGTCAATCACCGGATCTGAATCCAATTGAACATGCATTTTACATGCTGAAGAGGAGACTGAAGGCAAAAAGTCCCCAAAACAAGCAGGAACTGAAGATGGCTGCAGTGCAGGCCTGGCAGAGCATCACCAGGGAAGATACCCAGTGTCTGGTGATGTCTATATGTCGCAGACTTCAAGGATATGCGACCAAATATTAAAAATTATTACTTTATTCTACATTATGTTGAACTGTCCAATGAATTATGGTGCCTGAAAATGGGGGGGACTATGTACAAAAGGTTCTATAATTTCTAAACGGTTCATCCGATGTGGATGAAAATACCCTAAAATTCATACTCTAGAGTACTAGAGTACAGAACCAAAATGTAAAAAAATGTGTCACTGTCCAATGAATTATAGTGCTCACTGTATATAAAGAAGGCAAGGTAAATGCCAATAAATACAAAGCCATTCTGATTGATCACCTTCATCCTATGGTAAAGCATTTCTATCCTGATCCTGTCCAATGAATTATAGTGCTCACTGTATATAAAGAAGGCAGGGTAAATGCCAATAAATACAAAGCCATTCTGATTGATCACCTTCATCCTATTGTAAAGCATTTCTATCCTGATGGGAGTGGTCTCTTCCAGGATGACAATGCCCCACCACTCCAATCAGAATAAATGGTCTAGTGGTTTCAATGTCCGACGCTGGCCACAACGCGACCGGGGTTCAATTCCCCATCGCGCCAGAGTCGGCTCTGGCCGGAAGTGCCACCACTTATCTTGGCAGTGCGGCAATTGGCTTTTCCCCCCAGGGAGGGGGGAGGGAAGCCGACACAGTTTGCTGCGCACAGGAGTGGTTCTGGGTTGCCGGAGTTACAGTCCACAGCATGACGAGTGCTGTCTTGGAGAAAACGATGCTTTGCATTTGCCACTGCCGGTCACAGGGCTATGAGGGAGGGGATTGACCTAAGAACAGTGGGAGTAATTGGCTTCCAAATTGGGAGAAAACCAGGGATAAAATCTGAAAAATGTAAAAAATAAATCAATAAACGAATCCTTCAGTCAATCCTTGAATCCACTCGGGCCTGTAGGTTTCTTTTGGCGTGCACCACACATGCACTCGTCCGCTTGTTGAAAACAGGGTGAAGGATGACTCATCTGACCATTTGACTTTTTTCCACTGCTTAGTAGACCACTACCTGTGTTCTTTGTACCTCTTTCCTCGCAAATGGCCATTTTTAAGTGTAACAAGGTGTTTATGCACTGCAACCCGACCATAGTATCCCTTTCTGTGAAGTTCTGGATGTCACTGAGATCTCTTATTCTAGCCATGGTAGCCAAACTAATGGGCAACTGGGCCTTCCCAGCATTTTTATCCATGACCCTAAGCATGATGGGATGTTAATTGTTTAAATATCTCAGGAACCACACCTGTGCGGAAGTGCCTGCTTTCAATATATATTGTATCCCTATTTACTCATGTGTTTTCTTTATTTTGGCATTTAGCTGTTTGTGTCTAGTTTGTTCATGAATAAATTTATATTTCTGTGCATTTATATCTTATTTTGATCACTAAGTTTACTTTGAATGAGAAAAGCCATACCTCTGAAATGATTGGTTTTGACATAGAGAAGAAACTGACATAAGCCATCCAAACATTTCTCAATATGATACAGAAGTGGCAGTCATATTCATCATCATCATATCAAACAAGGGCATATGCTTGTTTAGCTTTCACTGATATCAATGTAGCATGTCAAACATTTAGATTATGCTTCATTAAAATCTATGATATTTTGTTAATTAGGATGTTTCTCCAGCTTGTGCACACAGACGGCAGCTCTTTTTCTTATAGTATTTCGATATGTTCATTTTATGTTGTTTTTAACAACACGTGACAACCAAATCCAGATGCAAGTTTGAAGCAAGCCAATCTGCGCACAACAGACAATAAAGAAATGTACCATAACAAATCTAACATAATCTAATATGTAATCATTCATGGGGAATGTTGCAAATTTGACATATTTACTTTGAAAAAAACAAAACCTCCTTGTCATTTTTTTTCCTGTGAATTTTTGTTTCTCCAAATAGGTACTGAGTGATCCTCTTGTGTCCCTGCCTCTACACATTATATTCCTGTATAAAGAATTGGCCACGGGTCTGTATATCAAACAAAGCCTATTTCGCATCAGCAATATCATTTCCATGGCCGACGAAAATTTAAACAGGTTCATGTGTACTGTGAAATTTGAAATTGTATAGTCTTGTAGATGATTTGTTGTGGCGTCTTGTGGCGTCTTGTGGCGACTGTTTCGATAAAAGCAGACATGCCCTATGAATGCACTAAATGTTTTGATTGTCAAGGTTTCATTGAATAATACAGTTCTTTGCAGGGATATTATCTGGGGGTAATGGATATGTGTGTTTTTGTGTGCATGTGTGTGTGAGTGCGTGTGTGTGTGAGTGTGTGTGTGTGTCTGAGAATGTGTGTGTGTGTGTGTGAGTGTGTGTGTGTGTGTGTGTGTGTGTGAGAGAGAGTTTGTGTGTGTTTCTGTGTGTGTGTGAGAGAGACTGTGTGTCTGAGTGTGTGTGTGTGTGTGTGTGTGTGTGTGTGTGTGTGTGTGTGTGTGTGTGTGTGCGTGCATGTGTGTGTGCATTCTCCACATCAGAGCAGACAGACTGCTGTAATTGTGCTCCATTCATACAGAAAAATAGTTTTGTTTTCATCTTTTATGGCAATGCAGCAGGTTTGTTTTGATGCGGGAGACTCCAGGGGGGTGAAGCAGAGTGCGTTTGTACGTGGCCGGGTCTACAGGAACGGAGGGGTATTGTATTATTCTTGAGTTAATGAGCGGTTTGGCAGACGGACGGGTGCACGTTCGGTGACATCATTCACAAAAGTTCAGTGGGGCTGCACAAAAAGTGTGACAATCCATGCTCTCTGCCATTGGATGACAGAGAGTCACATGACCTCAATGCCTCCTGCCCATTGGGGCGAGTTGTGGGTTGAGTTTGATTTTGTCTCGCCACTGTGAGCTCCTGGTCGCAGGCACCCAGTGGTATAGCCTTGAACCTGCGATGTCTCTTCTGTAGAGCTCAGCCTGCACTCCCTTACAGAAATGAAATATATTGAAACATATTTAAATAAAATATATTATCAAGATCAGAATAGATATCGCGACTGTATATTGTCACTCGTGCTCATGGTGAGAGCCTTTTCTGACTGATCCACTCTATAGGGCCCAGCCTGCACTCGTGGTGAGAGCCTTTACTGACTGAGCCACTCTGTAGGGCCCAGCCTGCACTGTGGTGAGCACTTGTGGTGCACCTGTCCTGTGCTTGGAAGCTGAAATTCGCAAAGCACAGGTCAGTGAGGAGGTGGTGGTAGCAATATTCTTTGATGTAGAAAAAGCTTGTGCTATGATGTGGAAGGAAGGACTGCTTATCAAACTCGATGCTCTGGGAGTTGGGGGAGGAGCATTTAACTGGATTAAGGATTTCCTGGTTAGACGTTCAATTCAGGTGAGGGTTGGATCTGCTTCATCAGATAGCTTTATAGTTGATAATGGTATCCCCCAAGGAAGTTATTAGTCCGCTGCCTTTTTCTATAATGATAAACGATGTATTTTCTCAAATTGGTGTTGATATATGGAGGTCATTATTTATAGATGGGGCCTTGTGGAAAAGAGGAAGGAGTATTTGACACACATTCATGAGGTTGCAGGCAGCAATTTGTGAGGTCGAGCAGTGGTCACCATGGGGGGGGTTCAACTTTTCTGTGGAAAGAAACCTCCAACTTTTTTATATGGAAGAAAGTCAGAGGTAACACACATTTCAAATTATATGGTAGAAATATGGCAACAGTGGGTGGAAACAATCAGATTTTGGGGGTATTTGGTTTGATGTAAGACTCACATGGACTGAACATGTTGGGAGCATGATCACCAAATGTAAGAAGATTTTAAATGTGATGAGCTGTTAGTCTGGAATAGAATGGGAGGGGGGTTGGTGGATTGGCGCTTAAGAACATAAGCACATAGCTCTCATAAGGTCTGTTCTAGATTATGGGAGTGTGGCGTACAGCTCTGTTTCTGTCTCTATTGTGCAAATGTGATGTTACTGTATGTTACTGCTCTTAGGCCCGTAGGATATGCTGTGGGGCGTACAGGAACTTCCCTGGTATCCGCACTGCAGGGGGAGTTGCCTCTCTAGTTCAGGAGATAGCAGTTGGCTATGACATACTGGGTCAGTTTACAGGGTCATGGGGGACTGTTGTCCTAAAAAAAAGGGTGCTAAAACCTTGTTGGAAACATGGTGAAGTGCAGCACACTAGTTTGGGTGGGCAGAAGATGCCCAGGGAAGAGAGATGGGCTTGTTTGGAAGAGATTACAGTCCTAACGTTTTTACTAATCTACACACCATCCCCTGACTGAGCGGGTAGGAGCTACATTCAGTGTGCTGAAATGTAAGGTTGAGAGTGCGCACGCGGGTGACTGACCACCTTGCAGTTTCCACAGGTGAGCTGTTAACGATTCTTTTGGCCTGGGCCTTGTAATGGGTTGTGGTGGTGCATCCGGACAGAGTAGTGATATGCTCAGACTTACGTACGGCACTGATGTCTAAAGACCTTGTGTTCTAGCGCTAGGCAGGATGTGACAGGATGTGAATTACTGCTCACCCGTCTCCGGATCATGTTACATATTGGGCATTTAGCAGATGCTCTTATCCAGAGCGACTTACAAGATGTGCATTAATACATGCTATGATCAATCATTGTTCGTGCAAGAGATCAGTGTAGTAATACAGCAATAGACATCATTGTTGGCAGCTGCATATTGTACCACAGGGAAATAAAACGTTAGTAAAAGAAATTGAATACAGTATAAAAACATAAATACAAAACATGAAATACAGTATTAAACATGTAAACAGTGGTGATGACAATTAGTTAATGTACAGAATCAGTGGTAGTGGAGTCTGAAGAGGTGGGTCTCTTGCGGATGATGGCCAGTGATTCCGTGGTGCTGACCGAGTGTGGAAGATCATTCCAACACCGGGGGGTCAGGACAGAGAAGAGGCGAGACTGCGAGCAGTGGCTGCCTGAGGCCCAGAGAATCCTGAAGGTTGGTGTGTGGGTCCAATTGATTTAGGTGCCAGCTCGTGTGGTCGTGGAGGAGAACGAAGAAGTGGATCAGATGGCAAAGCTTTCTCTGGGGAGGGACACTGCTGAGTTGAGTAAGTCTGAGACTAAAACTATTATCAAGGAAGTGGTTCTGAAGAGGTGGCAGACGTCTTTGGATGAGGAGAATAAAGAGAGGCATGTGTACAATATACAGAACACAGTAGAGCCATAGAGATCCATGGGTCAGAACAGGAGGGAGAAGAATATACTATCGGCTGACACGAGGCCGACAAGGACGCTAAACATTATAGGCAAGCATCCAACAGGGAGATGTGATTACTGTCAGGAGGTGAAGTCTATGGGACATATAATAATTCACTGTGTGAAATACTGTAGGGAAAGAGTGAGAGTTTGTTTTGAGACTGAAAGAACAAGGTGTTATTGAAATAAGTCTAAAAGTACTGCTCACCATCAGGGATCAGCTACATAATTACATCCTATGTTCAGTTTTCTAAGGCACACTCTGGTGTAATAGAGAGGATTTCTTCTACCAAGGATTTTATTTGAACTGCATTGCTATATCATTTATGTATTTGTTATGTGTTGGTTGGTTTTGGGTTTTTTTGGGGGGGGTTATATGTTCTATTATTATTATTATTCATAATATTATTCTTTTTTTTTTTTTTTTTACAGAAGGTGCCTTGTGGTCTTCAGTCCACACTCCAGCTCAGTGGGTGGCAGTAATGCATCATTTAAGCTTTATCACCAACCGTCAATAAAATTCAAAGAAGAAGAAGAAGAATGTTTGATTTTACAGCAGTTTCATGTGGATAATTTCTAAACACAACAACCATATGAGGCTTGATGTTTTGGACATATTGGATGTGGCTGAAAAGTGAGAACATGAACATTATAAAAATACTTTATTGGACACTCTGAAACGTTTGAACGTGTTGTCCTGAAAGCTGAAAGGATTTGAAATCTTATTTATGGTCCGAACAATAAACGAGACTGTAGACATTAGGGGATTTTTTTTTAATGCGGTGTAATGAGGGCTGGAGGCTGGGGGAAGGTGAGGGGGGTCACACATTTTTTATTACCCTGAGCTGGATGAAGAGTTGCTCAAAACAGTGTTGTTGTGGTGGGTTTGTCGGATATGATTTCATGCATTATGGATTTGTGATTAGTCATAATTCTCTGACCGGTACTGGTCAACCACTAGGGGGCTGGCAATTATGTGTTCCCTACAAGGTACATTTGAAATGTTATATTGGTGTTTTTCTGCACATGTGCATGTCCTTGAGGAAGTCAAATTGAAAATCAAAGGTCTTTACATATTTTTCCTGTTTGTTTTATTTTCTTTATGCCAGGAAATTGATTTATTTGAACAAAAGCTGTGATTCATTTTCAGCAGCTTTGTCTTTTGTCTTGCTAAAGTCTTCATTCAATGTAATTTTTACCAACAGCAGGAGCTTGTCAATGCCAAGGTATTGAGGTAGCAGCCTTGGTGGGATGCAGAAAGAAAAAGCAAATGACAGCATTTCTTTATTGCCATTTCACAATAATCCCTCACAGCAGCTGAAAAAATGGTTGCAGCCCAGCACTAACACACTTGATTCAACTAATTCACTAGTCATGGTCTACAATCAGGACCATGATTAGTTAAATCAGGTGTGTTAGTGCTGGGTTATAACAAAAGCCTGCAGCCACACCGGCCCTTCTCGGATAAGATTGGACACCCCTGCTCTAGGCGATTGGTTACTCCCTCACGCCGAGTGACCAATGGCCACTCGTCCCGGTCACAGCTCTTCTCTGTCCTGGCACCACTGCGGTGGAAAGAACTCCTCACTGGTCACCCCGGACCTTAACCCACCCGTCTCTATATTTTTTAAAAACAAGTACTTGTTGCACTTATTGTTGCACTTAAGTTCTTATTTCCTTTAGCACTTGTGTTGTTTATGGCTGCTTACTTGAGGAATGACGTGCTTAAAGGTTGTAGCGTCAAGTGGTTGTTTATCTACTCAAGCTGAATGCACTTTCTGTACGTCGCTTTGGATAGAAGTGTCTGCTAAATGACTGTAATGTAATATAATCTTTAATTCTACACATATCAAACACTTTGAACAGGGCCTCGTGTCTGCAAGGTGTCTCAGCTCCTGTGCTGAAATGTCAAAATCCAGCTGCTTTTCCTGCTCTCTTTAATCCACACACACAGACTCAGGGAGGGACTCGTGCAGCAGTCAAGGCAATAATTAGTTCAATCATGTGTTTAAGAGCCTGGCACAAACAAAGACACAGGCTCTGTGGCCCTCCAGGACCAGGGTTGAGTAGCCCTGCAGGCACTGTGGCCCTCCAGGACCAGGGTTGAGTAGGAGCAATGATATTAAAGTGACGTATGAACATTCTGTTTAGCTGTGCTGTATCATGAATGTAGACACCACCAGGAAGTCTGGTTGACGAATCAGCATCCAGGACAAGAACTGTCTGTTTCATAAAGTTTGGTGATTGAGGGTCACAGCTGAAACAAAGCTGAAAAATGCCAGACAGAGACCATGAGTCTGAGCTCTGTGTCATGTCAACAGAGTTCTCTCCTCTCAGAATAACTTCAAGAACCACCCTCTCTCCTGGCGATTATGAGGAGTTCAGAACGGTGTGTTAATTTGCCTTAGGCCCTTGGGTCCACAGTCAGAGGATTTGTAGAGGGCCTCCTGACACAACAACCCTGAGGTGCCCGTGACCAGAGATAACCTCTGTGTTGAATCAGTACGTCTCACCTGCAGTCACACCTGCATCCAAACCAGGCCCGGTTCCAGAACAAAATCACTAAGGTTGCATCTGAAATGAGTGGGGGTGCACTAGTAGCTAGCTGCAGCGCACACAGCTGTGCTGGTGTAGTGGATGGGCTCACGTGAGGCCGCTGCAGAGTGACGTGGATAAGAGTGCGATTAGTTCCCGGAGTTAGGGACTTGAGTCTTTAGCTCGGCGAGCTTAATCGCTCTCTTGTCGCGTCTGAGATCCCCTCAGTTCGAAACTCGCTGCGGGCAGAACCAACACCGTCACACTGGCTGGCACAGTCTGCCTCTGTGTCTTTGGCTGGTGGTGGTGGTGTTTCTGGTGCTCGGCTTCTGTTGCAGCCATTTGAGAATATCCATTGTGATATTGTAGCTATCTACATTAGCAACAATGTAGATAGCTAACCATTTGCAAACTGGTCTTGCACACTAAAAAGTTTGACTACGGTAGGTCAAAATTCTCTGTAACATCTGATAAAAGCAGACGCTTTTATCCAAAGTGACTTACAGTAGTGAATGCAAACATTTTTCAGTATATGTGGTCCCAGTGGGAATCGAACCCACAACTTAAGCGTTGTCAACGCCATGCTCTACCTACTGAGCCACACAGAACCACATGCTATGCAGTACGCTAGAGTTCAGAAAGTGTGTTTAGAAAATTACCCAAGGAACATCAGGAGATGTTTCCACTCAACGCATACTGTGAAGCTGGACGTGAGTAACCTTGTCTGGAATCTGAGAATGTGGGAGGGGGGGGCGGAGCAGGTAGAAGATGTTTATAGCTGAGTTTTGGAACATCTCTGTCAAACGCTATGTCTGCCTCCACACGTGCAGGGGGAAGCAGCAGGCCTGAAATGAATCGGGCCTGGCTGCGGTTTAAGACATTAGTAATGTTTTTCCATAAAGACTCCTGATATTTCTGATGTCAGCGCGGTTCTCTCGCGTCCCTTCAGACTCCTCCGCACCTAGAGGTCTGCCATCACGTTAGAGGTTCTGTTTTTAGAAGAGTCATTTTTAAAACCTGGCTTCATCATATTAGATATTAGGTCATCTTTTAATTTTACATTTGTCGAATTTCAAAAGTGAATAATGAACCATAATGATTGAAAATTAAAACTGATAGGCCTGTTACATCATCAACAGTGATCCAATGCTTTTAGTTCATGGGTTTGGTGGCAGACAGAACGAGTGAGTGTGTGGGAGGGTCAAGGCAGAATTATGCTTCTGTGAAGATACACGTAAACGTCTCTGTGTGGCTACGCAGAGAAGGGGTTTATGGGTAACCGTAGCCCGCAGTGGAGTCGACGCACACTCCTCCAAAATATCAACAACACATTGCGCATATGTGCATCAAACAAACACTGATTGGTTGAGCACGTCTCGTTGTTTACACCGGGGGTGAAAATGGATTTCTGTTTCTGGGTTTCTTCTTCGTTTTCTGTACATTGTTTAGTTTTAGTAAATGCGACACTGCCCCCTAGTGCATGCGTTAACTTTATGTGCAAGTATGTTGGCAAACACCCATGCGGACGTCTGCGTGCGACACCCATGCATGTTCACAAATTCACAGACGCAGAAGCATAACGGCGGCTTCATGTGGAGGAAAACGAGTCGTGTGCAGGAGAACAAGCCATGGGCGTGAGAACAAGTCATGGATCCAGTGTGTTTAAAAATGAATGTGGATGTCACAGGAGCAGGGCGATTGATCCGCTGTCACCAGAGACGCCGTCTTTGCAAGGTCTCATCTGAGGGTCTCCAGGTAATGGCAGACAGGTCGTCAGATTTCAGGGGGAGAATAATTAAAGACCCTGTACGTTGATTTTATTTATTTAATGCAGGTATGAGAAGATTTCATGTGATCCTTCTAACTCATGCAAGTAACACTTCCTAATGTCAGTGTGAAGTTTACTACAGTATAATAATTTTAACTACATGTGGACTTCTACTGGTGCAGGAGTTCCCTAACTCAGCTATAAGTGCCCACTGCATATGCTGGTATTCATTACAACCATAATTGTAACCTCTGAATTGTAACAAGCTGTTAATTGTTCCTAATTAGATACTCTTGCTGTCTATTGAAGGATGATTTACCCTCACAAGACCATATTATGTAAGAAATAACTATGCATGCCATGAAGAATAAATGTCCCATATTCTCAGGATTTTTAATCAGTCAGATCAACTAATGCTCTCATTTTCTGTAATGTACAAATGATTCATATCCTAATTTGATAGAGGTTATATTTTTAATTGATTCAATTAAAGACTGGCAGATGAAATCAGTGGGGTCCTAATTGCTGAACGTGTGTACATCTAGTCACTGAAACTAAACCATTTGTGGAAAATGAAGAGTTCAATAACGGAGCAAATGACAATGAGCCAAACCTGCATTGTGTTAAAATATGTTTAAGGAAATATTATGGTGGAACTTATACACATATTTTCAGCAGCCTTAACTGATCAAGAGATTGTCTTTTACAAAAACAAACAAACACAAGGGGTCCTAGGACCAAGTCTGGGATCCACTGTACTTACCTCCACTGTGAACTAACCTCATCCAAAAGAAACACAAAAATCACACCTGATATTAAGTTAATCTGTCTGAAAATGTGTGCTTATTTTTACAGAATTCTGTAACACTCACAAGAAAATGCAGAGCGGAATTTCCATAACAACAAGCTGTACTGTCTCCTAGAACACCTTGGAACACACCACGTCACATCTGACCAAACCGGCCTGTAATTCTCATTCTTGTCCTGTAGGGGGTGACAGAGAGAGAACAGGCCGTGAATGTGAATCTGCCCGAATGGGCTTTTCCATAAGAGTAGAATAAGGATCTGTGGGGGTGGGTCAGGGATTCTCACTCTTTTTCATCTGAAAGCCCCCCCCACAAACACACACACATACTCTCACACACACAAACACACAGAAGAATCTGAAATGGCTTTGATTGTTAAATGTAGATCCTCCTGTATGCTCACTGGGTGAAACCCTAGTCCAAGCATGCAGGTATCCTGAATATCCTATGGCCAGGAACGGTTACACACTCAGTGTAATAAATGCTCTGCTATGCTATGGCACAGAATGGCCTTGTGCTGCACTTGTTCACGTCCACCCATTGTGGTCTGGAGACAGAGCCAAAATGGCTGCGGCTTGGGATATGCGCCATCTCCACACTGACTGGTGACCGCAGTGTTCCATGGAGATGTACTACATTATAACACAAAACACATCTGCATCCATTCACTTTCACCCCTAATAGCAACCACAAAGATGGATTGAGAAAAAAAAAAGTATAATTAAGCCTCTAGTGGAATATTTCATCTTAAGCATTAACGACCTGCAATTAATCATCTCGCCGCTTGAGGGGACAAAAAAAAAATTCCCTAAAAGAAAACGTTTTTTTCTTCCTTTTTTTCCACAGTTTCCTCAGATTGTGTGCCATTTGTTCTGCCGAAGAGGGACAGAACAAGAGCGCAACCAAAAACAAACTCTGGCCTCAAATCGAGGGTAATGAATCAAAAAACTCACACCACTGGAGGCGATTGAATTGTAAATCGAATTGTTCAAACCCAGAAGTTCCAGTTTGGCAGTGACCAGAAACCATAAATAACGACGTTGCAGTTTTGCATCCAGATGTACATAGACATAAATTGGGGGAGGGGGCACACTCCAAATACAGCCATTGAACGTCTGTGAGGAATAAAAGTGGCTTTCATCTTCTCTGACTCAATCCCTTTATTTCTGGCTACAGAACCCTGGTAATCAATATTCCATAGTGGCTGATAAAGGCCACTATGCCTTCCGCCTCTTCCAAAGACATCTGCATCACAACCCCCCCATTACATTTGACTAGGTCAAAGTCAAATCTTTTGACAGGGCTAGAATGGAAGCTGCATTTTCTCAGTAAAGCAGGAGGGGACGTGTAATGTTCAATGTTCACTGTTTTAAAGGAGTGGTTGTTGTATTGATCGCATTCTTCGGTTAGTGTAATTACCAGGAAAGGCCGTTTGCAATGGGGAAAATGTAAGGAAGTCTCCCAACAGCAGGTTGGGGTATTACCAAAACTTATTTAGACCCTTGATGAAGATGAGCAAAAAGGCTGTCTAATAAGCAGTTTTTGTGGTCAGTTAACCATGTATTAGTTGATTTTGAGGTATGCTTAGGATCATTGTCTTGCTGAAAGGTCCATGTGTCAGCTTCCCGATGGAGGGAACCTGATTTTTGGCCAAAATGTATTGGTTACTTGCAAGAGCCCCAGGACCAGTAGATGCAAAACAAATAAACCCCATAACATCAGACCCACCACCATATTTCACTGTACATATACGCTGTAAACATTATTTTTAGTACGTATAAGAAACAGGTGGTTTGGAACACAGCTATAGAAATGAAACTGTTTAATCACTATGCATCAAAAATATAAAAGAAAACGCATAAGTGAACTTCATTAGCCCACTTGTTATCACAGTAAACAGTAAAGCCCAAAACAAACTAAATCCACATCACACTCTCATCATACAAAAATGTATTAATTATACGATTAATAAACGTGCTCACTGCCTTGCACAGGTGATATTTTTCTTTTCTTTTCTTTTTTTACATGAATGCTGTTTATACAGCTCTATATTTACTGAAGCAATTCAGGTTAAGTGCCTTGCTCAAGGGTACAATGGCAGTGACCCAACTGGGGACTGCCTTGCAAGCCCTGTTCACTAACCACTACGCTACAGCGCGCTGCAGCCAACTCTTGGCGCATGCGCATCGCACGTCGTTGCTGTTTCAAAGGAACGGAGAAAAATGTGGCGCGCTCGTCTGCGCTGTCACGTAAAGTAAAACGCAATTCCTGCTCCTTCGTCCGTTACCTCTCCTGTTATACAATGCCTAGTTTTGTACTGAGTGGAATTCTGACGCCTGGTTGCAGGTGACCATTGTAACCCAAAACCTTCCCTCGCTCGATCTATCGCACTTATGCCGTGATAAATGGTACCCAACAGGCCGCGGCATGTTTGGCCCTCCCTCTCCTGTAAAAAAAAACGGCACCCCAGGCGACGTAGGGTTGTCAGTCCACGTTCCAAACAGCGTTTCAAAACTATACGGCTTTCAGTTATTTTTAATCTCAGTCATTATGATTTTTTGTTTGTTTTGAGTAGGCTACCTAGCTTTTTCATCCCATCAAAGCACAGAGAGTAAATTGATTTGGTTTTGGTGGACTTTATATATTTTTTGCCGAATTATTTACTGCTCATTTCAGAAGCTGTTGCATCTGAGACGTTAGATGTGGAACATTTCCACTTCAAGGACTTCAAATAGGGTACAAATAAACGCGATAAATATTTATTTAAGACATTATTGCAAGTTGGTGCATCTCGTTTCAGTTGCCTGCGTGGATTGATTCGATTCGCAGATGGCTACTTGCTGAGGTATCACCCCCTACAATGTAGCTACCTTGCGTAGGATGCGTAGCATGTGTAGCCTATATTTAAATCAAAGAAATTCACGACATTTCAGAAACATACTTTGAAAAACCGCAACAAAAGGCTTTACACTACCTTGCAGCCACAAACCAGGAAGCGTTCTAAGAAAACAGTCTAATAATTACGTTGGTACATTGCTGCAATATGACAACAAGTGACGCGACGAAGTAAAGTTGGTGATGGCCCGATAGGATCCGAGCCGATTCTCCAATGGCCAAACCCCCCCCCCAAACTATGAGGACGTACTCCGAAACATTCAACACTCATTGAATCACTTTATCGTCTCGATTACATTTTACACACCCGCACTTAATCAGGTTAGTAGGCTAATTTCATATTTAAAGCAAGGTCACGTAGATAGGCTACACGTAGCACATTTTATGTTCAACAAAGAAAAAGTTTATCCCTTCGTACCATAATTTCATCTGTCATTAACCATCATATTGACGTTATTTCGAGATCTCTGTGTTGGATTTGCCCCAAGACAAAAAAGGCACTTTTTTTCTTACGTCACGGAGTTGTAAAATCACACCTTGGCTCTCAGCGATAGTGGTGAATTATTCTCCACTGTAAATACAATTAGTAAATTCTCCAGTTTCATCTGAATTTCACTACATTTGGAAACGTGACTGTTTCGATTACTTTATTTAATAGCGTATTGTTTTTTCGTATTATTGTTATCATTTATGTGGTCGTATCTAGCCGTTTTCAGATACCCTAGACAAAGATATGTGAGGGGGAAAAAAGTTCATTCGGTTCACGGGCGAATGGAAACTGTCACGCAGGATTTCTCCCCCCGCAGTAGTTAGCCCGCGCGGTGAATGAGGCTTGCCCGCCTCGTGAGCTGGGTAGTTGATTTAATTCTCAAATCATCGTCTGTTTTTCTACAATGCTTTAAATTACAAGCCCGTCCCCGGGATGAATAGCCCCGGTCACGGGGTGTTTTCGTCCCTTTCATCTTATTTTAAAAGGACCGTGAGATATTCTTGTCTTTAACTTGTTGTTAGATTTGACAGCCGGACCATTCAGTATGGAATTGGCCGCAATTAGAGCAATTATGCTGATTCGCACTTGTTGTGTTTGCGATGGAACAAAGTTTTCGCTATGTGTACCGTCTCTGGCCGACTCGGGGGTTACTCTAGGCTACAAAACAAAAATCAATCAATCAGTAACTGAATAAAACTGAAAAGTATAACTAAGTAATTTGGTAACAACAGTATTTTGAATGCATTCATTGAAGCAGCAGTAGCCTAGTAGTAGCCTCCTTCAAAACTATTCAAATGGGGTAACGCTTGAATGATTCATTACCAGCCCAGGTACTGATTTGGGAGTGTTTTATGCTCTCAGCACGGGCTACTTTGAGAATACACAAGGAACTATTGTTGTAGCATTTTGTCTCTTTATGAAGTTATTTAATTTACTATTATGATATCGGATAGTATTTAAAACCAAGGGACATACAGTGCCTTCCAAAATCATCCACACCCTTGATCAAGATGAGTAAAGAAGGCTGTAGAAACCACAATAATCAATACAGGTAATTGGCTATATTGTTTGCAGAAAACAATTAGGAAATTATTTTATATTAATACAATTGCTCAGAGAATTAAAAAATATATGTTTAACAATATTTTTTCCTCAATGGGTGTCACCATCATTCACACCCCTAATAATTATTTCAACTAAATTCCAACAAAAATAAATCTGCATTAACATGCTACTTTTTTAAGTTCATCTCAATCTTAGAGAACTATATTGTGCCCTCCCGTGGTTTCCTGTTTCACTGGGGTATAAAAATGAGGTAACACACAAATAAAATCCATGTATCATCCATCACCATGGGGAAAGGCAAAAAACTCTAAGAAGAAACAAGGCAAATGGTTGTTGAAGTAAGGAATGGTTACAAACAAATAAATATAAAATTAAAATTACTTTTATGTCAATAATTAAGAAGTTTAAAAGTCTTGAACAGTCAATATCACATTTTCATGAAATAGGATGATGTTTGGGTGGAACCAGATGAAAGTGGGATGTTGAAAGCTTGAAAACGTACTGTTGTGGGTGTCAGGCTCCTCCTTTGTTTAAAACAAATCCAATCCTATTGGCTGATTTGGAAGTATTTGTGACATCAGAAAAGCCAGCTCATTTTAATACACCAATGACAGCTCAACAAAAATCGCCTCCTGTAAACTCCATCACTTCAGAGAGAAGGCATATTCATGTTGTTTAGTAGCCAACAAACATAGCTAGCTACACAAACTCAAATGTGACCGACAGCAATAGGTGTTAGCTAACATGGTAAAACCTCACTGTGCCATTCATGCCTGGATGTCAAAAAACAAATGTGTCCTTTCACATTTTACAAAACAAACTAAGAGCAAGAAAAATGGCTGCAATTTATTAAGGTTTGGTGCAATCTCATGTCTTCTATTTCATTTTTACATTACATTTAAAGCATTTAGCAGACTTACAAGATGTGGATTAATACATTTCAAAAACACAGGACGCATTGCTGATGTAGGTGTAGGTGCTGATGTAGGCATGTCAAATAAGGCAAGCTCATGAATGTTAGCTCCCCGACCCACTCAATCTGTGATTAGAATTTCGGTCACCCACAAATGCAGCATTGCTCATAGTCAGAGATCAGGCATAGATCACCAATTCTGAGCATTTTTTAAAAAAAAAGTATTAAGGTTGATATTTTTGGCACACTGTAAGCTCATTTACATGTGAAATACAATGACTGTACAGGACCTTTAAAACCGCTGAAACAGTGCTGCCTGGTAGAGGACGCAAGTGCATCTTGACCCAACATACAGCAAGGCAGGCAGATGGTTTGGGAGGCAAAGAAAAATCCAAGGGCTACAGCTAGAGATCCACAAAACGTGGTTGTATCTTGGGGTCACAATGTCTCTACCTCTACCACCAGGCACCACCTCCATGCCAATAGGCATTTTGGAAGGTTTGCCAAAAAAAGGCCTTTTTTGAGATAAATCAACAAAAATAAGCATTTGGAGTTTGCTAAACAGTATTGGAACTCTGATTGGAACCGGGTGTTATAGTAAGACAAGACCAAAATTGAGCTTTTTGGCCATGCACACCAGGGTCAATTGACGCCATAAGAAGGACGATGAAATATGGTGGTGGATCTTTGATGTTATGGGGCTGTTTTGCATCTACTGGTCCTGGGGCTCTTGTTAAGGTCAATGGAATCATGAACTCCAGGAAGTACCAAGACATTTTGGCAAGAAAGATTCTTCTGGAGGAATGGTCAAAAAGTCCCCCAATATGTTCACCAATCTCATAAAACACTATAGGAGACGATTATCCTTGTGAGGGGAGGGTGCACAAAGTACTGAAAATGGGGGTAAGAGTATTTGTGGCACATATATTTTTGGTTAAAAAAAATGACTTGTACAAAATCTTTTTCTGTGAGCAACTGTATTAGTATAAGAGAATATATTGCTATTTATTTGAACATATAACGTTGCTCATTACCTGTATTGTTTATTTTATACAGCATTCTTTGCTCATATTGATCAAGGGTGTGAAACATTTTGGAGAGTGCTGTAAATCATATCAACATTTTCTGTTACTCTGAATATAATATATATTGTGTATATGGAACTGGAACTGGAACAAAGAAACGAGAAAAAACAAAGAAGAGATTCACATTTTTAAGTTATTTGTTTAGTTCTGAACTATATATTCAACACCTTATATAACCCCATGCCTGTGTACATCATAGATTTCACGTTTTAAAATATTTGTATTCAGTTGAAATGAGGGTCCTTGCCGTATGACACACTAAAGTGAAATGAAATTGTGGGATAATATCCTCATATTCAAAGTATATATATATATATATAGTTATAAGTAAATGTCAATGCAAATATTACAATAGTATATGAGCAAATAACGTGTCTGTTTTTATATAACCCGTGGACAGCAATACACATTATTATCCCGTTATTATAACACAGCTTGCATAATGTTTTTTTAAATAGGTGCTTTGGCTGCTTTTGAGCGGCCCTTTGGAGATAGAGGACTACTCAAAAACACAAGCCCGGAACTTGCGTCCCTTTAAGACCCTGAGGAGCGCGGGCGGAACTCCGATGTTAGTTGTTTCTACTCTCTCCGGAGTGTTGCTGCTTATTTGGGAGGAGGCGCTGTAGCCATTCCGCCACTTTAAAGGGAAGGGGAAGGCACTGGGCCAGCCCCGGAGAAACAGACGGATCAGAGATCGGCAAACATTTACCCTCTCCGCTGAGACAGAGCAACGGCAGAGACGGAAAAAAAAGAACTCCGAGCCGTCCATGCACGGCACACGGAAAACACAACAGATTAAAGAACCGTCCAACGGCTTGCTTACTTTCGGACTTTGTTGCTTTTTTTTGTTTTTGTTTGCGTTCGCGTGAGTGCATGAGGATCGGGGGAAAAGGGTCTATGAGAATCTCGATCGGTGGCGAGAAGAAGTTTGGCTGTGTGGTGGGAGAAGAGGACTTCTAGAGAAAGCCCTACGGTGTCTGCAAAAGATGGTTTGGAACATCGCTTTGGGCAAAGGGTTTATATGCGTCCTCGCGCTGTGGCTTGGATTTATACTGCCTCTGTGCAAAACTCGGATTTACACGAACCACTGGGCTGTGCGGATAGCCGGGGGTCCCGAATTTGCAGACACGATAGCGAGCAAATATGGCTATAAAAACATGGGACAGGTAAGTGCTTTTCGGTTTAATCATCCAAAGGTTGCAAGCGATTTTAAAATGTATGTATTTGGGTTCACTTCGCAAACGTGTTGCAATCCCAGCACTTAATCAGCGTTAACTTTCTTACCGATATTGATCTTTTGCTCCTGTTGACAGTGCGTGATTGCATTCTAAACATGTCGCTGTTTGTCCTACTCAGTGCACTTTATGTGGGAAAACCCCAAAATGACTTCAATAATAACATTCTTCACGAACGTTGATAATTCCCACGCGCTTTCACGAAAGTCACGCAAAACGTGCCAGTGATGATCATTTCGGTTGCAAACTAAATGTCCCACTACTTTTTTTTGGATCGGATGCATTCATTTTAAAGTGTCTCAAACTCAATATAATTTCAGAATCCATTGGAACAACAGGTGTCCACTAACGAAACGCCTGCATTTTTTGTGATGAAATGGAATGCATAAATAATAAATTGGCTGCTACGTTACAGATGCACGCGGCCAAAAATTGGCGTTTGTGAAAAAAATAATGTTTGAAATCGATCCAGATTCCTCCGTGGATTGGCAATAAATTCACCTCATTAAGTTATCACTCTGATTCAGGTCTGACGTTACAGAAAATGTAACGATTATTACGCAATACTTTATTTCGGAGCGACACCTTTGATAGACATTGAAATATTTTAAAAGTCTGTTTACTTTGACTAATGATCATTCTTTACCGTTCATTAATCATTTTTGTTGCGTTTTTAGTGGTTTCCTACAGACACTATAGGCTACTAACGATACACTAAAATGCCATTATTTTATGAAAGGAGTGTCAAATTCAAGTCCTGGTGGGCCGCAGTCTATAGGTTTGTGTTTTTACTTTCAATTAGCAGCCAATTTACGCCTTTAAAACAGCTACATTTAAAGCATTAAACACTTAAGTGCTGACATATACCAAAACATCGGGGGAGGGAGGGGGTCATCGATTTGTATACTCTGAACTTATCTCAAATTAAACTGATAGCTTTAAAATGTATCTATATTCTACCTACGGTAGTCATTCGCTCTTAATGGACTCCCGGTGAGTTCCAAACGTTGCTAATAACAACAGGCTGCGAGATGTTTACGGGTGGCCGTGTACCACCCACGTCTACAGATGCCTCGGAGTTAAAGTTGAAGTTTTAAGTGATGGCTTTTAAGGGCACACTTCCTCCCCCTGAGAGAGATGCGAGTCTTCAGAAAGGGTGAATTTGGTTGAGTGCATTCTGAAGATGTAGCCCCTTAAACTCGGCGGTGATGTCTTTCTTATGTCGATTGGCTAGTCTTCTCCGGTGGTTAAGCGGTTATGATGTCACCAAAGGTCTTCAACATTTTTTTGGCGCTAAAGAAGGCGGCTGGTTGAGGTTCAGCGTAAGAACGTTTTGTTCGCGTTGTCCGTCTCCTGGTTGGATTTTCACCCGGCTGTTACACTGCGTCGGCGCTGTTGAGGTTTTGGTCCCTGTGTGAAAATGGAATGTTTGACAGATCCCCCCCCTTCCCACTCCTTGACCTCTCTCCGCGTGCGCGCAGAGTGAGGCAGCGAGGGAGCCATATCGGCAGACCGCTAGACCACATGCCATCTGACGCAAAGTGCGTGGCCCACATATGCTCCGAAACCGCCTGCTGTTCTAGCACATGGACTGATCTGCCGCTTGCATGCGTGTGCATGTGCGTGTGTCGGGGGGTACGTCTGCATCTCTTAAACGATACGCATTTTCATTGAAGTGATTGTCTATTAAATGATATATCTGAAAACCATAACGCTTTGTGTGTGACCTGCTGCAATTTTCCGTCGCATTTCTGTGTCTGCAGCGCTATGCCCCCGTCACTCAGGGTGACCGACCAGGCTTTTGGTCGCAAACGCTTTATGAAGAAAATGCTAATTCACGTGTTATCTTTCAGCATTTGTCAGGACGCGTTTGCAATTAATCTTCTCCAAATGGCAGCGTTTCATTTGATTTATTTTAAATGTGATCATTTCCTCAGGCTAAAAAATATGTATATGTTTTTCTTTCTGAATTATTATGTCCGTTGATGGATAGTGAAACGCTAGTGGCTGAGGTGGGATTTGGTCACATGTTCTATAAATAGTGAGATCTGAAATGACCACCAAGTCTGGCAGGAGATGACTCTAGGCGTCGCATAAACATGTATGTACTGGCACTTTCTACATGCGTGCTACATGTGTGCGTCTGGGTACGTATCTAGGTCAACCAATCAGTTGCCTAGCAACATAACAAAAAGTCTTAAGCACCCAAGGTTAAAACACAAAGAGTTTCTTGGGGATGTCATAAACAATTTCCAAGGCCCTCTGGGACCATACAAAAAGAGACCTTGAATCTTTTATAGTGCCCCAACCAGAAGGACATAGTCACTTCATCTACTGCTGTTGTATAGTTTTTTAATTTTTTTATTAGACTGAATTGAAAATATTTGAGATCCCTTTTTTGTTTTTAACGGTCGGGTGCAAAGTATCCCCTGGGATTAAACGTCTCTTCTGTGTGAGACACTTTTCTTTAAAGCCCAGTAAAAAGCGCTAAGTAAGCTTTAAACATCTCCGTCACATATTCTAATTGGAAAAGAGGTCCTCCGCAGAGTTGAATTGGGTGACCCCGGGTCTTTTCAGTGTGTGAAGTGCTCGCCCCCCTGTGTGCATTTACATCTGAATGTTCAGCCCCTTGTACTTTGACACTTAATGGAAATCGGATTCCTTCGTTTCCTGCTTGTGTCAACTTGTTGAGAAACAGTTTTCCCCCACGGGGCGATTTCTCCAGAGTCTTCCCATTTGACCTTTGACCCACTACCAAGTGTTATTTGCCATTCGGTGAGCGGGGATGAGTCAAATCACACAGATATCTAAAAATAAAAACTTTTAAAAAAGGCAAGGGAAGGGAAATGGTGAGGGGGAGGGGGTTGGGTGTTGAGGAGAACCTAAATGTAATTATTTTACGACATTATCTGTAGGCACAGGGCCTCGCGTGGCTACCTCTGAGTCATTCCCAGTGTTTTAGAAAAGAAAAAGCAGTTGTACAAGGCTGTGATTTGAGAACTTATCAAGAGTATATAAAGGAAACCCAAAAACGGCACTTTTGATTATGGACATTGAAAAGGCAGTCTGATTGGCGGAGAAATTGGTTGCCACGGCCTTAGGCCCCACTCCCACTCCCACTCCCGGGGCTCTCAGATGAAGGAGGCAGTCTAATCCTCTTTCCGCCTGATGGTGAGCCTGGCCTTTAATGTGCAGGCAGAGGGGCTGTCTGGAGGTGATAAAGCCATGAGTTGACTCCAGGAGCTTTAATCTGGGCTATGGCTTCATTAGAGAGTCCCCAGTCCCACGGTTTCATAAAGAGTGCTGATCTAGGATCACGCTTCCCTTGGCCGTGTCCTAACCTTATCCATTATGAGCTAAAAGGCATAACTGATCCCAGATCAGGCCTCTCATTCATAGAGTGCCTCTGAGGGGAAGTGCTGATTTAGGATCAGGTTTCCCTTGTCCGTGTCCTAACCTTATCCTTTAAGAGCTAAAAGGCAAAACTGATCATCGATCAGGGCCTGTATTCATAAACAATGCTGATCTAGGATCAGGTTTCCCTTGTCCGTAACCTAACATTATCCATTATGAGGTAAAAGGCAAAACGGACCTTGGATCAGTGCTCTAGTGAGAGGCGCTTTACTAATGCCAAGGGCAGTTTTGAGTGAGCTGTAATCACAGATGTGACATCAACTCAACTCCCCATCTCAGCCATTGTTGAGCAGACTACCACTATGAATATTCATGAGGGGGTGTGGCCAAGGAAATAGCACCTTTTTGTATGAACGACAGAGAGAACTCAAAGGCTGGTCAAGTGGCATGTTGAACTGAAGCACACGTTCTCCATGAGGTGACGTGCCCCACAGCCCAGCATGGCGTGGCATGTTATTTGCCAGAAGCGTTGCAGAGGGAGGGAGGATTTAAGTCTGTATTTAAGCGTGGTATACCCCCCATCACGCGAGCGACTTCTCTTGATGAGCCTACAAATAACAGAAATATTTTAAAAAAAGGGAAATTAGAGGTGGCAGTTTACACACCTCATCACTTGCTCATGCACTCAATCAGCTGAAAAGCATGCCAGGTGATTTTTTTCCCCTCAAAAATGCAAGGATAATTTCTTGTAGACATCTTGTAATCCCTATTTTTAGCGAAATTTCTGTATGCCAAATTCACATATACACATTTGCAATTAGTTATGACATGGGGGGACTGTGAATGGGGTGCAGTTAAAGGAAAGGGGTGTGGTTAATGTGAAATGTACAAACCAATCGGAATGGGTTATAAACATGACAGAACCGATGGTGCGCATCAGGTGGAGGTTCGTCTGTAGGCCTCCGTGGCACCGCTTCTGTCCAGCTTCATTTTCCCACACAACACTCTTTTTATTCCCCTTTAATGCAGAAAGTGTGCTTGACAGAATGGAGCAGTGGTTCCCAGACCTCTCCTTGGATACCCCAAGCTGGTCCATGTATTCATTAAATTCCACCACCAGTGCACCTGATTCAACTAATCAACACTCATTAGTAGTTAACTACTTGAATCAGGTGCACTGGTGGTGGAATTTAACAAACACATGGACCGGCTGGGCATTCACCAGGAGAGGGTTGGGAACCGCTGGAGTAGATTGTTACCTCTGCCAGCTGGAGTTGTAGGGTCAAGCAAGTGTGTGTGTATTTGTGTTGTCTTAAATGGACCCCTGTCTCTTTAAGTATCAGCGCCCGAGTCAATTTTGTCACTTTGACCGTGGTGTCATAAATATGACTTCGATAGCCCCCGAGGTGCAATTAAAGGTGTGTCGGTTAAGGTAATTGCATATCTGAGATGACTAAACAGACTCTTATCACGCCAACTGTGGGTGATTTTGGCTAATGGCCCACAGACATCGGTTGCACCTTTTGCAGGTAGCTGTGTAGTGTGTGCCCCCCCCCCCTCCCTTTCAGCTCCGACTCCAAAAGCTAGTTGAGCACTAGTGGAATTAAAAATTGATCGTTAAATTGGATTATTCATGTTAGGAATGAGGCCAAATGTTCCCAAAATCCAGTTTCTTCATTTGTTGTCAGTGTTTATGAAGGGGAACCTAAGAATGTTCTATAAAATAACAGATAAATACAAATACAACAAGAGTTCGTTTAATTCCCTCCTGAATCTGTGACCAAATTCAGATCTATTTGGAGGGAGTCAAAAAAACAAAAGGGGGGGGGGGAGTGGGGTTTGATCATTCAGATATCCTTGTCAATCAGTCAGTCTCGGTCTCTCTTGATGAACAAAGTCTGAGCCATAGAATGTTCAAATATCAAATTAAACAAAATCCCGTAAGATTGAGGCAGAGTCCAGTACTCTGCTCACACAGCTGAATGCATTACAGTGTAGGGTGCTGTAAGTGCCATATTAATGTGGCCTCCTGTAGAGGCATCCTGTCTTGTGCCTCCTGATACTCACCGGATGCTAACGGCAGGTGCTAATGCTGGGCACTAACGCCATAAGCTAATCCTGGATGCTAACACTGGGCTAGATGGTTAGATGGTGTCACAATGAGTCCTAACTCTTCTCCAGTTTCCCTGACTTGAAAACTGATCAGAGGTGTAGAGTAACATTTTCAATGGGCCGGTTTCGACAGCGAGTGCATAATTTATAGGGGCTGAGGGGGTGGTTTGGGGAGGGGGGTGGGGGCGGGTGGCGATGGGGGGCAGGAAGGCACGGATTCTGACGCAGTTTTTTTGTGTTTGTTTGTTTTGTTCTCAGATTGGCGATCTGAAGGACTACTACCACTTTTTCCACAGCAGGACGATAAAGCGCTCCACCGTGTTCAGCAGAGGCAGCCACAGCTTCATCTCCATGGAGCCCAAGGTGAGGTCATCGATGAGGTCATCCGATCCCGTCTCTCTGTCTCTCTCCAGCCACCGAAACCTACCTGGATTATTAATGAGACAGAGGACACCACGGAGAGATGTACAGCTCCTGGCTTAATGAGGCTTGTACACCTCTCTCTGTCTCTCTCTCTCTTTCTCTCTCTCTGCTGCAACAGAACATAACATACAGCAAATCACATAAAACGTACAAAATGTAGCCCGTTTCCAGTCTGAGGTAGAAGTCTGCCAGTGAGCTTTTAGAGGAATGTGCCCATGACATCCTTACCATAAAAAAGAGTGCGTTGTGGTTTGTCGGCATCGACCTCTGCATGTCCTCCGCATTGACCACACAACCCTTCCTGCAGGATCTCTCAGCTCAGTTGGGTTTTGGTCAGGGCTCTTTACCGCACCAGGGTTAGGATCAGTGACTTCAACCCTAATCAGTGGTCAGACTTGGTATACAGGAGCACCACATCAATCATGGATACCACCGATGACGCCACAGGCGAACTTTGGCTCGGGAGGCTTGCAGGGAGTTTTTAATCTGTGCTGGGCATCAGAAGGGTGGAGCCGCTGCTGTTTCCATTCATTTCACTATTAAGACTTTTTTCATTTTATTATTATTTTTCTTAAAAAGCTATTTAAATTTAAAGCTGCTTTAAAAGTTTTATTTGAAGGGCAGAATCTGTTCCGTGATTTGGAGCAGTGATGTCAAACTCCAGTCATGGAGGGCCTCGGTGTCAGATGGTTTTTAGCGCTTAATTGCTTAATTTAAGCGAAAGATTCTGCAGACTCATTCCCAAGGCCTAAATTGGCTGCTGATTGAAAGGAAACCACAAAAAAACCTGCAGACACTGTGGCCCTCCATGACTGGATTTTAGATGCCTGATTTCAGAAGTGGTTTATTACAGTAATGTGCTGAGATGGAACGTCTGGACGGTGTGTCACATGGCCCCAAGCGCCGTCCAATAAAAGAAGCAGGGGCTCCCTGTCCGTTCAGAATCCTTCACCCGACTGACAGGTAGACGGTGACATCATTGCCACCATGTACCTGTCATGTGAAACCACCTGTTGTGTTGGGTATGTCTCTCACTCCACTGCTCAGGACAAGGAAAATAACCTCATAGCTCAGAGAGGGGGAGGGACAGAGAGGAGGACAACAAGACAGACACTGATAGATGGAGGCAGAGAGAGAGAGACTGAGGGAGTGAAATGGATAGAGAAGGCGAGAGACTGCTTATCGTGTGTGTGGCTGTGGGAATGGGCACGAGCGGCATGTTGTGGTGCACAGAAATTGGTGCCAGCTGGATGGGAAGATTAGCCGTTTGGGACTCAAGTCTGCCAGGGAGGACTGGGGGGCGAGGGTAGATGAGCCAATCTCCTCTCCGTAAAAAAAAAAAGCAGGATAAACAATTGTGCAAACCCTGGGAATTCGATTTTACCAGATTCATGAACATACACACCCAGGGAAGATGGTTCACCTAACCCTTTACATATAGTGCTGCTGATTGGCTTAGCCGTACATACAGCGCCCCTGATTGGCTTAGCTCCAGTTTGACTGCCACCAAACCCACCCTACCCCTGGTGGGACGAGGCCAGTTGTGCCTTACCACTGTGAACCTTAGTCAATTGGCTGAAGACACAGCCCAGATCCAAGGTTATGCTTCTCCTAAAACATGTGACCTCTTGCCTACTGTGTGCGGGTTTCACTTGCAGGCCCATCATGCTGGTGCACAGGCACTTCTAAGGTGTGACGTTTGGCTCAGGAGATTGCATACATGTACATTTTTGTTGTTGTCGTGTTGAGGCACAATAACTACGAGTCAAAGCCACCTTACACACCCAGGAAGTGGATGTTGATCCACCACTCCCATAGGTGAGCTTGTGATTGCGAGCGCCTTCCCAGGTAAAGCCATAACACCTTTGTCACCAGATAGCGATATAGTCCTTTCAACCGTTTCGACAGACCAGTTTCCAGTCAAATGCCTTTCTTTTTTTTTTTTTTTTTTACACAAAATGAGGTTTACTCATTTTCCTGTCGTCTTGCACTTGCTTGTTTTCTGGAACACAGTTGGTATTATGAGATCATTTATGGTGTTGTGGTAAAAAAAATGTACATTTATTTCTGTTTATCCCATTAACTCTGTTAGGGAAACCCTTTGTTTCAGAGCATGTTACTCAGCGCACCCCAGCTCTGTCACCAGCTGAACATTGGCCGACACGTCTGCCTGTTTTACTGCCAGGAAGAATTTGTCCTCGCAGTTTTTGTATCAGTCCAGTAAGAGGCTACACACACACACACACACACACACACACACACACATTTTCATTGCCATATAAAAACATGACCCTCTTTCACCCTCTTCTGTGTTCATTTGAAAATGGCAAAAGGGATTTTAACAGCCTCTGCCTCCTGTCTAGAGCAGGAGTGCCCCAAACCCTGGCCCCAGGGGGCCAAAATGACTAACTGCCAAAATAAAGGAAACATCAACATATACAGTGTTGAGAGTTGAGTGTTCAGAGCTGGCGGTTTGTGGGCGCAGACTGTGAATTGTCTTGGCCTCGTGCTTCTCTGGAGAGTTTTGTGTTTTGGTGTTGTGAGCCACGTTGGCGGTTAGGGGGCAAGAGCATGCTCGTTACGGCTTCTTAAAACACGTTTATCTTTTACAGCAAAACAAATCTATTATGATGTGTGTTTTGTGGTAATAACGAATGGTGTACATTGAATAAATACAGTCTCTCTGCATTGTGAAGTAGGAAAAACACAGTTATTCACCGAGTTGTTGTTGAGTGACAAGTTGTTTCTTCATGCAAAATAGATTTGGGGTTTAAAATTCTATTAAGAGGCTTTATCATAGGGGTGCGGCGAGGCTGGGTCATTTTTTGACCCTGTGGACACGGGGAGCATACAGAATATGAAGATTACACAAGAGTTAAGAGGATGAGCCACCCAGTGGCACAGCAGAAATGATTTTAAAAGGTTCTCACTTTGCTCTCTCGTGCACAAACACTGAACTCCAGCACAGCAGACTGTTATGCGTGGTATAAAATAAGAGTTAGTATCATTTCTAAAGATAAAGACTTCACATTGACCTCGAGTGTAAAAGTATTACGGTGATGTCTGAGGATTGCTCAGCATGAAAGTCTAGCAGGATGGTGCCCGTCGTGAATGGCCCCCTAGAGAATGGATGTGTCGGGGTGACCAGGGACACACACTCCGGGTTTAATATCCTTTGAGAATAACCTGTGGTGGGCTGTTTTGAGGTGTGATTAATTTCTAATCATGATTAGTCTCTGCCCCCTGCCTAGCTGTCATGTATTATAATGATCTTTTTCTATACCTTATCAATCCCCCTACATTCACAGCCTTACGCGATCGTAATTTAACACGTCCTTTCTGATTGACTTTGTGCAAACTGGCTGGCCTGTAGACTCCGAGCTAGCTGGCAATATGTTGATATTGGATACTGGAGCTATATCTCAAAATATGAAACATTCTGTAATGGGAACAAATAAATTAAAATGGCTTGAACCTGCATTGAGACAGCTACAGGCATCTAGCTTGCCAGACCAATGTGTAGGATATTAATCGTTATGAAAGTATTCAATGTTTTTTTCTTGTGAGGTTGATGTACCCATTTTAGTTTCTCTGCTGTTCTGTACTCCAATCAATGGCACCTGTGTCTGCTCATTCGGATTAAGTTTACAAATGCCCTTTTTCCCCAATATTACAATAGAGAGACTTATTTATATTTCATTTCAAAAGATGCAACTGAGAAGAACCACATGATAAATTAAATAGTCAGACAGCCACAGTATGCGGACAGAACCACACCAGAAGAGTTGCAGGTTCAAACCCCCCCTCCCGCTCAATGGCTTTACTAAATATCCAGGTGTATAAACAGATCAAAGAAAGGGGGGTATACACAGTTTTAAAAAAGGGGTAAAAGTTAATTGCTAACTGTGAAAGTTCCCCTGGTTAAGAAGGCCTTCCAGGGTGAATTAATGACAATAATAACGTCACGCGTAATCATAGTAATAACGGTCGTTGCAGGTGAGGTTTTGGAGAAATGCACCTTGAATCTGCGTGGAGTCAGCACTACCCCCTCCAAACCACCACCCCCGCTCCCCCTTCCCCCCCTCCCCCTCGCTCCCGAGACCAGAGTCAGCATTTACCCCCCCAGGGCGTGAGAATGTAACCGGGGATTGACAATACATGCAATTTAAAAAGTTTTCCAGGAAAGGGTGAGGTGCAGATTGGAAAGGTGGAGATGGCGTTGGCAGCAACTGCCTGCAGCTCTGCACTCACGACTCGCCAGTTTAATTCACCCTGAAATCTGGGCTATATATATATATACTTTCTCATAATTTGTTTTTGCTTTTTTTATTATTATTTTGGATGGTCTTCTTGCTCCTGTGGCTCCCTGAGATGGAGAGAGAAATAAATAAAAGAAACAGAGAGGTAAAAGTCGTACTGATTTAGTAATGAGATGTGTCTATCTGGAATGCCCTGTGGGGGAGGGAGGGGGGGGGGGAGGGGGGGGGGGAGGGGGATATTACTTGCTTTGGAACGTCCTTCAATGCAGATGACTTCCTGTTCCCCATCTCACACACATCAGTAATAAGGTCTTATTTATACTTTACACCTCCATGTAGGCGGCAGTATGGCATAATGGTTAGAGACCTGGGTTTTGTAACATAGAGGTTGCAGGTTAGATTTCCAGGTGGGGCACTGCTGTTGTACCCTTGAGCAAGGTACTTAACCTGAATTGCTTCAGTAAATATCCAGCTGTAATAAATCGATTGTTTGTAAGGAAATGTAAAATGTGTAAATCGCTCTTGATAATATTGTCTTCTAAATGCCTGTAATGTAATGGCATCTGGGGGTGGGAATGGCTCAATGGTTAGTGACACGGGCTGGCAAGTAGAGGGTTGCTGGTTCGAATCCCAGGAAGGTCAACAAAAAAACACTGGAAACTGGAGAGAGGCTAGTTCACTTCCTGGGGCACTGACGAAGTGCCCTTGAGCAAGGCACTGAACCCCTTAACTGCTCCAAACTTCCCTAAACTGCACCATACTCTGGCTGACCCTGCGCTCAGACCTCTCTGATGGAATACATATGTATAATGGTCTATGTGTGTGTGTGTGTGTGTGTATCTAGGAGAGATGTGCAAAAAGACAAATTCCAATTTCCTTGTGTAACACAGCAAATAAAGTATATTCCCTCCTAATGTAATGTGTAGCCATGAGGGTCCAATTTTGGCCGAAGGTACGGTGGTCGCATATCTCCGTTTCTGTAAGGGATTGCACCTCTGCACCCCCCAGCTCCGCCCATTCAGATAGCCCACTATGTCCGATACACCATGGGAATTTTTATTTGGAGTGGAAAAGTGTCAGGCTCTCTCCTTCTCCGCAGGCGAGATGCTGCTTCAGATGTCCTTAATGTGAGCATCGGCGGCCTGGTTGCTTTGAGATGTGCCCGGGCGTGGCAGGGTGTTGGTCCCTTCACAGTCAGCTCTGTTAATAAGTCGTCCCAGTGCAGTGACCTTAACATGGGTTTAAACCGCAAGTTTGGACCATTGGACCGCTAAAGTCTCAGAGCTGCCAAGGCCTGTTCCCAGCCTGTGAGATTAGGAACAGCTGTTCCAGGTCTAACACAGTTCAAAACTCATTGTTTAAGCTCCATTTTCAGGTCATTGTCATTTCAGCCACTGGTAGGAACTTTGAACATACATGACTTGTTTTCTGGGAAGGTCATTGTTGGCGAGTTTCATTTTATGCATTTGTTGTGCAATATTGTATTTTATTTTACAGTGTCTTTTCGTGGGGTTCCAGATGTTTCAGCTGAAGAATGAATCTGTCTTGTGGCTCATGGCTGGCGTGCCGGGCGTAAACACAAACCTTTGGCACACTCATGTGTCCTGCAGTCCAAAGCCTGTTTTGGGGGACACGTGAGCTAGTGTTCCCCCTCCTGAATTAACGTGAGAGCTTCCAGAAATGGGACGGGCCACAATCATGACTGGGCCTTCCAGACTGGGAGAGAAAATGTTGGGGGATTAAGTTGTTTTTTAAACAAAAAAATAATGTTTTTTAGTTTCTGCATTTGTGAAATGGTTTTAGCTTTCAGTTACAAGTGGAGCTGATGCTGGAGTAGGTATGAGCCCGAACTAAGTCTCTGGGGCAGTTATTCACCTGCTAGAATAATGCTGGGGCAGTTACCTACCTGGGATAGTAACTCTGGGGCAGTTATTCACCTGCTAGAGTCATGCTGGGGCAGTTACCCACCTGGGATAGTAACTCTGGGGCAGTTACCCACCTGTGACAGTGACGCTGGGGCAGTTACCCACCTGTGACAGTGATGCTGGGGCAGTTACCCACCTGTGAGAGTGACGCTGGGGCAGTTATCCACCTGCTAGAGTAATACTAGGGCAGTTACACACCTGCATTTATTTTTTGCTGGCATGAAACGTCCCTGTATGATGGTGTTGATGATGATGACTGCTCCGTTTGCCGGGTCGACCGAGACACAACTGTTTCTCACCTCCATACCAGAGTGACCGCAACTCAACTGCTCAGCTTTACACATCATTCTGTGCATGTGTGTGCATATGTGTGTGCGTGCGTGCGTGCGTGTGGTAGTATTGACAACCTGGTACATTCTCCTGGCCATTTGCACAAACTGTTACTTTTAATCCAGCAAGATCTTAACCATCAATTATTTTCCTTCCCTTGGAGCAGAGTTGAGTTAATATACCTCGCTCGAAGGGACAAGGGCACACAAGCCTTTGCAGGATTCAAGCCCTCAACCCCATTGGTTGAGACTCCAGCAGTCTATCCACTACTCTACTCTACTGGCCAGACACAAATTAAGTTTATTATTCTCTTCTCTGTGTTCGGCAAGCTCTTGGCTCTGCTCTGCTAAGGACCGCAGGCTCTCACCTGTAGTCCTCTGCTACAGGGCTCAGTACACACTTGTGAGAGCCTTGACAGAGAAGTCCATAGAATATCCCTTTTATGAATTGCCTGGAATCAGACAGTCCAGGCAGTTTTTAAAGCGTCTTTATCAAAACAGGTGTTTCTCATAGGCACGGGGTTTCTGGGTAATGATGTTTTTTCCCCCTGCTTTAGCCAGTCAGAAAACTAGGGAAGTGATATAATCATGGAAATGCGTGAATACACCAGCTATTTTCTGGCTCCTCACTCCCCTCCCTGTTCAGTGATGTAGGGGGGTGTGAAGCTTGTGTTTTAAGCAGGAAATACCACCATCTGAACCCTAAGTGAGACCCTACTGGATCCGATGGCCTTGGATCTGACGATCCACGGTGTTGGCCTGTCATTTCTATTTAGCGGAATTGCTAACATTTCTAATCTCCCTGTCATCTGGGGGAGTGGAGTTCTCAGCCGTCCTCTTGCTAAACTTTGATCTCCTCAATGAACTTTGATCTCAAATGACAAGCGTTCAGCTCCAGCTGGAAAAACCTTGCGGCCGTCCCTGTGTGTGTTTTTCACCCCCTCCCAATTCTTGTCTTTATGCTCCTTTATGCCTCAAGGGCCTCGCACGGCTTCGCTCCGACGTCAAAAGACTCTCATGGGGGGTTTATGAAAATTAGAATTATTTCCGAGGTAATCACTTGCCACATCACTCAAGCTTGATGATCTAATGCAATTAATCATTTCTGCTCTCTGCGCTCTTAATATTTAATGCAACTGACTGAAAAGTTAATCCATTTTAATTTTGTAAATCCAGAACTTCAAATGCCTTTTGATTACTGAAATATATGTGTAATTCCCAATGGCTTATTCCAATCCCCAAGCGCCCTGACAGCCTGAGCTAGTGCCGTGGTCGCCCTGTCAAAAGCCTGCTGCTTAAAAAATTATAATTAACGCTTAATTAACGACAACACAGAAATGAAACTCACTGAAGAATTTGGACCCCAGACGTCGCCAGCCGTGTCAGTTTAGAGTAAATCGATGCCAATTAAAGTCGGTAGTATTGATTTATTTATTTTTGCTGCCCAAAGACACTCTGCCTTGACAACAAGGCTGTGAAAATGACGTGTTCTGTGATCTTCAATTTGTAATGAGACAACCGTCTTTCTTTTTCACAAAACTGGTTTCATACGGGTAGAGTTATCGGATATAATATTTTGTCCTTTGTGTTTGTACAGGCTAATTGCATGAATGGGACAGATGCAGTAATGACGGGCCTCTCCCTGTCCAGTGCTGCAAACAGCATCTTTAATATTTTATGACCAGAAGCTTTTTGAAAAGCGGTTGGCAGTGACACAGTGTGTGATTTGTTAGGAATACCCAGCAGAAACTGCCTTTAGTAATGAGCGTGGAAGCGGCCATTTGGAGTGCGCTGTGAGAGAGTGTGTAGTGCAAAGTGTTCTCTGTGCATCGCTGGGAAACTCGCCGTCAAATCAAAACATCTCTCCACTTCAGTGTGGTCTCACAGTCTAGCTTACCCTGTATAGTATTGTGGTCCATTCGGCTTGTTCTGAATGATAGTGGATTATAAACAGGTTGAGTAGCCCTGCGGCACTGTGGCCCTCCAGGGCCAGGGCTGAGTAGCTCTGCAGGTTCCAGGGTTGAGTAGAGTACTGTATCTGTGCTGCACACAAGGCAGGGTGTGGGAGGTTGAGTTGAGTGTGTGGGGGGGGGGTATGAGAGAGCAAATCTCACTGAATTTGTAAAAGCATCTCTGAATCACTCCGGCCCCTTAACAGCAGCCTTCAGTGGGCACCTGGGTCTGATGGGTGGGTTTTGGCTTTTGGGCTCGGCATCCATGAGAGATTGAGAGCACACCTGGAGCCCTCAAACAGTGAAAGCTCACACTCTGAGATTCGGGGTTGCTTTTGAAAGACTGACCAGGTGACTGGTGACGTGCATGTTTAGGGATTTGAGTACTTTCATGAAATTATTATTGAATACTCGGAGCAAAAATCTAACGTGAGAACATCCAATGCGTACACTTTTATGTAAATTAGCCAACAAAGAAAGCAAGTGCAATTTGAAATTAATCTATTGAGCATTCCTCCTAACCAGGCTACTTTTAGCCAGTGAAACAATCAATTCAAACGTGAACATTAATAATAAAAAATATTAAAAAGTTGGCAACACTAACACCTTTATTTCTTAAACTTATATGAATTCTCACAGCAAAATGCTGGACTTGACTTTGTTATCATTCAAGTTCGAAAGGAACATTACTTCTTTAACATAACTATAAATCTAATGATTGAAAATAAATGACAACAGAAGAAAAGATGTCGCTGTCATGTCATTTTTAAAATTCAACTTATGTGTTCAACTTATAGTTTCACATACACATTTAGTGTAACATGTTATTGAAACCCTCCGTCTTCCCCATCTGCACTACAACGTGAGACCGGCATTTTCAAATTTATCCACTTGGGAGAGTGTCTTTGAAAAGGTCGTTTTTGGTGGACGAAAACGCCATCTTAGTGTGGACGGGAGGCCAAAGCGGAGGAAAATAAGATGCATTTTCAAATGTATCCGCATTAGTGTGGACATGGCCTTCCACATAGAGGGAGACCGTAAAGTTGGCCCCACGTATTGGTATTTCGGCACAGGAAGTTATCGGCCCTGGTCTGGGGGCCGGAGGGGGGTACCTGTGTGTGCCTTGACCTTTAAAACGACAGCGTCAGTCCTGGTGAGAGGCTGCCGTGTTTTTATTATTTTAATGACATTTTGTTTACGCTTCTCATCCACGCGTGACCTTTTCAGGGTTGGACTCGAGTGGAGCCGATAAGTTGCGTGTGCAGTGTGGCCCGGTCTTTCAGCCGGACGATAAATCCCCCCCAGCATGTTTGACAGGCACTCCCTGCTCCCTGACCTGTTAAAGATAAGCCTGCATGCCACGCTCTTATTTATTACTCTTATTTATTAACTGCTGTATTCCTCACACCGAGTGTGGAAGACCATGAGCTGTTACAGCGCCAAGCTGCACATAGGAGGCCTCAGGAAGAGCACAGGTTGTCTCGTTTGGTGGGCGGGCGGGCGGGTGCGCGTGTGTGCATGCTTCATTCATGAGTACGGATTCAGCCTCGGCTCTCAGCTTTGTGAGTATGGGTGTAGATAAAGCACAGTGTAGAGGCATGTGATTGGCTGGCTGTGGCTGACTCCTCTTCGTGAGCGGAGCCTGGTGTCTCTACTCTGGCTGAGGGGAAGTTCAGGGACATTTCTGGGTTCCAGGCAAGACCGTGGTCACTGGGCTCGTCTCTGGATTACGATGAACAGACGGCACACAGTGCTACCTAACAGAACCTGTCCACACACAAAGGATTCTGGGAGAACAGCCTTCTCAAAAGAAGATGTTTCCAAGAGACTGAGAGAGAGAGAGAGACAAACACACACAAATGCAGAGAGAGACATGAGGAATCGTGTGTGTGTGCGTGTGCGTGTGCGTGTGTGTGTGTGTGTACATACGTACACGTACCTCTGGGCCCTGTCTGTCTGTCTTGCTTCCCTATGGAGTAATTCACTTTGTTTGGCATTAAGCATTTTCAGGGTCCAATCCAAACTGTGCAGAGTGGGGCCTTGTATTCCTTGGCAGGGTTGGTCTTCAGGAATGTGCCAGTCTCTGAGTACCTGTGGGAGTGTGTGTGGCATGACCAATTTCACCATGCTGCCAGGTACAGTGTACAAGTACAGCGGTGCCAATGGAACTTCACTTGATTGATGCTGAAAGTGGGGGGGGTACATGGATTTAAATTCAGCAGATTTTATTAAAATATTATATTATATATATATTATTAAAATAAAAGCAGACCAATTTGTGAAACCTGCTGTAGTTTAGCAGGAGCTAAATCATAAATGACCAGGAAATGACATTGAGCACGTTCCAAACGCTGGTTTTATTCTCTGTTGCACAAATATGATGTAATACTCTGGAATTCAGGATTTTGATTGCAGTACTGCTTTAAAACAGCTTCCGTGCAAGCCACCGAGGGCCGTCCCCATTTCTCCATGGCCCTGCCTCCTCTCCCCAGGGCTCCGCCCCCTCTCGCAGTGGCCCTGCCCCCTCTACCATTGGCTCTGCCCCCTTTCCCCATGGCCATGCCACCTCTCTTCACATCCATCCCCATTCTTCATGGCTCTACACCCCTCTCTCCCCCACGCTCCACCCCTCTCTCCACAATACGCCCTTTTTGAAACGCATGAAACACAAGACTGTGCTGGTTTCTTGGTTTCTCTGTGAATGACTATGTGGTTTCTCTGTTGCTCTGTGAATGATGCACACTGTGCTGGTTTCTCTTTCACTGTGAATGTGTCTCTCGGCAGGTGGAATGGATCGAGCAGCAGGTGGTGAAGAGAAGGATAAAGAGGGATTATAAAGCCGGCCCCCCCAGCCCCCCTAGCCCCCCCCAATCCATTTACTTCAATGATGCCAAGTGGACCAGCATGTGGTACATCGTGAGTATGCTAATGAGCCCCTCCCCGTCCTAAGCATCAGAACTGCTCACCAACGTGTGTGTGTGTGTGTGTGTTTGTGTGTGTGTGTGTGGTGTGTGGGGTTTGTGTGTGTGTGTGTGTGTGTGTGTGTGTGTGTGTGTGTGTGTGTGTGTGTGTGTGTGTGTGTGTGTGTGTGTGTGTGTGTGTGTGTGTGTGTGTGTGTGTGTGTGTCTGCCCTCAGGAGACCACACAGTGGATAGTCACCTATGAAAATATTATACAGACGGCCACAAAGACATTGAGGCTGCTGTCACTAGCACGACGCTCTGCTTCAAAGCCATGCTGCTTTCACTTACGCCTGCACTTCCACAGTGAAAAAACGGAATGTATACTGACAACTCAAGAGTTCTCTGTGATGTACACACATGCATGTGTTAACTGATTAATTAATAACAAGTAAGGAGTGACTAACAAGTCAGGAACATGACAACATGATGTTCTCTTCGTCTTCGGAATACGAGAGGAATATCCCCTCCTCTCTTACTTTGATTCGCCACATTCAGATTTCTGCCTCATCTTGAAAATGTTATTCAGAATCTCTAATCTTCGGTGGGCCTGTACTGGTCTCCAGCAAGGATTGAATGCTGCTTTTACTACTCCTGCGGGTGCTGTGTGGAATGGCCAATCAGCACAGACGATATTTTGTGGTTGCTTGTGCCCAATTGGGCAGAGATTAACCTGGCGTGATTGACACAGAAGCATGACGGGTTACCATGCTGATTCTGAATTGCCTCATCTTCCCTCACCATGCCACCTGTGTATGCGGGATCGGTGTTGCTTATAGCGGACCATGAAGTCTGCTATAGTCACATAACACAGGGCAGGCTGCTGTTCAGTTGGGGCAAAAGAAATAAGAAAAATTGAATGAGTGACTGGTTATGTTCTGTTATTTTTGTTATCGGGTAGGCAGGGTCTGTCTCAGACCCAGTGAAGTTTGTTATTTTTCTGGTTTGCTGCTGTGGGTGGGTTGATTAATCGGTGTTGAGTTTATCAGAGGTAAAATAAACAGGTGTTATCTGGATCCTCTGCAGGCTACAGTATTTATGCAACCATCAGGGAGGCATCAAGTCTCCACAGCTTCATGAACACGGTTTCCCTGGACAAATCCACCACACACTCGCTCACTCACTCACACTCACTCACTTGTGCACACAGGCACGCATGGGCAGGTACACACATATACAGGCACTGGCACACCCACATACATACACACATACACACACACAGGCACACACATTCATACGCACACACACACATACACATACAGTCAGTCACACACACACACACATAGGCAGGTACACAGACACACACACACACACACACACACACACACACACACACACACACACAGAATGTGTGCTCCAGTGCAGTGCAGTGCAGGCAGAAGTGGTTGTGATTCAGAGGTAGAGTCAGAAAGCGGAGATGTTATTATCTGAGGGGAATGCTGAAGTCACTGTAATGGAAAACGAGCCAAGCAGAACCGTTGCTGAAAACGTTGTATTTTCTCTTCTTATGAATGCAAAGATGATAAAACAAAGATGGAGTGAGAACCCTGCACTTTGTGTTAGTCTGGGAGTCAATAGTCCACCGTGCTTTTTATAGTTAATCACTGGGCCACTCCCCCTTACAGCCGATCACCTGACCACAGGTCGTAACAGTCGATCACCTGACCACAGCTTCTTAGTCGATCACCTGACCACAGCTTCTTAGTCGATCACCTAACCACAGCTCGTTACAGTCGATCACCTGACCACAGCTCGTTACAGTCGATCACCTGACCACAGCTCGTTACAGTCGATCACCTGACCACAGCTTGTTACAGTCGATCACCTGACCACAGCTCGATCACCTGACCACAGCTCATTACAGTCGATCACCTGACCACAGCTCGTTACAGTCGATCACCTGACCACAGCTTCTTACAGTCGATCACCTGACCACAGCCACAGCTCACCTAACCAGCTGATCACCTGACCACAGCTTCTTAGTCGATCACCTGACCACAGCTCGCTGATCACCTGACCATGGCTCGTTACAGCCGATCACCTGAGCACAGCTTCTTAGTCGATCACCTGACCACAGCTTCTTACAGTCGATCACCTGACCACAGCTTGTTACAGTCGATCACCTGACCACAGCTTGTTACAGTCGATCACATGACCACAGCTCGTTACAGTCGATCACATGACCAAAGCTCATTACAGTCGATCACATGACCACAGCTCGTTACAGTCGATCACATGACCACAGCTCATTACAGTCGATCACATGACCACAGCTCGTTACAGTCGATCACATGACCACAGCTCGTTACAGTCGATCACATGACCACAGCTCGTTACAGTCGATCACCTGGAATAAAGCTTTTGAGTTTGATTAAATTGAGAGAAATAGCAGCTGGTAGAGGAGGAGGCTGGAGGGGCACACTGACTTGGGACGATGTTCTAAATACTCCCAAATACTTGCTTCTCTCTCCCTCTCCATTCTCTACAAATGTATTTATTTAATCTTTAACTTAGTTAGATAAGCATGATACTTTGACCGGAACACTTTAGTTGAATGTTTTTTTGGGGTTTTTTTTGGGAAAGTTTAGAAAAACGTAGTTGCAGTTGAGAATTTGAACTCTGTGTGTAAATAATGTGGAAACTTGTAATGCCTAAAAGAGATTGTTGGATGTTAGGAGGACACAGGATTACACAGAACGATCAATGGCTGCGCTTTCTAACTGCCTGACTGCAGGTTTAGCCCACAGCATCTTGCGGCTGCTCTTGGCTGATTACCCTGAAGTGAATGGTATTATGAGGATTGAATTTGATTGAATTAAAGTGTGAATCATACTTACAGTAACGCATATGAAGAGACATAATATAGTGTATTGAGAGAGAGTCATCATGGCTGAGGGAAATCACACGAACATGCTAGGAGAACTGTTTTTCTGTAGGATTGGGTACATGCATGCAACACTACAGTACAGTCTCTCACAGTCTGTCTAAAGCTCTCCTTACGTGAAGACGAAGAGGCCTGACCATTGTGCCACGTTTGTTAAGTACTTTTGGAAGTTTTGGTATGTGTTAAATACGCCTTTGTGGTGAATACACTATGGTGGTAAATAAGCTTCTGCAATAAATGGACACTTCAGTAAATAAACATTGCGGCAAATATAAGCCATTGTGGTATATAAATATAAGCCGTTGTGGTAAATAATCACTGGTGAATTGATTTATGGCCTGTGTTATATATCACTTGTCAGTGCAGTCAAGAGATGCACAAAAACTTGGGACGGTCCACTTTTTGTCAAAGAACACAAACCCATTCTGGAAATTGCACACACTATAGTGGGAATAACAGGCAGGGAATTGGAGGGGGGGTGGTTGAGTTCAAACACAGGGTGGGGGCGAGGGGGTGGCTGGCTTTGCCCTCGGTTGCCTCAGGGTAGAGTCAGTTTGTCTATGATCAAAACACCATTATTCAGTCAGTCAGTCGTTTGCCAGGTCATACCTCACTGTCCCCCCTCTCTCTCTCTCTCATACACCTGCCCCACTTTTTTCTGCACGCTCTGCTCAGCTGATTCATGCCTGAACTGAAGAAATACCTCAGTCTTGCTTTTATTTTTTACCCCCCACTTTGAAACATTCTGGATGTAATTTCATTCAGATGTCACTAATTACATGTTCAGATTCAGGTTTCAGAAAAGCAAACTGTGGCTTCTGTGATCTGACTCCCTGTGAGGCAAGGGAACCAATCAGGGGGTGGTGATTTTTAGCCCTGGATTACGGCCAATCAGGATCTGTGGAATATTGCTATAGGGCTCCGTTCGCTGTAGGGTAAAAGTTTTCTCACCTGCATGCCGACTGCATTTTCCACCTCAGAGCTCAAGGAACTGCACTGCAAGAGAGGCAAAAAAACGTAATGTTTCTACTTTATAATATCTGCAGGGAATGTAAATTAAACCCAAATTCATGCTCCCTTCTGCCAGTGATATTTAGAACGGGGGGGTTACTGTGTGCCAAAATGTCCATGTTGGAGTTTTTTCGTACTTTATTAATTTATTTTATTAATAAATCAGTATTATTTTTTACATTTATTGATATTTTCCCCTCATGATCCACGTTTACAGTGACCGGTTCAGTCCCCAGAGTGTCTGTAGAACTGCGTGTTACCTGGCAGGGAGCAATCATTGCTGCTGATCTATCATTCTGGTCTGGGCTCCGGGTGAATTGGCTTTTGTACCTGGGGCTGGTCGTCTCACCTCTCATGTCCCCCCCACAGCACTGCAACGACGATATCCACAACTGCCAGTCGGACATGAACATCGTGGGGGCCTGGAAGAGGGGCTACACCGGGAAGGACGTGGTGGTCACCATCTTGGACGACGGCATCGAGAGGAATCACCCGGACCTGGTGCAGAATTATGTAAGCGTGCCGTTCCGTGGCAGGGGGTTTTGGATTGAGAGGGAAGGGGGTGTGGGGGGTGTGGGGTGTGGGGTGTGGGGGTGGGGGGCTGGGACATGGAAAACGGGCTCTGGCAGTTTGTGAGGCCGCTATCCCTGGGCACAGAGCCAGACCACACACTCCTCTGCCTCCCTGCTTTGGCGGGCGCTAGTTTGTGCTCCTTCTAAAACAAGGGCCGGTGCTTGAAATCAGCCAATGATGCAGGCGGTAGTGGGCAGAGTTCGGTTGGAGGTTCTGGTTACTTGTGACGTCTGTGGTTATTGGACTGTTAATCTGGAGCCTAGAAATATGAGGGGTGTTACAGCATTTCCTAGCGCTGGATCTAAACCGGGTCCTTGGCTCTTGGTTGGAAAGGGATTGGAAACTTCTTCAGGTCTCTAGGGGCCCGGTGCCTCTCAGGCAGCTGGGTCTGCCCCCCAGGGACCGTTTTCTGAGGTTAAGTCATGGTCAATGCTGTGGGACAGGCTGTGACTCCCAGAATGCCCCATTCTCAGATACGACAGCGTGACCTTCCAACAGTCATAGGTATTCACACCACACAGCCGTCTCAGAAGTGTCTCCAGCCTATTTTCCGGTGAAGACTGTTTGAATTTACTGCTTCAGTGCACTGTGTGTATTCCTGTAGGGGTGTGGAGGGTGGGCGGGTGGCGAGGGGGACGCAGGGAGAAGAGGAAGCAGTTTTATCTCTGGAACACCGTGACACGGAGAAGGATTTTTGAGATTGCAGCCCACTGGTTTTTTAAATTAAATTAGGAGTTGAAATAACATGGCAGGCAGGTGGAGAAGGCGGGGAGGGTGGGTGGTGGGGGGTGGGGTGGGGGGGGGGGGGGTCAGTTGAGGACAAAACCTAATTTTGGATTTCGGAAAGTGTTTCTCAGCATCCTGCAGTGCAAATGGAGCCCTAACATTTACGCGCCTGTCTAGAGTTTAGAGTTTAGAGTTTAGGGTGGTCCTCGGACTGTGGCCCAGACTGGTGCTCTACCCAGGATCCAGTGTGGGCTGAGTGGGTAGATTCTGCCTGTAGACACATGCTCACACGCGCACACACACACACAGACACGCGCACACACACACACCCAGACTCATACACGCACACACAGACACACACACACACACACCCACACACCCACACACCCAGACTCATACAAGCACACACAGACGTACACGCACACACACACACACATGCGCGGATACTTTTTTTTCCCCTTCCCACAACAACAACTTGCATTGATGCATTAAGGCCAACGATGCTATAAGTTTTTTTTTGTCAGCATAGGCTTAAGTATTTTTAGTAGATAGGCCTATTATTAATTAACTGTGCATTTAGCCAGTTAGAATAGCTAGTTTTTCACCATTGGATAAAAAAGATGCAAAACTGAAGGCAAAGAAAGTGGCTGTCTGGGAACGTTTTATGTGCTGATGAACTGAGTGCCAAATATGGCAACAGGAAAACAAATATTCGGGTATTCATTTATAAACGCCAACGAGCATCAGAAGCCTGTAAAAACGCAATCGGCCCGGCCCCTAGTTCCCTCACGTCTTCACACCCAGTGAAGCCTTCTGCCTGGTCTGTGCCTTTTGTGGATGTCGCGATCCTTCTGAATCGGTGACGTCGACAGATATCCTGCCTGCGGTGGTTAGCGCCTGAGCCTAACGAGCGACGTGAGCCTCACTCTCCACTAACGAGTGCTCGTTAAGTTCTCAACCTCACTGGGGCTTCCGTGGACTTTTATGGTGGAAGGGGAGTCATGGCTGCTGTGGAACCAGAGACCGTTAAACAGGAAACTGTCACCTCCTCCTGTCCACCGGTCTCTCGGGTTCCTACTGGCAACAGGATGTTGTAGAGAGGTTCCAGTTACAGTAATGGGAAATTCTTGCCGGTTCTACTTGGTGTCAGAGAGTCCCGACACTATCCAGTCGGATGTGCTGGATAGCAGATGTTCGTTGTCCACACCGCTCGTTAAATATTCACGAGACGGAGGGGATTGGAGCGCGCTCAGAGTTGGAGCGCAGCGGCAGCAGACAGGGTTGTCGGGTGTTTGGCGTTGAGCGCAGGGGGAGCTGAACGTCTGTCGAGTAAACGGAGCACCCCGCGCTGCTGCGATCCCATCGCGTGTGTTTCTCTTTCAGGACACGCAGGCCAGCTATGACGTCAACGGGAATGACCTGGATCCGATGCCACGCTACGACGCCAGCAACGAGAACAAGTAGGTCCAGCCAGCGGCGTGACCAAGGGGGTGCTGTGGGCGTTACGTAATGAGCACTCACTTGCTCGCCGGCCCAGCAGATGGTGCGGCCCGTATCGTTGGCCTGCTGTCGATCTCATGCTCCTTACAGTGGAGGCTGAGCAGAAGACCGTCACCACGGAGAGCCTCTTCCTTGTTTTGCTGGGATGCTTGTTGTAAAAGTCGTGCTCGAGGCAAACACTCCCCTTGTTATGCAAGTTATGTGCGTGTGTGTTTGTGTGCGTGTCTGTGCGGCACATGCATGTGTAAGTGCTTTGTGTAGTTGTGTATAATGTATGTGTATGTGTGTAGTTTTGCACAGTTGTCTGTAATGTATGTGTTTATGAGTGTGGTTTGTACAGTTGTGTCTAGTGTGTGTATGTGTGTGTAGTTTTGCACAGTTGTGTAGAGTGTGTGTAGTTTTGCACAGTTGTGTGTGTGTGTGTGTAGTTTGTTGGGCCCTGAATTGTGGACTGTGTTCCCGCTCCGTGGCTCGGAAGCCTCAGCCAGCTTGGCTGTTGGAGTGTTTTTGGATGTTTTAGCTGAAATGCTTTGGCAAACTCCCTGTCCTAAATGGCGGTATGTTTTCTTAAAGAGACAGGGGAGGTTTATATATACAGTCTGCTTTCACATGGATCATTGTCTCTCACTTTCTCTCTCCCTCTTTCTCTCTCATTATCTCCATTTCTCTCTCTAAATTAAATTTTTACCTGTTTTACAATTTAGGCCTTTAACCAATGCTCTTATCCAGAGCGACTTACAATAAGTGCAATGGCAAGAATAAGCACAGCTAGAGCAAGACAGTACAGCAACAACACAACAGATGCTATCATAGACAGATGCACACCACACCTATAAAACAGGGAGAGAAAAGTTATCACTTTTTTAAATATCCAGTGGAAGTGTAGTCTGAAAAGGTGGGCTTTTAGTCTCTTGTGGAAGATGGCCAGCGATTCTGCGGTCCTGAGTGTGGAAGGTCATTCCACTACCAGGGCAAAGAAAAGGTGAGGTCATGAGGAGTGGCTGCCGGGAACTTGAAGGGAAATTCAATTCAAAATGCTTTATTGGCATATTAAATATTTGGATATATTGCCAAAGCTTTACATAAACAAATATTAAACACATTCAACTACGCAACAGTGTACTTTAAAGTAACAAACACAACTAAAATACCTGGTTAGCTGCGCTATTTGTATGAACTTGTCCTCACCCCCTACCCAGCTCGAAGGTTTGTAAACCCGGGTACCGCGTAACACAGTGTCACAGTACCGCGTAAAATAGTTAGTGGTGTCAGGGGGACTGTTCTCAGAACAGTTTGGTTTACAATCCTCCTTTTGTCTGTAATCGGCGGCAGGTTTTTATGAGTCTTCCCGGATCTGTCAGAGTTCCCTCCCGTAATGGTCTTCTCTGCCGTGAAGCCGTGCACTTCATAAGCTCGCTGTCTTATAAATTTATATTTGTGCGAATTTCCCCCGTCGAGTGATGGAGTTGGCCACAGTGGCAATATTGCCTCTTCTTCCTCCTCTTTTTTGTCTTTTCATAAAGACTGTGATGTTTTGACAGGGACAGCGTTGGTCTCAAGTTGAGTGCAGTCGGGGGAGCTGCAGTGTGATTCAGGCTCTGGTAATGTGGGCTTAATGCACCTCTATTTCCCCTTCTGACGAAGCGAAATGCAGGACTGGCTGGTGCAGTCTTCGGCCACATGGAGCCGTCAACCTGGGGGAGGCTGGGGGCCGGGTCTCGGCGGGTCTGGAGTGTTCTGGAGACATCGGGACATAACGATCATAATAATAAAAGCATTGAATTATAACGATTAATTAAATAATGCACATTACTCATACCCAATGCAGGCACAGACTATCAGAATGTCATTATTAATGAACAAAACTAACAATTTTTTTATTTTTAAACATTGAAACGAAATGTGTTCAGTTGCACTTTAAATCTGCCCAGGGTGACTGGGTCACAGCAGAGGGCTCCATCTCCCACAGTAAGTTTACTCACCCCCCACACACACACATGCCCTTTGACCTCTGAGAGTAACCAACCCTTTTATCAGTGGTCCTTAGGGACAGGGTTACTGGGACAAATGAACACGCTCCATCCCCTTTAAAACGCTTGCTGAAACTGCTGCGTGTTTGTGCCTCGTGGTCATGTGACCGGACCTCATGGTCGTGAGCTGTGGTCTGTAAGTGGTCTGGTGAAGCGGTTGAGCGGTTGAAGCTCAAAGGGTCTATGAACTTGGAGTGCACCTGCAAACACGCAGCAGTGTAAATCATAGCTTTGCTTTTCCCGCCAAGTTGAGCACGTCACCCTGGGTGAGGGTTTCTGTTATTCTGCAAATAAATAATTGCAGTCTGTTTTGGCGTCGGTTTCCCAACACTCATTGAAATCAGGTCAGGTAGGTTTTCATCTGTTTATGGAAATCCCTTAATTTGAAGGCCCCTTGGGATACAGTGTGCTGTCCAAATCTGTGATTGTTAAGTGGGAGGAGGGTGTAATGTGCACTTTCTGGATGGGTAAACCAGAACAGACAGTAGTGTATGTTATAAGGACTGCATATGGCACTTTGTCATGCTTTACATGCCATAAGTCTGTTTTTCATTGTTTTATGGGAACAGCTGCTTCCTGTAAAAAGGGCATTGACCTTTTTAATTCCTAAATGTTTGTTCCCTCATTTTTCTCTCCTTCTCTGTTTCTAATGAAGAATACAGTGTGCTTGCCCTTCACTTCACAAGGAAAATGTTGACTTATGACTTACGCTTTCCTTCTGAAATATGTAATGTGTGTCAGTGAACTCCTGTGTACTTTGAGTGGAGAGAGAGAGAGAGACCGAGACCGAGAGAGGAAAATCAGAATCAGAATCAGAATCAGAAATACTTTATTGATCCCCGAGGGGAACATATACATAGCTGTCACTCCCCTCATCCCAGAACAGAGGTAAAAAAAAGTTTTTAAACCCCACATGTTTATAAATGCCAGCATGGTGTTTCTAAGCTCGTAGTAAGGTTTTAGGATCCACCGCCCCAACCCCCTTAATACAATCCTTCCTCTTCCTCCAGCTGGCTAATTTGGCCTGGCCAGACAAGTAATTTACTAAAACTACTCTCTTCCTCTGGGAAAAGCAGTACTTGGGGGGGCTACTACAAAGGGCTTAAGTGAGAGAACATCCCCCAAGCCTCGAAAACCACGGCTGAAAGTATCTCAAAAAGATGCTTTAAAGATGATTTACTCACGAGCCCTGTGCCAACAACTGAGCCAGTGTCGTCTCCTGCTGACAGGAAGGACAAGCGGGATGGAGAGGGGGCGGGCAAAGATGCTGGGCGTGGCTGCCAGCATTTTTGCAGACACCCACATCGGCGCTCGAACCCAGGCCCCCTGTGGAGAGATGCACACCCGCACATTGTGAAACCGCCCCCGCCTCCGCCATTACTCGAGGAGTCCCTCCCCTCCCTCAAAGAGACTCCGTAATCTCTCAGTGAAATCTCCTCACCCTTCAAAGACAGTGTGACGCACCTCGAATCCCTGAGGGAGCGCAGATAAGCCTGATCCCCCCTTTGGGGAATAAAACTCACTCTTCCTGCATTACTGATGGATATTCCTCCTTTCCTTCTGGGAAAATGACTCGCAGTTAAATGTGTGATGTGTGCTGTTATTTTTAAACCCTCTTCCCAATTTCCGCACGTCTAATGGTCAGGAGGCTTACCTTAACAGAAAAGCTGAGATGCAGTTATGCTGGAAACGAACCCTGTGCTTCTGTGTTTGTATGGCATGGCTGTACGGTAATGATGCTGGAGGCAGGCACAGAGAGAGAGGGAGAGAGACTGAGACTGAGAGAGAGGAGAGGAAAGGGACAGAGGCAGTCACTATCTGGCTGGCACCGTCGCCATACTGACACTGGCAACTTCTGTCGAGTAAAAGTCACGGGCATCAGAGGTAATTTGTCTAATCCCCAATATTCTCATTGAACTAACCACAAAAGTATCACAAACACACAATGTTGGCCATAACTAACGATTATAGTGCATGCACAGCTCATGCATCATCCATCACATGATAGAATCCTACCTACTACAGTTGGGTTGATCAACCACAGTTCGACACAGACACGTCATTGTCATTTAGGATATATGGAAATGGCGTAATAGAGTGATGATGTAGACCAGCGGTCCCCAACCTTTTTTGCACCACGGACCGGTTTTATGCAAGACCATTTTTTCCATGGACGGATGGGGGTGTGCAAAAAAAATGAGACAAGTGCGGAAAAGAGGCCTGTGCCTGTGCGGAAGTGGTCATTTTTCAAAATAAAACACCCTGCAGACTGCGATAGTCAATAAAATGGAAATAAAATTAAAACGTTTTTATTATTTCTGTGCGGCCCGGTACCAAATGCCTCACGGACCGGTACCGGGCCACGGCCCGGTGGTTGGGGACCCCTGATGTAGACTATTTTACTGAACAGATATTTGATCATTCGACCTAGTAGCTATGCATGCTGCTAATTTTGTATCTAAACTTGGCCAGAATGTATGCATTGTTCAAAGACTAGCTAACTAACACTTGCCATTAATTGCAAGTTCAATAAAGTTCAAAATAATCATTTAGATAAAGTCTGAAAAGCCTATTTTCATTTGTATGGAACAGTGTGTATCCTATGATTATAAATTTGCATAAATTCCTAAAATATTCCCATACATTTTGATGGCAAGTTTCCTGTTTAGAAAATTCCTGGAATTTGGCAACCCTAGTGCACACACAGCACTTCAGGTTAACGTAGCTAGCTGGCAAGCTACCGGAGTGCTCTGTGTCTACCAGGTAAAATATATCCTGAATATGCTAGCCTAACCCTAGCTAGCTAGAATATTGGTCGACGCACACATCACTCCTGGTTAACCCGGAGTGCTTTGTGTCTGTACCAAGTTTGTTCACTTGCAACAGTTAACTAGCTAGGTAGAATATTAATACAGACACACAGCCCTTTCCATTCCTTACAGAGCGGCATGTGCAAAGCCACAGTTTACAAGGTCAAGATAGCAGGGATAGTCCTTGATTGGCTTGGTAGAGTACTCTCCTGATTGGTGAAAAAATTAGCTGCCTATCGCTGTTCCTGCAATCGACTGATTTTTGCATTTGTGGATCTCTGTTATGGTGCTATAAGGCTCTATAAGGTGGTATAAGGCTTTATAAAGGTGGTATAAGGCAGTGTGATGGTGGAGTTAGGCTGACTGTCAGGTGGAGTGTCCAGCTAAAGCAGTGATTCTCTGCAAAGTGACGCTCAGCACGGTCTTGAACCAAATCCTCAGAGTGCCACTGCTGACTTCGGCCAGGAGTACCACAGGGCAGCACGTGATTGGCCGTAGTGTTGCTCAGGAAGGGAGGGAGGGGCAGTCGGCAGGGTGTCATCCCTCTGATGAGTCCATTAGCCACAACTCCGTGCTCTTAACTGCACGCTTTTCAGGACGCGCATGCATTGGCGCATGTTGGTCACACTCCTGCATGGACACTGGATGTCGCAGTGACGGGACAGGCAGCTGAGTATTCCGAGTTGGGGAGTGAAGAATTTTTTTAATAAAAAGTTGTGTTGATACCCAGCAGATAATAATAATGAATTTTATTTATATAGCACACTTTAAAATACAGAGAAATGTCAAGGTGCTTTACAACAGATACCATTTAAAAACAACAAAAAGAGCAATACAAATACATACAATCTAATTGTCCTATACACATAATAGAATAAGTGATACACATAATTTATTTTTCCTAAAAAGAGGGGCTGAAAATCTGGTATGGGTGTTCATTGTGTGGTTTTGTGCAATTTAACGTTTAGTGGTTTGGAAAAGCAGAGATGAAAAGGTGAGTCTTAAGTTGTGTCTTGAAAGTGGTGAGAGAGCTGGAAGTCCTGATGTGATATGAGAGCTGATTCCAAAGGCATGGTGCCAGGGAACAGAAAGCCTGGTCCCCCATGGTGTGGAGGTGGGTTATGGGGACAGTGAGGAGGGTGGAGGTGAAAGAGCTGGATCTGAGGGCTCAGGTAGTTATCTGGGAAGTGAGAAGATTTTGAAGGTAGATGGGGCTGTTTCCAGTGATGGTTTTGAAGGTGTGGAGAAGAATTTTGAAATTGATCCAAAATTCAACAGGTAGCCAGTGAAGAGCGGCCAGAATTGGGGTGATGTGGTTTGATTGTCTTGTCCTGGTGAGAATACGGGCGGCACTGTTTTGTACGTACTGTAGGCGTTGAGTGGTTTTGGATGGTAAACCGACAAACAGGGAGTTACAGTAATCAAGTCTAGATGAGATTAATGCGTGGACCAGTTTTTCTGCGTCAGGTTTGGTAAGGGATGATCGTAATCTAGCAATGTTTTTGAGATGAAAAAATGAGGTTTTGCAAATGCTGTTGACGTGGGCTTCAAAGGAAAGTGCAGAATCAAACTTAACTCCAAGATTAGTGACTATGGCAGAGAGGGGAATGGAACTGAGATACAGTGCCTATAGAAAGTCATCATACCCTTTTGAAATAGTCACTTTTTTTATCTTACAGCCTGAAATGAAAGTACATAAAATCCATCTTTTTCCTGCTTTATTTACACATTTAGCCTTACAACATTCAAGTGAAAAAAAAAAGGGCACAATTTCTGATAATTAATAAAAAATGAAAAACTAGAATAACAGGGTTGGAAAAGTGATCAGTCCCCTTAGAATAACCATTATAAACTTGCTCAGGTATAACCAATCACCTTCCAGATCACACACCAAGCTAATTGGCCTCTACCTGACATCAATTGTAGTGGTTTTGAGTTCACAATAAAATCAGCTGTTCCTTGAGGATTCCACTCTAGTAGTGCATGGTAATGCAAAGAATTCACCATGGCTGGAAAGGTGCTTTCAAAAGGACTCTGGGACAAAGCTGTGGATAGGCACAAGTTAGGAGAAGGATATAAAAAGATTTCAAAGGCTTTAACTATCCCCCTGAGTACTGTTCAGAGTATTATTAAGAAGTGGAAGGCATATGGCACCACCCACACCTTGCCAAGATCGGGCCGTCCCTCCAAACTGGATGACCGAGCCAGGAAAAGATTGATCAGGGAAGCTACCAAGAGGCCAATGGCAACCTTGAAGGAGTTACAAGTCTTAATGGCAGAGATTGGGCGATCTGTGCATGTGACAAAAATCTCACAAGCTTTACACAAAGCTGGCCTGTATGGCAGGGCAGCACACCATCCAAAACACACCATACCTACAGTGAAGCATGGTGGTGGCAGCATTATGTTGTGGGGGTGTTTCTCTTCAGCGGGGACTGGGCAATTGGTCAGGATTGAAGGGAAAATTAATGCTGCCAAGTACACCCAAATTCTTGAAAACCTGCGGCCCTCTGCTAGACAGCTGAAGATGGCAAGGTGGTTCACCTTCCAGCACGATAACGACCCAAAACACACCGCCAAAAAAACAACGCAGTGGCTAAAGGACAGGAAGGTGAATGTCCTTGAGTGGCCTAGTCAGAGCCTTGACCTAAATCCGATAGAACATCTGTGGATGGACTTGAAGAGTGCAGTCCATTGCCGCTCACCACAGAATTTGACTGAACTGGAACAGTTCTGCAGGGAAGAATGGGCAAATATTGCCCAATCTAGGTGCGCAAAGCTGGTAGAGACATATCCAAACAGACTGATGTCTGTAATTAAAGCAAAAGGTGCCTCTACAAAGTATTAAATCAGGGGACTGATCACTTTTCCAACCCTGTTATTCTAGTTTTTCATTTTTTATTAATTATCAGAAATTGTGCCCTTTTTTTTCCCCACTTGAATGTTGTAAGGCAAAATGTGTAAATAAAGCTGGAAAAAGATAGATTTTATGTACTTTCATTTCAGGCTGTAAGACAAAAAAAGTGACTGTTTCAAAAGAGTATGATGACTCTCTATAGGCACTGTAAGTAGGTTGCCAGCCTTTTTGGTTTGGTGAGGGGTGCCAATAACAATAGCTTCAGATTTGCTGCCGTTGAGTTGTAGGTAGTTATTGTGCATCCATGTCTGGATTTCATTGAGACAGGTGGTGAGTCGTGAAATGGCCGGGTGGGGGTCAGGGGAGGTTTGTAGGTAGGTTTGTGTGTCATCAGCGTAACAGTGAAAGGAGATGTTGTGGTGTCTAAGTATGGAACCAAGGGGAAGCATGTATAAGAGGAAGAGGATGGGCCCCAGATACATTTCTGGTTCTCCTGTACACTTTTTGAAAGTGTTCCAATGTGCCTCTCCCCCCCCCCCCAAAACACACTCCAGACTCTTAATGACAGGATGGGAGATTCGCATGTTTTCACAGAATTTCATAATATTTAGCCTGGTTTGCTTCTCTCACGAGCGCAGTGTTTAATCTGAGCACAGCTGTTTTTACCTTCCCTGTGCGGTCGATCTCACCCCTTAACCTAAATATTTCTGCCCTTCCTCCTGTGCCGGAGTACGCTGGCGGCCCTGTGGAATGTTACCTCACCGTCTCTCCTGAGCATGGTTGCTATTACGAAGGGCTCTAAGCTCAACCTGAGGCTTCAGCCGTACAATTATGAGGACGCTGCCGTGTTTCGCGTCACCATACTGCCCACCTGCTCACATCATTTCAGTTGACTTTTCACATTCCCTGCGCTGTGTGTGTGTGTGTGTGTGTGTGTGTGTGTGTGTGCGTGTGCGTGTGCGTGTGTAATGACGGCTGGCGAGCGCGTGGACGGTAGCATGAAAGGCTGTGTTTATTGAAGCTCGATTAGACGGCCAATCAGGACCTCCACAGCCGAGACGGGGGGTGGGGGATCAGAGGTCAAACGCGGCAGTGGAGGAAATGAGGCGCTGGCGTAGAGGAATGTGGAGTTTAGGAAGTCCCGCTGCGGGGCGTGGGGGGCGGGAAGGGGGGTTGATGCAGGTGCATGAGGCTCTGTTTGGAAGGTGCGGTTTGCGAGAGAGAGAGACAGAGTGAGTGAGCGAGAGAGAGAGCGAGAGAGAGACACAACCTCATCCCTGGCCTATGAAATGCGTTTAGTATTCAGAAACTTTGGAATGTATAATGCATCGTCCCTGATATCGCCCCTCACACTGGCGCCAGTATGGCCCTGCCCCCCCCTCACTCATGCCGCCCTGACGGTGTTCCTCATATCGGCTCCCAGGCCATCCCGGATATAAACCCCCACCCAACACAAACCTTGGAAGAGAGTGTCAAAACTAAAACATGGAGCGTGTGAAGATAAAGGACTGTGTAGAAAGAGAAAACTGTGCAAAGGGATGATATGTCGTTTGTGTAAAAATGATTTGCACACATGCGAATTCAGATATTTCATGGAGAGAATGTTTTTTTTTTTACATTTTCCAAGTTTTGATTACATTTGCATAGTGCTTTTCTACACATGCAGGTTTGCAAGTTTGATTTATATTTTTGAGCCAATATCAGCTCTGTTGCTGTCCCTGATATGGCCCCTCATGCTGTCTGAAAGTGTCACTGATGTCCGTCCTCCCTCATGCCATCCCTGATATCCACAGGTTTTAAATTCCTCCTCTTATCTCCCTTACGGGTCCTCAGGAGTTCTGATATGATCAATTCTGTATATTAAAATAAAAAAGCTGATGCGGAGTGGAAACATTCACATGGTTCACACGATTCTAACGATCACACAGTTCAAGCGCTTCCATGGTTACAACGTTATAACGCTCAGTGCTCTAATTCCAGGTGGGAAGGCTGGACGGATGTAGGGGTGTAATCTTCTCAGCTAATTCGCAGATCGCCATGAAAGCTGGGTGGATTTAGGAGCCGAGGAGCCGGCCACCGGGGGGGTGAGATGGAGGGAAAGTTGGCAGATTTACTGTGTTTGTGTTTCCAATTCCACCGCCGTATATTTTATGTACCAGCACACACCTACGTGACGGAGGAACGGGGGCACAAGCGTTGGCGTGACGTTTGTTTGCAGTTAGTGCAACGTTCTCACGCGCAACGTTAGCGTGACGTCTGCCCGGTGGAGGGGAGAGCTGCGTCTCTGTGCTGACAGGTTCCCCTTGTTTCTCCTCAATAGAGGAGTCCTGAATAGCTGAAGGGCCACCCACGCACACCCCACAACCCCCCCCGGTCCCCCATCCCCCACTTCTCACACACACACTGGGTTAAATCCTAATGACAGGGTTGGGGTGGGGGGCGGCTGTGAAGCTCCACTCCTGCGGAGAGGATGTTCTCTACAGAAAGCGCGTCGCGGGGGTCGGGGGTCATCTCCCAGGTCGCAGAGATGAGCCAGCGGTTTGACAGCCGAGGCCCCCGGTGGTCCGGAGGAGCCCCGCGCCGTCGTCACGGTGACAGGCATCTTAGCATGGCCTGCTGCTGCCTGATGTGCCCCGCCCCCCCAGTCCTTCCCCAGCGCCACACCGCTGTTCACCTCCAAATTGAACAAAGCTTTGGTAACCTTTGACCTGATTAAGGGAGCTGTTCCACCGAGCCTCATTGCTGCTAATGCTCTACAGAACAACCTGTTGTCTATGGGAAACGCCGAGCTTGTGTGGTGGTGACACTCAGAACCTTGCACCAAGGAGACATCTCCCAGCGCCCAGCGAAGCCTCTCCTGTCCTCCAAAGCACGAAAGAAAATTGAAGCTACTGTCAAGATGACGGATGTTTTTCCTTTTGCAGTTTTTTTTTTTTTTTGAATCCATGAATCATCAATGCAAAGTCATGCCTGACTCTTTCATTTTGGCTTCAAAAGGTTCATTTTAATATTTGGTGGGGTCAGAAATGTGGCCTTTGCCCCAGCTGCAGGCGTCTCTGTGTTTCAGCACTGTCACATTCTGCCCATTTCAGGAGGTCATTTGAGAGTACTGTGTTTGTGTTCTTGAGATTAAATTCCTGAGGATAGTGATCAAACTGGATGGGTCAAGTCACACATTATTTATCAGTATCTCTTTCTTTCCCTCTCTCCCTCTCCCCCTCTCACACCACCTCTCTTTCTCTCTCAGACACGGAACAAGGTGTGCTGGTGAAGTCGCAGCGTCTGCAAATAATTCTCACTGCACCGTGGGGATCGCTTACAATGCCAAGATTGGTGGTGAGTTCCCCCTCTCTCTCTCTCTGTGTGTGTGTGTGTGTGTGTGTGTGTGTGTGTGTGTGTGTGTGTGTGTGTGTGTGTGTGTGTGTGTGTGTGTGTGTGTGTGTGTGTGTGTGTGTGTGTGTGTGTGTGTGTGTGAGCATGCACAAGCGTTTATATAAGAGCAAGTTTATATTACTGCTGTTTGAGCGTGCATGTGAACTTGGTGTGTGTGTGTGTGTTTGAATGCATGCACTTGGATGGTGATGATGAAGATGAAGAACACCCCCCCCCACATGTGTGCAATGATGTGATGATGATGATGAAGATGGCATGCTTCTCTGCGCAGGGGTGCGCATGCTGGATGGAGATGTGACGGACATGGTGGAGGCCAAGTCCTTGAGCCTGCAGCCGCAGCACATCGACATCTACAGCGCCAGCTGGGGGCCTGACGACGACGGCAAGACCGTGGATGGCCCTGCGTCCCTCGCCCGCCAGGCCTTCGAGAACGGCATCCGACAGGTGAGGCCACCGTGCCCTGTTCCAGCTCCGCCCCTACTGCTTTCTTTCTTTTTAGAGAAGTCAAAGATGGTGCCAATCGGTTGAATATCAACATGCAGTTGAGGGAAGTTTGGGAAATCGTTGGGAAGTGTCCAAGCCCTCATTCTCATTCTCACCTGTAAAGAGAGTATCACCCTCATCTTAACCAGCAAGCTTGGGCGCTGGTCAGTCTGATGACCACAAACATTCTGTTGAAATTCTTTCTTGCGCTATCAAAGAGTTAACAAGAACCCAGCACACTGTCTCAGGACAAGCGTAATGTAAGACAGAACTTAGGGGGAGAGGGGGTTGGGCTCTGGGGGAGAAGAATGAGAAAATCGCATTTCATAATGTCCACTCCAGTGAAGTATTTATCAGCTGCACCTTTTTTTTCGGGAGGGGCTAGATTAGTTTCGGCAGTGTGTTTGTAGGCAGTGCAGTTTGGGTTATACTAAACCTCTCTCTGGTTTGTTGTTGTTATTATTGTTATTATTCCTATTGTGCTGAAGATGGAAATGAACGTCTCGCTTATTCAGCCAGCAGAAATACTGCTGTAGTGCTTCACATAGGCACTTCCTGTGCCCATCTGACAGTCTGCTAATGCCACTTCTGATGTGAATTTGGAAACCTATTGTACCTGTACTGTCCATCTAATTAGCATATTTGTAGTGTTTTTATACAGATGTGAATAAATATTTGTAAATATACGACTATGGTATCCTGCTCTATAGAGTTCACAGTGTGCTGTTCCTGATGAAACTGCCTGCTCACGCCTTCGATCCATGATCCAGGAGTGTGCGCTTCTGACCACAGCTGCCCCTTTGTTGATGAAGTATTTCCCTTTGAGCTTAATGCCAACGTCACCTTACACACTGTTCCTCATGGAACATCAGCAGGTTGAGCATCACTGCTGCTGAGCTGTAGGAGGTCAGTCTGTCTGTTAGGTCTATTTGAGGGGTTCCCCTGAATGCCCTTCTAAAGGGTGAGTGTGTGAGTGAGCCAATCCCCCAGCACCCACGTGAGTGGCACACGAGTGCGTTGTCCCGGAGACACAACCCCATCTTTCTGTCATCCCTTTCATGGACGATGATGTAATGAAATCATTTCCCCCTCCATCGAACCAAAAATCCAGAGCCTTCATTAAAATCACACATTTCTCTCTCCCTCCCTCTCTCAAAAAGTTTTTATTTTTATTTTTCTTCCTTGGGAGAATTGGGTCTTGAGCTGCAAAATGTCTTTGAAGTTCTTTCAGATCCAGATTGACGGGTTCACCTTTTATCCCCCCCCACACCCTCTAGCCCCCCCCTCATCACCCCCCCTCCAGAGTCCGCTCTGAAATGTAGAGGCAGTACAGGTCACAGAGTACTGCCCACACTGTGGATGTTGATTATACAGCAGGGATTAACTTTACAAGGATCCGTCATTCTAAACTGCTCTCATTGGCTCATCATTACAAGGATCTGTCATTCTAACCTGCTCTCATTGGCTCTTCATAAAAAGGATCTGCCATTCTAAACCGCTCTCATTGGCTCTTCATAAAAGGGATCTGCCATTCTAAACCGCTCTCATTGTCTCTTCATAAAAGGGATCTGCCATCCTAACCCTCTCATTGGCCCTCCATTAAAAGGATCTGTCATTCTAACCCGCTCTCATTGGCTCTGCTTTACAGGGCAGGAAGGGGCGGGGCTCCATCTTTGTGTGGGCGTCGGGTAACGGGGGGCGGAGTCGGGACCACTGCTCCTGCGACGGCTACACCAACAGCATCTACACCATCTCCATCAGCAGCACAGCCGAGAGTGGCAAGAAGCCCTGGTACCTGGAGGAGTGCGCCTCCACCCTCAGCACCACCTACAGCAGTGGAGAGAACTACGACCGCAAGATCGTGAGTCAATTACACACACGCACCCAAACGTGCTCTTTCAATCGCATGCAAACACACACACACACACTCTCTCTCACACACACACACTCTCTCTCACACACACACACACACACACACACACACACACACTCACACGCACGCACCCAAACATGTGCTCTTTCAATCGCATGCAAACACTCACACACACATTCTCTCTCTCACACACATACTCTCTCACACACACACACACACTCTCTCTCACACACACACACACGCACCCAAACATGTGCTCTTTCAGTCGCATGCAAACACACACACACACTCACACACGCACACACACACTCTCTCTCTCACACACACACACTCTCTCTCACACACACACGCACTCTCTCTCACACATACACATACACACTCTCTCACACGCACGCACCCAAACATGTGCTCTTTCAGTCGCATGCAAACACACACACACACACACACTCTCTCACACACACACACAAACACACATACCTAAACATGTGCTCTTTCAATTGCATGCAAACACATACACACACCTACACATATTCTCTTTCAATCACATGCAAACACACACACACACACACACACACACACACACACACACACCTAAATATATTATCTTTCAATCGCATGCAAACACACACACACTCTTTCACACACACACACACACACACACACACACACACACACACCTACACATATTCTCTTTCAATCGCATGCAAACGCACACACACACACACCAAAATATATTCTCTTTCAATCGCATGCAAACACACACACACCTAAATATATTCTCTTTCAATCGCATGCAAACACACACACGCTCTCCCACACACACTTTTTCTCAACACCAATCAAACTAAAGTCTCAGGCTACAGGATTCCCACATTCCACAGTGACATAAAAAAACCTCAAAAAAATGATACAAGTTTGCATAGTACAATTGTTCATTATTGTGAGGAGTGAGATGTATGAATTGGTTCTGGAAGGCATTGCAGTGGGAACTGGGTGAAAGACAGCTGTTTGATCTGACTCCTCATCGATTTAATCTTATTCTATCTATCTTCTCTTTGAGCATCGCTTCTGCAGTTTTCTTCTATAGCGATGCAGAGGGAAGGGCAGTGAGGATGTTCGCGTGCGTGCGTGCATGCGTGCGTGCGAGAAAATGTGTGTGTGAGAAAGTGTGTGCGCAAGCTCAGGGTTTTTGCCCTGAGTGTAATGTTGATGTGTGTGAGACAGTGATGAATGACAGATTTCATACAGGCTAATGGTGTCGACGCATGTGAGTCAGTGATGGACGACCAGGTTTTAGGGAACGCTTACAGTTGTCCGTCCTGCAGGTCACACACAGTGGTGTTTTCATATTTTACTGTAAAATATTCATTATGCATCATTGCCAGGTGTCATCCTTTGAAATTAAATTCATGTGTCCAGGAGCAATTAAAGCCTTTTTGTAATGCGTTTTCAGAATTAATGTAACTACCAGTTCATTTGAATATTTGAATAATTATATGTTGAGAGAAAATCCCTGTTTTTAATATTATAAAAATTCTATAGACAAATTCTATAAAATAATGTATACATTTATAATTATGAAGTTACTTTATAAAAATGGAAATGATATCTCCTCTGACATCGATTGCTCCTGTCTGTTAGTCACGAGTGTTTGAGGGACTCCTTCATCAAAAATGAAATTTACTTGAAAATTGATAACGGGTGGAACAATAATCAAATTAATATATCAAAGAAATGTCTGGAATGAAAGGCTTGCACAGTCCACAATAACAAGTAACTACTTGTGTGTGTGTGTCCTTGTCTGAACTCTGGCCCTGTTGATGGCAGGTGGTTAGATGCTACGTTGTGTCCAGCAGCGCATCCCCCTCCACGTCTCAGACCTGGAGTCTAAATTCTACCACGGGGTGAAAATCTAGACCTGCTCTGGGATAGCCGCACCATGGGCCCCGTCTCAAACAGTCAGGGAGATGGGGTTTAAATCTGCGAATCTGCATGAGGCACCAGGGGCTGTGTGTGTGTGTGTGTGTGTGTGTGTGTGTGTGTGAGAGACGTGTGTGACATGTTACATTACATTACAGGCATTTAGCAGACGCTCTTATCCAGAGCGACTTACAATCCATTTATACAGCTGGATATTAACTGAAGCAATTCAGGTTAAGTACCTTGCTCAAGGGTACAACGGCAGTGTCCCACCTGGGGATCGAACCTGCAACCTTAACGTTACAAGCCCAGTTCCCTAACCATTACACTACACTGCCTGCCTCCTATTGTTGCTATTAGAAGCTATTAGAAGCAGCTCTTATTTCCAGTGCAGTGTTATGAATGTGTGTATTAGAGATGTTCTACACCAGATATCTACAGATTCATGTTAAGAATATTTATTCAGTGATGGTTTGATTTAACCCTGGTTTGTAAGTGAAATCAGTTGTAATGTGGTTTCCTGCATGAAATCCCATTCCTGAGTCTACATTCTTCTCACAAATACAATATTGCATTACTGACTGAAACTCTTCTCTGATCCTCTCACTCCACCCCATCCAATATATCCTGGCCATAGCCTCTCATCTCCTTTCCGTTGGTCAGCAGGGCATCCTGTCTGTCTCTGTCTGTCTGTAGATCACCACAGACAGTCACAGACATTCTCTCTCTGTCTGTAGATTACCACAGACAGTCACAGACATTCTCTCTCTGTCTGTTTGTAGATTACCACAGACAGTCACAGACATTCTCTCTCTCTCTCTCTCTGTCTGTAGATCACCACAGACCTGCGCCAGCGGTGTACAGACAGTCACACAGGAACCTCGGCATCAGCTCCCATGGCGGCCGGGATCATCGCTCTCGCTCTGGAAGCAAAGTAGGTCCCCCTACCCCCCAAAAAAACACCCAGCCCACCTCCTCTGCCCCCAGACCTAAAGGGAGATGGAGAATGTTTTTGTAATTTCTAAATTATTTCAATGATTAAATGCAACATTTTCAGTCATTTCTGAAATGTTAAACTCCCAAATACTGTAGGTGTGGATCACTGGTAGAGTTCCGCTGATGTAATGTAGAGTACATTGTTTCAACGGTGCAAGGCAGTGTGTGCTTCCCAAGCACTGATACTGCAGCAGGGTGTTTTTGCATAAGATGTACATTTGACTCATAACTCATTTTGTAGGGGAAATTAGTTTTGCTGAAATGTGTAACTTAATATTTGTACTGCTTATTTTTTTAATCATCTTTTACTCTCTTTCCATCATTATCTCCCTGTGTTTCTCCCCTCTATCTCTGTCCCTCTGTGATACTGCAAGCTCAGAAGACAGTGGATACTCTTATCAGATTCTCTCTTGAATGGAAAGCAAAAAAAAACGTTTGAAATGATTTTCCTCAAAATATGTTCCGTCAGGATTATTCGGTGGCGGCCTTCAATGGTGTAAAAGTGCCCGCTTCCATCTTAGAAGAGCTTAACCATCACCACAGCAAGAGATGCAAAGACAACACATACTACACCCACTAATCAGTTTCAGTAATGTGATTGGTTAACGGTGTCAATAATGTGTTTCCGTCTAATGTGCTTGGTTAATAAAAGGTTGGTGATCTGTTTCAGTCAAATATGATTGGTGAACAGGGTCAATAATGTTTTGGTCAGATGTGATTGGTTAAAAAGGTTTGGAAATTTTGTTGATCAGCTGGTTCTGCTACTTAGATGTGAGAGCACCACAGAATTACTGGTAGTGGTGATGATGGTGTAAATAATTGTGGTGACGGTTATAACACGTGATGGTGATGTCAATAGATGTGTCCTCTGTACGGGCAGAGCAGATGTGGCTGCCTGTTTGTCTATGCAGCAAATAAAAACCCGTTTTTTATTTGTATTGTGCAGTAGGTGGTATCTCAGTAAAGCGCGGTCCTGCACAGGGACTCTTCTGTGAGCGGTGCTCCCGGCCCGCGTGGCTGAGGACATTGTTAAGTAATGGGCTGACAGGAGTGAAATGTGTTCGGGGGTCTTGGGTTGGAGTCGACTCCACGGCCTCACAGTAAATCACCTCTCCCAGGAGGGCCAGGGAGATGGTGTGGGGCAGCGAGCCTGCACACACGAGCACACACGAGTACACACGCACGCATGTGCACCCACGCACACATGCACAAATGCACACAGATACACCCACGCACACACAAACACATACAGACACACATGCACATATGCACACACACGTACAAACACACATACACGTACACACCCACGCATACACACGCACATATGCACACACACGCATACACACACACACACACACACACACACACGCATGTATGCACACACACACACACACAAACACACACATACAGACACAAGCTGCAGAGGGTAGGGGTCACATGAAAACACCTCTTGAATATGTCGGTTGTTTTTGTTTGTAATTCCTCTCCAGCGATGGGTTGTCATTGCGCCTGTGTTGCTCTCCCGGCTCTAAAAGCCTATCGCTTGATGGACTGATTCACTGACGGTGTGAAAATGCAGAATTCCAGACATCCTGGCAACCCGACCCCCCTCCATTCTCTCAGTGCGATTCAGCAAACTAAAGCCATCCATCTCCATGTGAGCTCGGGTCATTCGCACCCTGTTCACTGGCCAGGGTGAAATGGCATCCATTCAACTCAGAAGGCCTTTATGGAGAAATAAGAGCACAAAAAATATCTATTTTGAGTATTTCTCTGGGAGTGATTTGAATGAGGAGAGAGTGACAGAGAGCAGTGACACAGCTGCCTCAGGGAGACCAGCTCTGCTGCAACACGTTGCCCGTATCCGAGTGCAGGTTCTGCTGTTCTGTTTTTTATTCCTTTCTCATTTAAACTTTATCTTAAGCCCCTTGCTTTTGCTGTGTTCTCTCTGTTTCACTCGAGCACAATAGTCTTGTGTAAATCCGTGCCTCTTGCTGGTGTGTTAAATGTTCTTGAAATCTTTCTCTGTACCTCTACTTTATGAAAAATACTAATTAAGTATTTGTCTTTGAGCCTTATTACAGCAGTTGGGTGTACTTGTTCCCTTGTTAAATCTCTGCCCTTTTGTTCTTTTGTGTTGGAACTTGTGCCATTTGAATGAGCATTATTTTAAAACCTGTTCTCAGAGTTTGTGCTGGAGTGAAAATGTCTTAATTAAACTATTTATTGGTTTGTTTTTGTGATCTGGAACATATTCATTTCCATCATAATTTACTTTGCTGTCTGACAGGGCTGGTTTGAATAAGTCCGTTTAATGAACGTCAATTGTCAGGTCTGTCGCTTAGTTTAATGAATGTTGATTGTGAGGTCTGTCGCTCAGGTTAATGAACGTTGATTGTGAGGTCTATGCCGCTCTGTTTAATGAATGTTGATTGTGAGGTCTCACTCAGTTTAATGAACGTTGATAATGAGGTCTTTCACTCGGTTTAACGAACGTCGATTGTGAGGTCTGTCACTTAGACTTCACATTAAACTAAGTGACAGACCTCACAATCAGTGTTAATTTAACTGAGCAGTATACACCTCACAATCAACGTTCATTAAACTATCTCAATCGCTGAGGTGTATGTCCCTCTGTGACAGGTATATTTTCCTTCTCCCCCCCAGTGTACTCCTAACCTGGCGGGATGTTCAGCACATCATAGTGAAGACGTCACGCGCCGGCCACCTCAACGCCCCTGACTGGAAGACCAACGCCGCTGGATACAACGGTACCACTACCCAAGGATCGCTAATGCCAATGCTGCTGTAGTTACAGGAGATTTCCTTGTGATATGCAAGCTGTGTGACTGTCTGCAGGCTTTGTGTGTGTGTGTCTGTTTGTCTGTATATTTGAACGTTGTATGTGTGTTTGAGAGCTGTGTGTGTGATGTGATGAGCTTTGTGTGTGTGTGTGTGTGTGTGTGTGTGTGTGTGTGTGTGTGTGTGTGTGTGTAACAGCTGTTTGTGTGCTCATTACTGTCGTGTTTCAGAAGGCATGTTAGTCTAGACTTCAGGGAAGATTGGGAAGCTGTGTTTGTTACTCAGTAAGGTGAGCCAGGTAATGGCGGGGCCAGGTCTGGGGGCATGGTTCCAAATGGAGCAGAGTGATGGGTCAGCAGGAGGTTGGATACGTGCGCTCTGCACATGCTGGCCAGGTGAGCGTGGCCTTCCTGCTCCTCCGTCTCCCAGGAGGCATACTTCTAATCCAGAGTCCCGCTACTCTGCCCCGCCTGTGATTGGACGGCCGGTGGAGATGGGTTGCTCACCCTGCGTGTGATTGGACAGTCGGTGGAGATGGGTTGCTCTCGATTGGCTGTAATGCGTGAACTGGCCACGTGCCAAGCTTAGATCCAGGGCCGTCTGGAGCTTTTCCAACTAGCTCTCACAGGGAGAGAGAGAGGCAGCGCGAGAGGGAAGAGTGGAGGGAGAAGGAGGAAGTGTACAGGACTGAAGCTGAAATGTTTATGAAAAACCCTTATTCCCCTATAGCGGAAGTGGCGTGTAACCGTGGAAACATTTGTTCAACAAATGTTAGTTGATTCGTAAAGTTGGCAGCCACGCAGATTCTATGAAAACATTTTCTCTGTGTGTGTGTGTGTGTGTGTGTGTGTGTGTGTGTGTGTGTGTGTGTGCGGTTGAGCATGTGTGTGTGTGTGTGTGTGTGTGTGTGTGTGTTGTGTGTGTGTGTGTGTGTGTGTGTGTGTGTGTGTGTGTGTGTGTGTGTGTGTGTGTGTGTGTGTGTGGTTGAGCGTGTGTGTGTGCGTTTGAGAGCTTTGTGTTTGTATGCGTGTGTGTGTGTGCGTGTGGTGTTGGGGGAGGGGGTTGTTATGCAGGGTGTTTTTCAGTACCTGGAGGCCCTGTTTGAAGTGTAAACTGTGCCCCACGCAGCCAAACATCAGCGGCCTCTGGAGCCTCTCCATGTGGAACAGAGGTTCCGCCGGGTTAAACTTTCAGACTTGGCTGCTCTCGCCCTGCCGCTCTGTAAACTTGGCTTTTAGGAATCCTACAGCTTCAGCTGAAATGCGAGGCAATCTGTCTGCATTCATCTAAATCCCCAAACGTATCCCTCTGAGGCACACTGCCCTGCAAGGACCCAGTGGAAGACGTGTTTAGTCTGCACGCCGTTGGTTGTGCCCTCTAGTGTGGTTTGGAGCTGTCACACGCATTGTTCTCATATGTGGCGTGATGTCCAGAGTCTACCCACCTTTCTGATTAAGATCAGGTACAGAATGTACCAAATTTACAGCCTAATCGAGTCTAAAAGAGACTATTCAGAAGGAGTACAGTTTTTAGGACGGGTTGGCGTTTGCTTCATTTGGTTGTAAAATCTCCAGTCAATCACCAGTTTGGGTTTATTAGTTTGTTGATTGATCGATATATTGAGTCCATGTTCCAGCTAGTTACCTGTATGGGTTTGTTGATTAGTTGGTTGATTGAATGAGTTCATGTTGCAGTCAGTCACCTGTATGTTGATTGGTTGTTTGGTTGTGTTGCAGTGAGTCACCTGTATGGGTTCGGGCTGATGGACGCAGAAGCGATGGTGAAAGAGGCGGAGAGGTGGAAGCAGGTTCCCTCACAGCACATCTGCGTGGAGAGTGCCGACCGGCAGATCAGGTAATTCAACCGTTCTCTGGAAAACCTTCCCATAACCCCCCTGGGCGTCTTCCCACAATTCCCCAGAGAAGACTTCCCTCAATTCCCCGCTTGGTACCTTCCCACAATCCCCTGGGCATCTTCCACACAATGCCCCAAATAGGCCATAGATTTTATTAATATTTGCTCATGTGTTAATTTGACCAGTTCTGAATCACAGGGTCCACATCACAAGCCCCTGCTGAATCATTGGGTTTTATGGAATATTTCCCACAATGCCCTCAGACTTTACCTCACATTGCAATTAAAAATTCTAGATAGCTGTCAAATCTCCTTTTTCATGCTTGACATTTATTATTATTATTATTATTATTATTATTATTGTTATAAAATTTGTGCAATATCTATATATGTGCATATTCATTTGTGGCACATGGCAATGGAGAACGTGAGCGTGTGAAATGTGATCGTTTTGGCACACTGGCCTCTTCAGCAGAACATAATCGGGAGGCTCCAGAAGGTGAGCAGCAGCCCTGCAGAGAGACACGCCACAGTCTGGAAAAATGTGAAAAATGTGATGCGGTTTTGATTTGGGTCCAGCAGTTTTATGCCTTTTTACCCCCACCGAGAGCAGGAACCCTGAGCCCTCCAAAATGTGAAGTCGTGTTTAGGTTACACCAAGGGCAACATTTCCCAGCTTCGCAGTGCCAAATCCTATCCAGGAGCTGCTGTCTTCCTCAGCTTTCCTTTTCAGAAGCCTGCATGAGGAGAGAGAGAGAGAGACAGAGAGAGAGGAAGAGAGCGAGAGAAGACAGAGAGATGGAGTGTTAACCTCGGGTTGGGAATAACGTTGCCATTTCAAACATTTTGTCTGAAAGATGAGGCACAGCGCTTTGGGATTAAAGGATTAGGGAAAGGATAGGCTTCCGCATAATTAAACGGCAGTGCAGTTTACACACTTTTTGTTTGACGATGTTTATTCAGCAGTGCTCAGCGCCCAGGAGGATAACGTCTTAACGGTGCACTCTGCACACGTGGTCACCTTTCCCACAATCCCCCTGGGCAGCGTCCCACAATTCCCCAGAGAAGCCTTCCCACAATACCCATGGATCCCTGGGCGTCCTCTGCGTAATGAAGCGGCAGTGCTGTTCACGCACTTTCTCCAAACCCTGGAGAATAATGTTAGCGGTGCTTTCTCCACATGTGCTCCATTTAAGGCTGTTTTCCTTGCGCACACATGTTAAACCTGCCCCTTAGCTGCCCCTCTAGAGGAGAGGGGGGTATTTATCAAGCCCTGCCAGGTTTCTGCCCCCAGGGGGGGTGCTCCCTCTCGGCCTCTAAAAGGAGCTGTAAACGCTTCGGGTACTTTCTTTCCCCTTCCAAAGTTGAAAGGTTTTTTGTTGTCAGCTATGCGGGCCAAATCCAACATCACATCTTCTCCTGTTACCCCTCAAACGCTCTACTTTAATTAGTTACACAATTCCGGTGGAATTCAGACACTGAGACCGCAAGCACACGTCCTGCGTCCTACCTTCAAAGGCTGCCAGGTTTTGCGTACAGGCTAAAAGAGGCCCAAATGCACAAGGGTGAGGGGGAAAGTGTAGAAGATGTTTTTTAGAAAGCCAGCATGTCATTTGGTAGGCTGTGCATTGACTCTGTGGTTTTTAAGAGAGCTGTGATTGAGGGCCTCCCATGTGGCCTAGCGGTAAGAGCGTTCTACGCTAGCCACAGCGACCGGGGTTCAATTCCAACGGTCGCGCCAGTTTCGGCTCTGGCCGGGAGTGCCACTAGTTGGCAGCAATTGTCTGTCCGCCCCTGGGGAGGGGGGACATATGAGTGGTCGTGCGTTGGTGACAGGCTTCGGCTTAGGCGGGCACTGGCTCAAAGGAGGCAGAGCAGTGCTCGCTACTGGCTGGACTGCGGCAGCGAGTGCCAATGATCTCCTCGTTATTATCGTGCCAAATATCCCCTCCCTCATGAACGAAAAAAGATTGAGGGAATTGGATACTAAAAAGTGGAGGGAAAATGGGGGAAAAACAGCAAAAATAATAAATAAATTTTTTTTTTTTAAAGAGAGAGCTGTGATTGTGTGCCATACAGATTTCGCTGCCAGCACTCTGGTTTTACAGCTGGTGCAGCTTCTCACAACGAGGCTTCTTCTGCTCTTCGCCATCTCTGGTCCTGTTGGGCTTATTTCCCTTCACCTGGGGCTTCGAGTCCATTCAGCCCTGATGACTCTTGGTGTGGTGTCTGGGAATTGACTCTGGGCCTTGATTCCAGGTTTCGGTTTTTGAGTCTGGGTTTTGACTCTGCTTTGATTTGTGGTTTTGGATGCTGACTTTGGGCTTTGACTCTAGCTTTTGGTTTTTGAGTCTGGGTTTTGACACTGCTTGGACTCTGTTGTGGGTCTTGAATTTAGGTTGTGATCTCCCCCTCTCTCAGGACCATTCGGCCGGAGCATGTGGTGAGGTCGGTGTATAAGGCCACAGGCTGCATCGATAACTCCAACCACCATGTCATCTACCTGGAACACGTCGTGGTGCGAATCACCATCACTCACCCTCGCCGTGGCGACCTGTCAATCAACCTCACCTCGCCCTCAGGGACAAAGTCACAGCTCCTTGCCAACAGGTGAGCCTGTCTGCACTTGGTCTACAGGTAAACCTGTCTCCCCCTGGCCTACTGCTGTAACACTTTCTGCCTGGACTGCAGGTCAGATTTGATCCTTCCCTGACCTAAAGGCAAAACTTTGTTCTCAGCTGGTCTACAGGTAAGGCTTAATTTGAATAGATAAAGTTCCATACCTAGTCAACAGGTAAATGTAACTACAGAACCCTCCAAAATGATTCACACCCTTGATAAAGATGAGCAAAGAAGGCTGTATAAAATAAACAATGCAGGTAATGAGCTATAATTTATGCTCAAAAACATTGTATTTTTTATGCAATTTCTCAGAGAAAAAGATTTCTCATACACATCACACATTAGAGAAAAAGATTTCTCATACACATCACAATTATTAATTCCCCTGTTTCATTTCCAAGATGCAACCAAGTTGTGTAGATCTCCAGCTGTGGCCCTAGGATTTTTCCTTGCCTCCCAAACCATCTACTTGGGTGTGGGGGCAAGATGCTCTTGCGTCCTCTACACCAGGCAGGTTTGCCACTGTTCCAGTGGTTTTACACTTATTAATTTTCAACCTAATAGTGGAAAGTGGTATCTTTAGTCATTTATTTTTTTGTTTTATTTTTTGGGGAAAAATATAACTTGTTTTCTTTGAGTAATTGTAATAGTATAAAATCATATAATTTTCCCATTTTGTGAGCATATAATATAGCTGTATTATTTATTTTATACAGCCACCTTTGCTCATCTTTATAAGGGTGTACAAAACTATACTATATAATATATATACCTATATATATTATATATATCTCTCTTTCTGTGTGTGTGTGTGTGTGTGTGTGTGTGTGTGTGTGTGTGTGTGTGTGTGTGTGTGTGTGTGTGTGTGTGTGTCTGTGTGTCTGTGTGTGTAAAAATGTAAAACCCCCAATCAAATCCCCCCTTAGTCCTCCTTTTAGTAAGCAGGGCCAATCGAGTTGTCCTTCTTGTACTTTTTCAAGAGCTCCTATGTCTCTCTTATAGTATGGTGCCCAGAACTGCAGACACTACTCTAAATCTTAGTATTCCAACCACTCTAAGGTTTGCCAAAGGCAAAAATGGTTTGTTCAAATGGTCCTTCGTTTAAAGTGTTTAAGTGGAGCGACTTTGTTTGGGGCCTGTGAGGCAGCTGCAGGTGCTTGTTGGGTCAGACACAGCTGTAGCCGTGACAGCAGGTTTACTCAGAGAGCAGAAAACCCGATGGTGTCCCTGCCTCCCTGGGCAGTGTAAACTCAGGGCTGGCAGAGGAGATGTGGGCAGCCGTTCTGAATTTAAGGCGTTTTATGTTCCTGAGAGCAGGTTTCCCTCCCGCTCTCCGTCTGCTCTCCCTGTGTGATTTATTCCAGCTGAACACCAGGCACCACATCACCTGTTATTACAGACTCCTTCTGCCGCTTACAGACCGCTGTTATTACAGACCGCTGTTATTACAGACCGCCGTCATTACAGACCGCCGTCATTACAGACCGCCGTCATTACAGACCGCCGTCATTACAGACCGCCGTCATTACAGACCGCCGTCATTACAGATCGCCGTCATTACAGATCGCCGTCATTACAGACTGCTGTTATTACAGACCGCCGTTATTACAGACCGCCGTTATTACAGACCGCCATTATTACAGATCGCCGTCATTACAGACCGCCGTTATTACAGATCCATTCTGACAAAATACTCACATGGCTCACAGCACAGCACAGCTCATAGCTCACAGCACACACACACACACACAAGCAGTGCTGTAAAACATGGTTTAAAAAAAGGGACAGACCGTTCCATGCAGAGACATATTGAATGGGCAGGACAGATACAGACAGGCGGGCAGACCGACAGACAGACGTTCATGCAGGAAGACAGGAGAGCGCACGTTCTGAAAGACGTGTGGTGAGACAGACGGTCTGCTGTCTAGTGGGTGTTGGGGGCGATGACTCAGCCGATGACTCTGTTATAAACGAGAGGCGTAATTATGTGGGCAGCATGGCCTCCTCCCTCTGTCCCTCACGGTGACAGACTGTTCATCCGCTTTCCCGCCTCAGCGTTTTGGGAGTTCCTGTCCTGTAGCTGTGACTTCGTTCAGTTCTCTCTCTTTCTCCCTCTTCCTCTATTTCTTTCTCTTTCTCTCTCTCTCTCTCTCTCCTTCCCCCCCCACTTCAATTCAAATCAAATGTGTCTTATTGGCAAGACCCTTAACAGCACAGTGTTGCCAAATATAGTTTATGTTGGATTTAGTATAAATATAAACGCCAGCACTGCCATAAATTATCACAAAAGGATAACATTAATAAATGTCAGAACAGACAAAAAAAAAAAAAATCCCTTTGGTTTTTCTCAGCCTATAAGCACAAAAACCATTGTGTGCAGAATACATCTACCTTCTGCCCTTCATACCTGTGTGTTTCTCAGACTGTGACAGTTTGATACAGAGGGTCGTCTCAAGGGGTGGGCGGGGCTCGGGGTGAGTCAACCTATGCGGGACCTAGCTGTTAACGCACTGACATCATAGACTTAGCAACTGCTTAGCAACCATTGTTTATAATAGCAATAGAAATGATTATTATTATTTTTATTTTTATTCATTTTTCCCCTCTCACCGTGGGGCCCCATGAAGGGCGGGGCCCGGGGCGTTTGCACCAGTTGCCCCCCCCCACAAAGACGGCCTTGTCGATATATGCCTGTCTGTCTCAGACTGTGCCGATTTGATACATGCCTGTCTGTCTCTCAGACTGTGCCCGGCAGACGCATAGCTCTCTGCTAAACTAGCAGTCCGCTCTTCTCACAGAAGGATCTGGATTTCCCTCTCTGGTTTTGCGTTGTGAGAGTGTGTGAGCGGGCGTGCGGGCGTGTCTCCCCTCCAGTCTGCATGTCTGTCTATCTCGGTTCAGTGCATCTTTTTCTCTGTCTGTCTCTGGTGGCCAGGTTGTTTGACCACTCGATGGAGGGATTTAAGAACTGGGAGTTCATGACTACGCACTGCTGGGGAGAGAAGGCCACGGGGGACTGGATTCTGGAGATCTACGACTCCCCATCCCAACTGAGGAGCCAGAAAGTACCAGGTACCGACGCGGTACCGACCCGGAAACCCGGCACATACGAGCAGTCCAGTTATCTGATTACACGGCAGAAACCTGCATCATAGTCTGCAGCAGCCAGAATGAGCAGCGTTAATCTACAGTATCCAGCTAGAACCGACCATCCATTAAACCTTTGGAATTCCACAGAAGGAGGTTGGACCACTGGCTCTGTCCTCTGCGGTGTCTTGTGTTAATGCTGAGAATTGTTGAATTAAAAATGTATAAATCACACGCGCGCACACGGCCACAGGCACGTCTCACTACGGATTTGAACCTGAGTGTGACCGGGCCTTCAGAGGTGGTGTCACCCCCACCCCATCCCCCGCCTCTGATTTGTGATTTCATGTTGCTGACCCGGTGAGGTGGCAGGCCTATGCAGGAGGGGGTGGTTGAATGATTGAATGTGTGTTTGTGGTGTTCTTACTCTGTGCCCCCACAGGGAAACTAAAGGAGTGGTCTCTGGTTCTGTACGGGACATCAGTGCACCCCTACTCCTCCCTGCGGTACGAGAAACCGCGTTCCGCTGAGCCCCCCACCGACGACGAGTTCCCCGAAGAGTACAGCGGTACGCCCACTCTCACGCTTTTTGAAATCCTTTCTACTTTACGTTCTAAAATGCCCTTCTAGGGACGGCTTGTTGAAAATGAGCATTGGCTACAAACACTGTGGTGCATCTTGATAATTGTGTATTCAGTTTGTTGATGTGCATTTGTGTCTGTCCCTGTCAAATAAACTATAAAACAAACAAACCTCCCACGGCCACTCGTGCCCTGCATCTGACTGCATGTCACACGCACACTCTCAGAGGTGCAGGATCCACACCCCACTGATATTTCCACCCCAGCTGAAAGTCGGGGTGGGATGGACCTTCCTCTGTCTGGTCTGACTTGTCTAGGGGTTTTGGAGATCATTGTTGGCCCCTCCCTTTGTCTGATGCTACGATCTCAGTGAGACTCATTTGAGATGATTGAAAGCTGGGTGCCCCCACACTCGCACACGTCATGGAAAAATCTTGAAAAGTATTCTGCCATGGAAAGTCATGGACATGTCATGGAAATTGATGAAAAAGCTATATGTCATGGAAATGTCATGGAAGTTTCTGATTCCATATAACGTTATACATTTCTTTCTTTCTTTTCCGATAACATTACTGCAAAATATCTGTTCCCCTGCCAACGTTGTTGCCATCTGCCCGAGCTGTTCTCTCTCTCACACACACATACACACACACACACACACACACACAATGCCTCACAGGTCCCCCACAAGTCATTGAAAACATTACATTTGTCATAGACATGTCATGGAAAATGGACATTTGATATGAGTGGGAACCCTGTAATACACTTTGAGCTGTCAGCCAGACTCCCAGTTCACTCAACACATGGACATATTAAAGAACAACAAGGTTGATTAAAACACTGAACACGTGGGTACATTAAAACACTAAACAATTAGGAATGTTAAAGCCCTCACCTGAAGGTTATATTAAAGACCCATAGTATATTAAAGAATCCAGTTCAACACTGAACTCCCTGGTAAATTAAAGGGCAGGGGGGTGTTTTAATACACTGAACTCCAAGCAAAATTTAAACCAGGAAGGAGAGGGTGTGTTCTCGTGCTGTATTGGAGCGTTATCATGGCGATCCTTGTGGGGGCCTTGTTCTCAGATTGCCCAGAGGGCTGCCTTTGATCACTTTACTGTGCAGGTAAGTGTTGAGACACACCTGTCCGGTCATTACAGGGGCGGCCTGTGAACTTTACTGCCCCAACCGTCAACCTGCGGTCTCCAGTCAGACATTTGGGGAAAGCTAGTGTTTATGGTGTGTCCAGTGTGTCCAGTGTGTCCAGTGTGTGTGTGTGTGTGTGTGTGTGTGTGTGTGAGAGTGTGAGCTAGCGTGTGTGTGTGCTAGCGTGTGAGTGTATGGCTTGGCCAGTGTTTGTGGCATCACCAGTGTGTGTGTGTGTGCGTGCTTCTCTCTCTCCAGGCCCCTGCGACACCGAATGCAATGAGAACGGCTGTGAGGGCCCCGGACCCCACAACTGCATCAACTGCTTGCACTACTTCCTCAAGTTCAAGAACAACACCAGGTTTCAGTTTTTACTGCCTAACACAACTGCTTGCACTACTTCCTCAAGTTCAAGAACAACACCAGGTTTGAGTTTTTACTGCCTAACACAACTGCTTGCACTACTTCCTCAAGTTCAAGAACAACATCAGGTTTGAGTTTTTACTGCCTAACACAACTGCTTGCACTACTTCTTCAAGTTCAAGAACAACACCAGGTTTGAGTTTTTACTGCCTAACACAGCTGGGTCAAATATTTAATACATTACACACAAGTAAAGTCCTACAGATTACTGACACATTTTTACAAGAAACGTCTACTTTAAGCAAAATGCAGAACAAAATTCTCCTTCTTTCTGTATGATTGTACAGTATGGTTAGTAACATGTTTCATTGAAAATGTTCAGGGGTCGTCTGGAGTATTTTACTGTATTTTAAGTGCAGTTAAGTTTTACTGGCATCTAAAGAGTTCATATACTTGACCTAGGTCTGCAGCATGCGTGGTGTAGAGACGGACCCATTACCAACACATGTTTACAAGTGAACCCATGCCAAAATGTGTACAACATTGTTTACCCAAAGCGCAAAGAGCGGCAGGTTTGGCCAGGGCAGAGTGAGTTTAACAGAAGTGTCCGCTTTGAATGGGCAGGCCTGCCTGGGTGCAGATTGCCCCTCCGTCTCTCCCGGTGGTCCCTCCTTCTGGCATGCTCAGGCCCTTAAAATCATGCGGGGCTTCAAAGGGGGACTTTGTGGTGATGTGGTTGCTTGCAGCGCACCTGTGCCGCGCTCTTGGCGCAGAGCTCCCATCCCCTCCGCGTGGATGAACCCACGTTTCCGGAGGGCGGCCGGAATGTTTGCAATTCGGACGGATCAAAGTCTTCGTTAATGACAAACAATCAACAGCTGGCAGGCCTTTACAGGCAGGCCTTTACGCAAACACACACATATGCGTGCATACACACACAAACACATGCACGCACACACACACATGCGGATGCCAACAAAACCTTACACTCACACGCACCGGTATCTATATCTCTTTCTCACTCACTCACTCACATACACACACACACACAGGTATCTAAAACTCTCGCTTACACACACACGGGTATCTAAATCTCTTTATCACTCACACACACACGCTCAAGCAGCCCTTTGAAAGTGTATTTTGTTTGCAGTGTTCCAGCTGGATCATTAGCGTGGGAGTTTCTCACTTTGAAACAGCTGACCTGTAATCCTCACTAATTGAATCCCTGTGTTCTTGTGTGCATGACTGTGCACATGTGCATTTGTGTCTCTGTGTGCGTGGATATACGCAAGCAGCCAGTGTGCGTGCGTGTGCGTGTGCGACACTAGCACTGCTTGCATTCTATACTAGCAAACCTCACTCAGGTGTTTTTAAGTGGGAGGGGGGAGGGGGTGATAAATGGATAGGTCGTTGTTGCCACAGGCGGTGCAACTGCATAAACAAAAATGTTTAAAAAAATGTATATATATAGGTAATAACTCCCCAGTGTGGGAGTGGTTTTAAAGGAAGTATGAGTGTGCTAATAAGGGAAGTGTGAATGTGTCACAGGGCCCACTGCTCTTTACAAATGGGTCTCTCTCCTCCTTGCCCCCTGTAGGACCTGTGTGTCAGAGTGCCCTTCCGGATTCTTCCGGGATGATAAGAAGCGGTGTAAGTAGTGCTACTCTGTGTGCGAGACGTGCGTGGGCAGCCGCATGGATCAGTGCACGTCCTGCAAATCCGGCTTCCACCTGAACGAGGTCACCAATGGCTGTGTCTCCAGCTGTGGGGAGGGCTCCTACCTCGAACACGGCAAGCCATTCTCACATGACCCCACCTGCCACAGTCACATGACCCTTATATTAAACATTTTACTGTGGTCTGATCTACTAGGGAAATGCAGCTAATTGGCTGACTGAGCCAGGGTAATTGGTGGCAACAAAATCCTTACGTTTACTCAGCTAAAGCATAGACCGATCTTATGTGTGCATTACTATGAGGTGTGTTGTGTAACTCACACGTGTGTGTGTGTGTGTGTGTGTGTGTGTGTGTGTGTGTGTGTGTGTGTGTGTGTGTGTGTGTGTGTGTGAGACAGCCCAGCAGTTTAGGGACTTTAGGAACAAAGAAACAAGCTAATACTTACTTACTAATACTAATAATGTAAAGATAGTCCAACAGACCCCTTATACACTCTAAAGCCATGTTCTCATAGAATCAGACACTAGTCAGTGCTGATCGTAATTGGAGTGAAAATATATTTTTACACAATGCTTTTTTGGGGGTTTTCCTAAAGGAATTTGGGGGGTTTTATGAGTGTTATATGAGTGTTATACACTGACCGTCCCAAAAAAAAGTCACACACTCTAATATTTCATTGGACCGCCTTTAGCTTTGATTACGGCACGCATTCACCATGGCATCGTTTCGATAAGCTTCTGCAATGTCACAACATTTATTTCCGTCCAGAGTTGCATTAATTTTTCGCCAAGATCTTGTATTGACGATGGGAGAGTCGGACCGCTGCGCAAAGTCTTCTCCAGCATATCCCAAAGATTCTCAATGGGGTTAAGGTCTGAACTCTGTGGTGGCCAATCCATGTGTGAAAATGATGTCTCATGCTTCCTGAACCACTCTTTCACAATTTGAGCCTGATGAATCGTGGCACTGTCATCTTGGAATATTCCCGTGCCATCAGGGAAGAAAAAATCCATTGATGGAAAAACCTGGTCATTCAGTATATTCAGGTAGTCAGCTGACCTCATTCTTTGGGCACATAACATTGCTGAACCTAGACCTGACCAACTGCAGGAACCCCAGATCATAACACTGCCCCCACAGGCTTGTACGGTAGGCACTAGGCATGATGGGTGCATCACTTCATCCGCCTCTCTTCTTCCCCTGATGGGCCCATCACTCTGGAACAGGGTAAATCTGGACTCATCAGACCATATGACCTTCTTCCATTGCTCCAGAGTCCAATCTTTATGCTCCCTAGCAAATTGAAGCCTTTTTTTCCGATTAGCCTCACTGACAAGTGGTTTCCTTAAGGCTACACAGCTGTTTAGTCCCAATCCCTTGAGTTCCCTTCGCATTGTGCGTGTGTAAATGCTCTTACTTTCACTATTAAACATAGCTGTGAGTTCTACTGTTGATTTTTTAAGATATGATTTCACCAATCGTTTAAGTGATCACCAATCACGATCATTCAAGATTTTTTTCCGACCACATTTCTTCCTCGATGATGATGGTTTATCACTATCCTTCCAGGTTTTAATAATGCGTTGGACAGTTCTTAACCCAATTTTAGTAGTTTCAGCAATCTCCTTAGTTGTTTTCTTTGCTTGATGCAGGCCAATAATTTGACCCTTCTGAAACAGATTAACATCTTTTCCACGACCACAGGATATGTCTTCCGACATGGTTGTTTAAGAAATGAGAAGCTACTCACTGCATCAGTTAGGGTTAAATAACTTGTTGCCAGCTAAAACATATTCATCACTGCAGTAATTATCCAATGGAAGGCTCTTACCTATTTGCTTAGTTAAATCCAGGTGGTGACTTTTTTTTGGGCCAGGCAGTGTATATCTATATTTAAGACATATTGAAATACTGAATGAAATTATAATGAAAATATAGTTCCACTATGTTCATGCATCTTGTGATGTCAGATTTAAGTTTAATATACATGTTATATAAATAATTTTGTTATAAAGTGGGTTTTCAAGGGATTCCTAGACTATACCCGTGCATCTCATTTAAGTATATTATTTATTCAAACATGTATACCTCATTTTCACTGTGTAGCATGTTTTGCATATGGGGTGCAGGTGTTCCCTGATTGTGAGGCGATCATTTCAGTGCTCCTGTCCTGTGCTGCTTGCTGTTATAGACGGAAACGTGTGCCGGAAATGTGGGGAGAACTGCCGAAAATGCACTTCATCAACAATCTGCTCCGAATGCAAGCCAGGCATGACGTGAGTGAGCGTTCTCCAGAACCTCAAATCATTTGTTTTGACTGTTTGTTAAATTGAAATTGACTTTGCGACGCCGCTCCTCCTTCTCCGGCGGTAAAGGCCGGAGTCAGCACGCTCGAAGGAGGCCGTATTTCAGGCCAGGGCGTCGTGTGTCTCGAGGAAGTCTCTGACAGCGCTGGCTAACGGGACGCTGCTGCTCCCTGGCTGTTTGTGAGAGACGCCGTGCCTGCCTGACTCTGCGCTGGTCCGGGGGGCGGCCCGCTTCGCTCTGCCTTTGTTTGACAGCGGCGGCTCTTGTTTAGACTGCCTGGTCTCGCACGGAGCGGAGCGGAGCGGATGAGTCAGAGATGCAGCGCGGTGCAGCGTGCAGTGGGACCGTGTGTCTGTACTGGCCGCGCGGACTCCCGCCGGCCTGTGGCTGTGAGTGAGGCAGAGAGGCTGCGTGTAGGCAGGTTACACTCTGTAGAGTAGATGGCAGCATCACTCTCCTCTCTCTCTTGGACAGTAACCCTCTGTGTGCCAGCAATAGGTGTCTCTTTCTGTCAGTAGCCCTTCACTTCACTTCCTCTCTCTCTCTCTCTCTCTCTCTCTCTCTCTCTCTCTCTCTCTCTCTCTCTCTCTCTCTCTCTCTCTCTCTCTCTCTCTCTCTCTTTCTTTCTCTTTCGGACGGTAACCCTCCGTGTGCCGGTAAACGGTGTCTCTCTCTGCCCTTCTTCACTCCCCCTCTCTCTCTCTCTTTCTCTCTCTCTCAGTCTCCAGGGGAATAAGTGTCTGATGAGCTGTGATGCGGGGAGCTACTACAACGGCCACAGGAGGACCTGCGAGCCCTGCCACAGAGCCTGTGCCACCTGCGCAGGTAACTCCCACCTGAGAGAGCGGGACGGGGCAGAGGGGACGGGGGCGTGGCTCAGTTGCACCGTCGGGGGGCAGAGGTGACCGTAGTAATGGTGTTTGTTCGCCACCCCTCAGGCACAGGCATGGAGGCGTGTAACAAGTGTGCGGAGAGCTACTACATGGAGGAGTGGAAGTGTGTTCAGAGCTGCAGCGCCGGCTTTTACCTCGCCGAGCAGACCTCCGACAGCGGGGAGCCACAGAAGATCTGCAAGAAGTGAGTGGGCCTGGAGCAACACAGCATGGATTCACAGTGTCTGTCACTAACATTACTCTGGGTCCATTTGAATTAGCCTAGACTGATTAGACCAGACTAAAAAGGGCTCAGTTCTGGAGGAGGTGAACCGTATGCTGAAGCACCATTCTTGGTTCTAGATATGGTGAACCATGGTTGCGAAGCGTTCCATCCAAACTTTGTCCAGTTCTGGTTTTCAGCTTGTGTTGGTTCTACTTATGATGCCGATACCAGTTCTGGTACCAAGTCTGGTTCTGGTTGTGGTCCCAGTTCTGGTCCCGGCTCTGGTGTCTGTGCCAGAGATGGCTGTGGGCCTGGGTCTAGGCCTGGTTCTGCTGTCACTGTCAGTGTTGGAGCTGGTTCTGGGTCTGTTCCTGGTTCTGGTGTTGATGTCGGCGCTGGTTGTGGGTCAGGGCAGCCCGGCTTACCTGTGCTCCTCCCCAGGTGTGACGCCAGCTGCTACTCGTGCAGTGGGCCGGGGGAGAGGAACTGCAGCACCTGCGTCAGCGGCTACAACCTGGAGGCTGGCGTGTGCGTGGTCAGCACCATCTGCAAAGATGGTGAGTGCATTCCACTCTGCCTCTAACGCGCACGCTCCTCTCTGTCAGTAACACACTCCACTCTGTCACTAACACACTCCTCTCTGTCACTAACACACTCCTCTCTGTCACTAACACACTCCACTCTGACACTAACACACTCCACTCTGTCACTAACACATCCCACTCTGCCACTATCACACACAAATATTCCACTCCGTCACTAACACACACTCCCACCTCTCCCTGTAACACACATTTTCCCCCTCTCTGCCTGTAACACACACGTCTCCCCTCACACAAATTACTCCTCCCTGCCTCTAACACACCAGATTGAATTCCCCAGTGCAGCTCTGAATGCAGCATGCAGCGTTAAGCACCGAGTCTGTGGGGTAGGGATTTTGCTTTTAAATCTTTTTTTTTTTTTTTTTTTTTTTGTGGTGCTCAAATGTTCCCAAGAGGTCCGTCTTACTACTCACACATCTCCACATCGGTTTTTGAGCCGCCCTTGTTATGATTGGTTGATTGAATGACACTGACGTTGTCTGGGAAGGTTGAGGTTGTTGATGATTTCTGCAGATCCCTGGTTTCCTGCCTGGTTTTTCCCTCTTTCTCACACACACACTCCGATGATTCCCCTTTACCAATTTCCACAAACTGTACTCACCAGGGGAAGGGAGTTTGTGCTACCATATGGCAACTCAGAGGAGATTTGAGCCTAGACCAGGGTTACTCAAATCTGGTCCACAAATCCAAATTCAATCCTGGTTTTCCTTTCTCTCAGGTAGTTAATTGAACAATTAATGCAATTGATTGGCCAGAATGTCTTCACACCTGATACTCCCAGGTCAAGGGAATGTGGAAAAACAGTGGCGCTCGGCCCAGGAGGACAGTGATTTGAGTAACCCTGGCCTAGACTAATGTGAGTCACCAGGAGGAACCCCTGGTGACACCCTCTTGACCAATCAGAATCGAGTATTTAACCAAGCCGTGGTATAATTAAACATTGACAATAATGCAAATGAAACATTGACCCAATGGCTGGCCTGGATTCACCCAAGTGGCGCCCCCTGGTGATGAGAACGAAATATGAGGTATAGAGAAATACGCTTTGAATGATAGCCCTTATCCCCGCTCCTGGTGAGATGTGTCGCAGTGATGCCATACAAATTATGATGCTCCTTTGTTCACATGATCACTTCCTTCTTTAAAAAAACCAAAAACATTGTTCACTGATCAGGAAGTGTTACCTGCTTAAGAAATTGTACGATTTCTAATTGTTTGATGTTTGTTTCTTTCTCTCTTTTTTTCAACTTTCTATTCCCTTTCCAAAATGGATTCCAATCATTTCCTCCCTGGAAACCGTGATATTCCTTCCTGTTCCTGTTCCTGTTGACCACCGCTCCTCCTCCTGTGGAACAAAACCTCTCTGCTGTTCCCCGTCTGACGTGGTCACGTGACCCACCTGTCCTGACCAATCACGCACCCTTCTCCTCCGATTTCCCCCCCCCCCACCCTACCCCTCCCCCTGTCTCTTTTGCCTGATCTGGGGAAAGCAAATGAAGAATCTTGGGCGGAGGGCAGCTTCTGCGTTTTGGTGAAAAAGAACAATCTGTGCCAGAGGAAGGTCCTGCAGCAGCTGTGCTGTAGAACGTGCTCGCTAAAAGGGTGACCAGTCGTCCGGGGGGGGAGGGGGATACTGGGCCTCTGTGTGCATTTATAACGATAATTTATATGATGAAAAAAAAGAAAACCTCCCCCCACCTTTCCGTTCGGGAAGAAGGCGAACTGAGTCTGGGTTTCAGCGACAGCACTACAACAAACCTACCTTCTCTGTGCTCACGGACATGTTTGCAGGGCATAGCATCTGGAATTCGAAAACATAACAAACGTGTCGGTATTTTGTGACCAAAGCATCGATGCCAAATTAATTTTTACCTTGTCAGTGTAGGAGTTATAGTTTGCTCGGGGGCGGGTAGGGGAGTGGGGGAAGGGGAGGGGGGTAGGGGGGAGGTGATTGGGAGGGGGGGTGACATCTTCAATGTTTACTACCATTTTTTTATCATGAGTGTGGTTCAAAGATAAAAAAAAGAAAAAAAAGCTGTTGAATGAATCCAGTTGTGTATTGTAAATAAACATGAAAGGTCGCTTATTAACTTGAAAAATTATTTGTAACGTGCATTTTACATCCCGGAACCTGCTTTTTAAAAATGTCACTTCCATGTGAACATTCCAAGGGTCTGACCTCAATTAAACATTGTTTTCTATATTCAGCAATTCAAATTATATCAAATAAATAATTCCCCCCTCCCCCCCCACACACGCACAATAACATGACCGTGTCAGTAACACATGACAAAAAGAGTTGCATGAAATGATATATTTTTTATTATTATTTTTGGGCCTTGAAAACAAAAGCTGGTCGTTTCTTGCTGCTCTTTGTTTCATTGTTAAAGGAGGCGCAGAAATCTTTCTCCCAAGGATAAGATTATACTATTGGGGAGGGGAGAGGGGGTTCTTACATAGTTTAATTTGTTTAACAATGTTGTGTGAAATGGGTGGCCCTAGTTAAGATGTATTTGGCCATTTGTTGGTACAGCATGCCCCCACCCCCTCCTTATACCTCAAAATGTGTACACACCCAGGGCTGCAGTGTTTCAATGAAACCACACCAAACAGAGTTGGTGTAAGCGCTTTCATCTCATCATTCACAAAACATTATTTACAAAGCTGCAGATTATCATGCTCCCTTATGAACAGAGTGGAGCAATCATATTGGCATTTTTTCTTCTTCTTTTCAATCCGGATTCTTTATTAATACTGATTTTTTTAAATACATTTATTAAAACATGAACTTACCTGTAATAGGTTTCGTAAGCTTGGAATCTGCAGTCATGGATAGTGTGTTGATCTACAAAATAAAATTCACAAAATATAGTCTAGAATTATTATAATTTTTTTTTTTTTGCAATTCCATACAAAATGTATATCTTCCAAGCCAAGAATTGTCTGAACTGAATTGTTAATTAGGATGGAACTTAAATGTCAATTAGGATTAAACTTAAATAAAGATTTATCAGCCATGGTTCCCTCTGGACTGACGGAAAACCAGAATCTTCTGCTGTTCGCCTTTTATTTTTCACTGTTGGAAGATTACCACCGTTTTTTGTCTTCAGCGGGGAAGGTTTTCACATTAGTGAAACATAGAGTGACACAGTTAAATTAGGTGAAGGATGAAATCAACACTTTTGGAAGTGTCACTGTTTTAACCAGGTGATGCATCTTACTAATACAACAATGTATTCGATTTGACATGTTTGTCGGTGGTGATTTCCCCTTCGGGAGGTAAAGGTGATCGTGTGGTTGGCTTCTCCACTTTTATTTGTGAATGGAAGAAGAGGCTCTGGAACAGGAAGTGCATCTCGCTGACCGACGGACCAATTAAGCAGATCCCTGCTTCGTGAACAGCACTGCTTTTTAAAAATGTGTCCCCAACTGCGCACTATAGCGAGTGTACTCAGTGTTCCAAAAATGCATACTTGCACATTGCGCACTTGTGTACTTGGTAGTACATACTGCTAAGTATACTGGTGTGTACACAAGTATGCAGGTGTGTACGCAAGTATGCGGGTGCGCAGTGCCGACAGAAAGTAGTATCGACGTAGCGATCTTTTCCGTGCCATGAGCTCTAACCTTATGTGCAAAATGAGCTCGTCTATCAAACCTCCTGACGCATTTCGAAAGAGGCCATCGATATTTCTTGTTCGTGTCTCAAGTGCAGTATGTCGAAGACAAATTCATTGTTGACTAAGGACAAATACCTCACCACATTCTCCCCTGGAATTTGAAGCATCCTCAGCGTGAAATGGCAAAGACTTGCAGGAAAAACGCATGCAGATAAAATGTGCCACAGGGCATGCCATGATTTCTAGTATGTTAGGTGGGATTTTATTTTTCTCATGTACCTGAGTTCACATGGAATAGAACTGGATATGTCGGCCACAAACCTATGCACTACTGTGTGTTCAGGGTAGTGTCCCAAGTATGCCTTTGGATCACATCTTGGAGAGCCCCAGGGCTGGTGTTTCTTGAATGTGGGGTTGGACCTTCTAGAATGTTCCTTCCCTGCTCTGTGTTACTCCCCTTGTTCTCCCGTGTGGTGATCTATGTCCAGTTACAGGCTCTCAAAAATCAAGCAAAAGCAAAAGCAAAGCAAAAGATCCTAACATCCAACCTCCTCTGCCACCCACCCCCCTTCTCAAATGTAAAAAAACGAAGAAAAAAACCATCATCAGGTTGAGACGGTACATTATCTTCAAATGACATTTTAACAACACGTGTACTTTATTTATTACAAGGAAAACCATTAAATTGTTGTGCAATGACATGCTGTAATTGCCTCGTAAAACATTTTTCCTTTCTCCCATCGCTGTGGTGTGTGGCCAGATGAAATATAATCTTTGATTTACCCGCTAATCAGAAATAACGAGGGAGATAAGAATGGATGTGTGTGTCCTCGTTCTGAAACAGTCCTTTTCCCACATCAGCACGGCATCTTCTGCAGGATTGATGACGTGAGTCTGTCTGCCCGCTTTGTGTGCTGGTTTACACACGATTGGCCCTCCTCCGCCGTGTCTTTATTGGTTACTGGGCCCCTAAAATTGGCTGTGGGGGAAAAAACGTGTTTTCAAAAAAATCTGAGTCTGAGCTACAGGGCTTTGGAGGGGTGTGCTCTCGAGGATGGCTCTTCTCATCTCTCATTGGCTACTTTGCGGACTCCATCTCTAACCGCAAGGCCCTGTCCCAATGTCTGTGCTTGCGTACGTATGTGTGTGCATGAGTATGTACGTGAGTACGCGTGTGCGTGCGTGCGTGCGTGCGTGCGTGGGGTGTGTGGGTGTGTGTGTGTCAGTTTGTCCCTCCCTCCTGGGGTTTTTCACTGTCCCATTTCTTATTTCTCAGGTTTACGAGGCCTCGACTCTGACACCCTTTCCTGTAACTCTGCATTTTCTCCGACTTAGTGGATCCCGAGAAGTGTCGTAGGTCTTAAGAAACCCCCCACTGCAAGAGCAATAGTGTAAAATGTGGGAAAGCCTTGATGTTAACTTGCTAAAACTGCAAATATTCCCACTGAGTCCTACTCTTTGATCGTGTCGCACTTTGACAGGTGCCAATCACATTCTGCGATCGAGGCATTAACCTCACCGCCTCCCTTCCCACCTGTTCCTGTATAAACATACCAGTGTTTCAGGTGAACCAGGAAATGGCCTCTCTGGATGTGTGTGCGGATACAAGACTGTCATTTCTGGATTAGTTCCGTCAATTTCACCGCTCTCCGCCCTCCCCTTATATAGGGTTAAAGCAGTCTCTCTCTTTTTTTGAGCTGCAGCAATGCGCTCTCATTAGTTCGTAAACTCTTTTGATATATATTCTGCACTCTATCTTGCATGCAAATGTATTCCATTCCTATGTCCGGATATGACATTGGTATTCCATTGATCCGGGTGGCGGGTTTCAGATAAAATATTAATATAAAAAGGTAGTTTCTTTTAGGAATATGAGAGTGTCCGTTGCTTTCATTTATTACAGGAGATTAAAATGAATACAGATGTCTTTCCTGAATTTGGGGGTGTGGAGCAGTCCATTAATGCCTTGTGTTTCATATCAGGTTTCAGTTATACTTTATTTGAAGTGTGTATGTGCGGAAACATTACAAAATATGACTTCTCATTAACAATATAAAAGTATACTGTATTAAAGTATAGCTAGCTTTTTTTAACTATGGAAATTGGTAAGTGAACTGGTAATAAGAATTCTGTTTTGGTTGTTGGAACAGAATTTAGGTGTGTAATAATTTGGCTACAACCTACCTAAAAATAATAGTGTAAAATATTAGTGTTAAAACCTGATGTAAAAAGGTATAATACAGTGTAAAAAATAGAGGTCAATTTGAGAATCAGAATCTGTTTGACTTTTCTAAATAAGGACGTTGAAATAATAATATTAATAAGTTGAAATGAATTTATCAACACTTTCGTACAATGTAAATAATACACGAACGCTAAATTAATAATACTGTGTTTTTTGCATGTCTCAAAACTAATATATGGATGCAAATAGAAATGTGTAAATCAGCGTTTACTTTAGGAAATAATGTTGGTCATAATAATACCAGCATAATCTTGATGTCATGTAATAAGATGTGTATTTTTATATTATCCATCCTGGCCTGTCAGATTTTAAATCAGATTGTTAATCCATAATGGCCAAAAAATTGCTGATTAATTAAATAGAATAATAGTATGTTTTTATTTTTATAACTAAGTCAGACTAAAAGTGTATACAGCAGTCAGCCATGTCTGAAGGTAATGGTACACTACCAGTCAAAAGTTTTAGAATGCCCCCATTTTCCAGTTTTTACTGAAATGTAAGCAATTTCTGAGACTCAACAGCTTGCGTGATAGGCGGCTCACAGGACAACAGCTTCAAGCACAGCTTAGCACTGGTCGAAGTAAGGAAGTCTCAGTTTCAGTGGCAGTAAGAAAGCCATTGCTAAGATGGCAAAATAAGAAAAAGAGGCTTGCCTGGGCCATGAAGCACTGCCAGTGGACTACTGAAGACTGGAAGAAGGTCTTATGGACCGATGAATCAAAATTTGAAATCTTGAAATTTTGAAAGGTTTTTGTAGGCCGTCGAGTAGGCGAAAGGATGGTTCCTCATTGTGTGACACCAGCTGTCAAACATGGAGGAGGAAGCGTGATGGTCTGGGGCTCTTTTGCTGGATCCAGAGTCGGAGACTTGCACAGAGTGACTGTTAACCCACTTCAACCCATTACTTGTTCCCTGAAAAGTTTTTTTTTTTTTTAAATAACTCTGAAATGTACATTATTTTAGGGTTAGTTTTCGGTAACGAAACTTTTTTTAAACATTTTATTGTATTATTTTTTTAATTTTTTTTACCTCTGACCTCTTACCTTTGTACCATTTCAGGTTATTCACTGGACTTGAACTGCTAAAATATCAGTAAAAATTGGAAAATGGGGGTGTTCTAAAACTTTTGACCGGTAGTGTACGTACAGGACAGATTGCGAGTCAAAGTGGTAACGGTGTCTCTTTTAATAATGAGATTCATATAAAAGATTTATGTTCATTTCTGAAACGTAGCCCAAAGGTTAAATGACATCCATAATAATATTTTTTTTTCCTTCCTAACATTTTTTCTTATTAACTCTGAAGCCATTTCCAAATATATGAGGCAGGAAGCAGGGGGGAATAAATTATTATATTATTATTTGTGTAATCTAATGGAAATATTGAATATTCATGTGTACATATCTCTACACAAACACTGGATATGCACATGATGGGGCATGGTAAGGTTTTCTGTAGGGCATATCATACACACTTTGTAATGAATATGGAGAGAATAGGCTGCTGGTTTATGTGTAAGTGCAGAAATGTGACATTTGCACTGCAAGTTTCTCTTCTGTCACCACTGAACGCTGAAGAGCCTGCTTGTGTTTATGCCGCACGCATGATTAAAGTGACATTTGTGGTCTTAAAATTATGGTTTTGGTGGAAAAGATGCTGGATTTTTTTTTAGCAGCACTTCAGCAGTAATCAGTCTGCTTCTTGTTTGACCCCCACACACACACACACCCCAAATGCGGATTAAGCATGAGTTAGATTAGCTCTTCCCCTCAACTGTACAGCTGTCCTCAAAGGCGCTATGAACGAGAAGACATCCCATAATGAGCCTTAGACCAGTCTCGCTAAGCTTGTGATGGGGCTGAACACTCTACAGGCTGAGCTGCAATCTGTCCTGCGGATCAATGTGTCTCTGACTGAAAAGCAGGCATTCTTCAGCTCAAAAATCGATGAGCCTGCCACTCTATAGGGCCCAGCCTGCGCTCATGGTGAGAGCCTTTACTGACTGAGCCACTCTATAGGGCCCAGCCTGCACTCGTAGTGAGAGCCTTTACTGACTGAGCCACTCTATAGGGCCCAGCCTGCGCTCATGGTGAGAGCCTTTACTGACTGAGCCACTCTATAGGGCCCAGCCTGCGCTCATGGTGAGAGCCTTTACTGACTGAGCCACTCTATAGGGCCCAGTTATGTCTACGGTGGCATGCTCTGTATTTGTGGAATAGCCGGTGTGTATGAAAATGAGAGCATTAGTTGATCCTGGGATGTGAATATGGGACATTTATTGTCCATGGCATGCATAGCTATTTCTGATATAATATGGTCTTAAGAGAGGAAATCATGCTTTAATAGAAGTATCTAATTAAGAACAATTAACAGCTAGTTACAATTCAGAGGCTGCGATTATGGTTGGAACTAAAAACCAGCATACACAGTGGGTCCCCAGGACCAAGGTTGGGAACCACTGGCATAGAGCATTGATGATATATTCAGCAGGGAAATTAAGAATGAGAAGCAGAAGAAATACGAAACGACCCAATTTTGGGGCTTTATTATATGGCCGTGTGAAGGTGTATCTGAATTATGTGTGTTTACATGAGGTCAGAAGGTACAGAAGTTAATTTGTAGTAATTTAAGCAATTTGTAAGTCATTAAGTAAATTTTTAATAGTTTGTAAGGACTGAGAGTTATGTGGCCGTTGTAGTTATTTCTGTGGGAGACCCCGAAAAGCCCCAAACTCTGTGCTGTATAGGTGTGGGGTATGCCCCACCAACCCATAACCCCAATAAGAATGATAAGAGGAAGAACACTTTATTTGTAAAGCGCTTTACTTACTGCGAATATGAAAGTGCTTCACGAGGGAGAACGACGTATGCGTTCTTTTAAGAGAAAGATGCACAATAAAACCGACAGACTGAGACGAAATAGAAATCGCAAATCAAAACAAAACAAGCAATCGGAGAGAAATGAAAGCGAGACTAAAGAATAAAAAAGGAGTTTTAAACCGTGTGTGTGACTCTGAGGCCATCATAAAGGCTGTCCCAGAGCACCGGTGCCCTGGCAGTGAGCGCTCTGGCCCCTCTCCTCATGAGCTGAGTGAGAGGGAGGCCGAGGAGGTCCTTATTGGATGACCTCAGGGAGCGAGCCGGCGTGTGTGGGGAGAAAATATCAGAAATGCACTCTGGGGGGGGTTAGCCACACCTGGCCTTAAAAGTAGTTAATAAAAATATTAAAATTCATTCTAAAAGAAACTGGAAGCCAGTGTAAGGAAGCTGAAACGGGTTATATGAAACCACCTAATTAGTATTCAAAAGGAGCCTCGGGGCTGAATTCTGCTCCAACTGAAGGCGAGGCAGGGCATTGTGACTCAAGCATGACTGTATAGAGAATTACAATGCAATATTTTAGGAACATACAGGTAACTGCAAAAATAAAGGAAACGTCAACATAAAGTGTCTTAATAAGCCACCACAAGCTGCCAGAACAGCTTCAATGTGCCTTGGCATAGATTCTACAAGTGTCCGGAACTCTATTCCTCCACAAGAAGCCACTAGAGCCCTTCATTTACTCAAGTGTTTCCTTTATTTTGACAGTTACTTTTATCTTAAGATGAACATAAAAAAACGTTGTCTGATCTTCTGAATTCTGTGATAACGAAAATGTCTTTCCAATGCGCTAATCCACTCAACATGGTTTGATTATGATGACTAAACCTGCCCTTGTATGCAAGAAACATTTTTATTTGATTTTTGATATGAATGTAGGTTTCTTGGGGTTACTCTTACGTGCTGCCTCTACCATTCTTAAGTCTTGAGGGGGAAACCACCCGAACCCTTCACTGTTAGAACACTGTGGTCTTTCCATGGTTTTTGGTCGCTACTGGTTGATTGAGATGTTTGCGGGTAAGGGTGGGATTCAAATGAATATGTTAAAAGCACGAAGGACGAGCGGTCCGTCACCAAAGATCAGCCGATGCACTGAACAGATATTCAGCTCTGTTCCACGTTCTGTTGCGTTATGATCCTTTGTGAAGGGGCTTCGGCCCCAGCTAGTACACCAGCAGGGCTCGCACCCTAAAAACCTCCCTAAAACTGTTTTCTGTTTAACGGTCTGCTGAGAAGCCCACAGAGGTCAGGGTCTCGGGGTCCGAGAAAGGTCAGAGGTCATGCACATTATTCCACAAATCTTTTCAAGGTTTCTACATCCTGCTGGCGTTACACTGTGGCCTGGGAGCCACCCTCTTCCACTGTATGTAACAGCAGCACTCTCAGAGTAAACGCAAACACACTCACTCATCACAAATGTATCGCGGGGGTTGCGCGAACGAATTTGAGTAATCGAATCCAATTTGATTTGACTGCGCAGAACCAGCGTTATTTGATACAGATGATGTATGACTGGCTCCGAGCTGTACTAAACTCATGTCCGTGAATAAATGGTTTGGAACGGTCGAAACATTTCAGGGTTTAAACCCCATAGCCCCACAGGAACACTCTCACTTTCACACACGCAAACACTCGTCGCACACAGCACACTCACTCACATAATTTTTAATGAAGGGCAGTAACAACGTGTTATTATCTTTACGGATGAAGGCCAGCGCAGTAATCGCAGCCAGCAAACAGTGCCTGTTCTGATCTGCTCTTTTTTTCCCCCCCAGTCAAGTTCTCAAAGTTATTATTCCACAAACTCCACGAGCGTATCGAATTCCTCTCTGTTAGCCGTTAGGTTCCAAGGCCACTTGCACAAACACCGGGTCTGTTGGGTAGAACATGCTGTGCATGAATTTATGAGCGCCGTTCAATCGGACTGCGAGCCAGAGAGCTGCTGATAGTCTCTGTGTGATTTCCATGTCCTCAGAAACACCGTGAATTATGGTGCGGGGAAACAGTTCTGCCCCTCTGACCCTCGCAAACTTAAGGAAATGTCCCAGGAAATATTTATCAGGGAGCTGAGATTTTCAGCGGGGTCGTTTAAAATCCCTAAATCGTCCCGCACGCGGGGAACTTCTACATTTGGCTCGAGGAAGCTGGGTGAAATGGACAGGCGGAGCGGCGCGTACAGAAGCGCTAATCGGCCGGCACAGCAGGCCCCAGTGCGTGCGGAGCCGGGGCTTTCCTGCCGTTGTGTGGCTGCGGCGTGGTGCGGCTCAGCACACGCGTGTAATCGAGACCCGGCGGCAACCGAGACATCAAAGGGCCGATATCGCAGAGTAACGAGAGAACCGTTTCCCATTTCACGCCGACGACGCGACTAATGGACATTTCCCCCCTGTGCGCTGAGGGAGGGAGGGCGTTATACTACACTCCTCAAATCCATTAGGACACACACACACACACACACTCACACACACATACATTCACACATAGATTCACACATACACACACTCTCTGTTACACACCACACATTCTCAGACACACATACACACACTCACACTCACACACACACAATCACACACACACACACAGACACATACACTCACACACACACACACACACACACACACACACACACACACACACTCACTGATGCACACATACTCACACACATTCACACTCTCTCACACACACACATACACACAAATCTCCCCCAACTATCCCACAACCCCTAACTACCACAACTAACCCACACACCATTAACTACTAAAACTACCCCACACCCCCTAACTAATAAAACTACCTCACACCCCCTAACTGCCACAACTACACCACACCCCACTAACTACCCCACACCTCCTAACTGCCATAACTACCCCACACCCCGCTAACTACCCCAGTCACCTAGGTGCTGCCCCATGTTGGCCGTCAGAGCATCTGTGTGTGAGTAGCACAGGTTCCCAGCCTGGATCAATTTGATGGCTACTTTAACTGACAGAGCTAACTGACCAATTCCATATCTATCTAATAAAATGACCTTTTTCCCTCCCCCTCTGATTTGTCAGGTGAGTACCTGACAGAGCAGGACAGGTGTCACCTGTGCGACGCAACCTGTTACAAGTGCACGGGCCCTGAGAACACAGACTGCATCAGCTGTGGCCTCACAAGGTGAGTCTACCTCAGAGAGAAAATCCACCTGAGAGTCTGTTTGAGAGAGAGAATGCCTGAGAGACAGTCTGCCCGAGAGTGAGTCTACCTGAGAGACAGTCTACCTGAGAGACAGTCTACCTGAGAGACAGTCTACCTGAGAGAGAGTACCTGAGAGAGAGTACCATCTGAGAGACAGTCTGCCCGAGAGACAGTCTGCCCGAGAGACAGTCTACCTGAGAGACAGTCTACCTGAGAGAGTCTGCCTGAGAGAGAGTCTGCCTTAGACTGTCTCAGGCAGACTCTCTCTCAGGCAGACTCTCTCTCAGGCAGACTGTCTCTCAGATCGACTGTCTCTCAGGCAGACTGTCTCTATCTGAGAGACAGTCTGCCTGAGAGACTCTATTTGATAACAAATCTACCTGAGAGTGCTGGTCATCCTGAGAGTGACTTTACCTGAGAACGCTGCTCCCTGTTTGGAGACACAAGCCCCACTTGACTCCGCCTGTATCTGCGGCAGAATGAGCGTCTCATACCGGCTTAGAGGTCGTTTCCACAGATTTGTATCTTTGAGGCTTTTAAGCTTTGTCTCTGAAAGCAAAAAAAAAAGTGTAATAATTCATAAATTAAACTCATTTTTTCCCCTGCTCCCTGAGCCACATGTTTTGTGTCAATCTTGTCCTGGAGGAATTGTTTCATTCTCATACCGTTTGCGAAAGTACTAAGGTCGGTGAGCGCAGGCAGGGTGTGTGACGACTGAAGGACAATGTTGGCCTCCGGGCAGAAGCGTGGGTCAGTATGAAAATTTGATTAAATTAGCCGAGGAATGGACCTATGAAAAGACGAACACTGCTGAGATTGGAGAGGTGGGTGGGGGGGGTGTGAGGAGACTGTGAGTGGGGGGTCAAGAGACTGGGAGGGGGAGGGGGAGCGGGGGTGTCTGCACATGCCTTTTGGGGTTTGTGAAAAGGAGCAGGAATGCAGATCAGGCCTGTGACTTCCCGCAGGTACTTTGACGGAGGTCGCTGCGCGTTCCAATGCTCTCTGGGGAAGTACGCTCTGGACGGGCAGTGCCACCTGTGCCATCACACCTGTGAGGACTGCGACGACGGAGGACCGGACAACTGCACCAGCTGTGACCAAGGTGAGGCTCCGCTCCCCCCTCCTCACCTGGCAGGGAGCGCTTTTACTTTATTTACAGGCCATTGTTCAATATTTCACCTTTATGCTCCCAGTTTTGACTTTGCTCAGAGAGAATTTTCACTTTCGTATACGAGAGATATTTAAATTCATGGCCTGCTTCATTTGAAAGGGTCTCCCAGCAACGGGAAGAGAATCTACTGTGAAATATGACTGCACAAATCTGCCTAATTTATCAAACCATTCAACCTATCAATCCACAGATATTAAATGGGTCCTAAACAGCCCATTTTAATGTATATATGTATATATATATATTTTTTTTATGAACAGGATTCATAAAGTTTCCTAAAAGTTTGTTAGAGAGAAAAAAAAGTCCCGTCACGCTGGGTCAGTGAATTTCCCCACTGTGAAGCCTCATGTGTCCAATCACAAAGGAAATATTGATCTCATTTTTTTTCATTCAATGTCATGAGTAATTACTTGTTAGTGAAAGAGAGTGAGGGCGAGAGAGAGAGAGGGTGAGAGAGAGAGAGAGAGAGAGCTAGGCTGAAAGAGGATAATTTGCTTGCAGTGAAAGTTAAAGAACAGAAGGATGGTGTATAAAAGCAGTAGAGTCCAGAGAGCTCTCATATCACGTCCGCTGCCGTTAGGATCCCTCAGGGGGTTCCCTTTGAAAGAACAAAAATCTGTCCCGGGCCACTCCGGGGAGCTGTGTAGGTCGGTCCCCCCGGGGGATTGAGGGTTGTGGCTCCGTGCCTTAATAAGTTCCCTCATTCCCCAACAGCGCTGTGAGGGGGCACAACAGCTCCGCTCAGATCCGCTCCTCTCCAGGCGGCCCATGCCTGGGTCAAACACGCATTTCAAATACTTTATTTCTACCCCTATGATTCGGCTAAAAACAATGCTCCTGCAGATCCCTGATTCGTTTTCAACAAAACCATGCCACTAACCAAAAGTTTAGTCATACGAAAGAAGAAATACTCTTCGGAATATTGGTGAAAACGAATGCTTCTTTTGTACATTTTCGGTAATCTGCAGGGATTTTACATGCCATCTAAAGGGTTAAAGTATTTGAAATAATGATCGTACCCAGGTGTGGTCTGTACTGCAGGCCTGAGCGATACCAAGGTATGAGGGACGATGAATTGCCTCTGTAACTATTAATATCAGCTGTAGTATTGCAGCTTTTGATGTTGCAGAGTGTGAAATGTTGACTGTGCAAGCCGCTGCAGATAAAGATGTCTGCCAGGTGATTTAAGGATGTCAGGTAAAAGGTGTGTCCTTAGCAGGGAGTGTTTGGATTCTTTTAGTACTGTGAGCAGCAACCTCACTCTGTGCTCCTGTGTTGTGTCCGGACTGGTATGATACACGCAACACAGAGAGAGAAAGAGGTGGTGTAATTACTGTGATTATATGTCATTACTTTTGTAAGTATGTAACTGCTATCGTAGTTGTATGATGTTTACTAATTATTAATCTGTGTTAATGTTTAAATGGTTTACATTACAGGCATTTAGCAGACGCTCTTATCCAGAGCGACTTACACATTTTACATTTCTTTACATACAATTCATTTATACAGCTGGACATTTACTGTAGCGATTAAGGTTAAGTCGCTGCTGGATCTTATTGATATTGTGTCTCACAGGAAACCCTCCTCTAGTCCCTTAGACATTATTCCACCCAGTCTTTTTAAAGAGGTTATTGTGACTATTGGCCCTGACCTACTCTCCATTTTGAATAGCTCTCTCTCCTCTGGCTGTGAGTGTCCAGCCTATTCTTAAAAAACCTAACCTCGATGTTTACGCCATGAATAATTATAGACCGCTTTCTAAACTACCTTTTATCTCCAAAATCCTGGAGAAAGTGGTATCTAAACAATTCCTTGAGGTAGTAGAAAATAACAATATATTTGAAAAATTTCTGTCTGGTTTTAGCGCCATCACAGTACAGATACCGCCCTCCTCAGGGTCTTAAATTACCTTTTGATGAATGCTGACTCTGGTGACTGTGCTGTGCTGGTGCTGCTGGATCCGACCACAGCATTTGATACGATTGATCATTCTATTTTAATTGATGGACTGAGAAATTCCATTGGTATCTCTGGGACTGCGCTGGAGTGGTTTTCATCCTACCTGTCAAACAGGAAGTTCTCAGTGTCCATTGGGGATTATGTTTCCTCCACTGCAGTTATCTCCTGTGGTGTACCGCAGGGCTCAATTCTCGGGCCGATATTGTTCTCTCTATATATGTTACCCTTAGGCCAGATCATTCACCAGCATGGAATTTCCTTTCATTGCTACGCTGATGATACTCAGCTGTATCTATGAATTACACCTAACTATTTTAATAAGCTGGGAATTCTACATGGCTGTATTTCTGACATTAATAACTGGACGTCCAGTAACTTTCTACAGTTGAACCCGGACAAAACTGAGGTTCTTGTCATTGGCCCCGTGCCCATCGCCAGACAAATTCAGTCAAGCCTGGGCTCATTAACGGCTAATATCAAACCTGTAGTAAAGAATTTAGGTGTGGTTTTTGACCCAAATTAAAATTTTGAACAGCACACAAATAAAAAAATTGCTCAGTCATGTTTTTACCATCTTAGAAATATTTCAAAAATAATATTGGTTCTGTCATTTGAGGATGCAGAGAGAAGTAGCCATGCCTTTGTTTAATCATGCTTAGATTATTGCAATGCTTTATTTTCAGGTATTAACCTAAAGTCACTGGCTCGCCTTCAGATCATTCAGAATTCTACAAGAACTAAATGCACGTCTCATATCACTCCAGTGCTGGCCTCCCTACACTGGTTGCAGATGAAATTTAGAATTGATTTTAAAATGTTATTGTACACATATAAGTCATTGCATGAGCTGGCGCCACTATATATTGTTGAATTGTTGGTCCCATATACCACAACAAGGCCACTTAGGTCCTCACGTCAAGGATTTCTGGTAGTTCCACAGTCTAAGTTAAAATCAAGGGGTGATCATGCCTTCGCTGAGCTTGCTCCTAGACTCTGGAATAGCCTACCCTCTTATATTAGATCTGCTGAATCAGTCTCAGCTTTTAAATCTATTCTTAAGACCCATTTTTACAGATTGACTTTCCCCAATGTATGATTTTATTGTATTGATTGTTTATTTTTTACTTGTTTTACTTTTTATATTTGTATACTTAGTATCCATTGTTATGTTTTGCTTTTATAGTACATTGATTTCTGCTATTGTACTGTCAAGCACCTTGTGCTCATAGCTAGAAAGGTGCTCTATAAATAAACGTATTATTATTATTATTATTATTATTGTAATAAGTGTCTTGCTCAAGGATGCAACGGCAGTGCTCCACCTGGGAATCGAAGCCCAGTTCACCAACCATTACACCACACTGCTGCTCCCATGCTTTTCCTTTATGCTTTGGCATGTAATAAAACATATTGAATTTGAATTTGAGAGACAGAGTGAGAGAGAAAAAGAAAGAAAGTGAGAGAGAGAGATGGAGAACGAGAAAGGCAGAAAAAGAAAGAATTGGAGACAGAAAGAGAGGAGCACAGAGGAGTACATCCCTGCGGATTCTTTTTTCCCACGACACTGTCCCATGTCGGCTGCTCCCCTCAGATAAATTTAAGGTGGACCGGTACCTGTTCCAGGGGCAGTGTCGGGATGCCTGCCCAGAGGCGCATTACCACTCTCGGGAGAAGACCTGTGCCCCCTGCGGGGAGAACTGCAACTTGTGCACCTCGGGACACACCTGTCTCAGGTGCGCTGCCTCCTACTACCCCAAGGACGGGGTCTGCGTCCGTCTGGACTGTGGAGAAGGTGAGAAACCCCCCTGCACACACACGCACCCCCCCACCATGCACACACGCATCCCTACACACACACACTCACACCCCATACACACACACACACGCGCACACACACACACAGACACACACACACACCACACACACACACACACACACACACACACACACACACACACACACACAGACACACACACACACACAGATACACACACCCCGTACACACACACACAGACACACACACCCTGTACACACACACACAGACACACACACACACCCCGTACACGCACGCACACACACACACACACACACACACACACACACACACACACACACACACACACCGACACACACACCTGTGGGTCTATGACCATCTTTTGCTCATGCCAAAAAAGCACATTTGAATTTGAGTGTGGAAAAGATGGAGACAGAGTGAGAGATGGAGGGAGAGGGAGAGGGACATGAGAGATGAGCCTAGTTCCTTGGCGGCGGATGGTCTGATTGGTTCAGTGGGCTTTACAGAACAGGGTGGGTGTGATGAGATCAGAGAGGAGGCGGGGCCATGCTAATGACTGGTCTACGGTGGTGTTACCTGTACAGGTGAGGTGGAGGATCCTGACTATGAGGACTGCCTGCCCTGCGAGGAGGGGTGTAAGAAGTGCTTCTCAGGTATGTTCACCTCAGACGTGACCTCGGGATGACCCTCCCCTGTGCCTTTCCTTCCGTCGCCCACAGAGACCGGAGCTGAGCCACCGATCGCCTTCAAACGAGGCTGGCTTCACACGCACCTCAGACCTCTGGGGCTTTCCCTCTCTCCGACGAGGGGAACATATGAAAGAGAAGAAAAGAGAGAGGGAAAGGAGAAGGGGGGGAGCTACGAGCGAAGAGAGGGCGTCAGGGACAGTTTGGCGCACGGGGCTCGTTAACCGAGAAGTGATGCGTTTAGAGGGATGGCGGCGGGCGCCTTCATCACGGCGTAATTTCTCTCCTTCCAACAATCTCTTTTTCTTTATATTCTCCGTGATGCGAGCGAAATGAGATAATCTCTCTGGAGGGGCCGTTTCCAGGAGAGATAAGAGCGCAATATTTCCGCCGATAAATGCCCGTTAGACTTCATCAAAAGGAACCCCTCCTCCCCTCCACCCCCGTCTGCCAGTCTCCCATAATCTAGCCTCAGCCCCCCTCCAAAAGCGCACTCATCCCCTAACGCCGATGCCAATCAGTGATTAAAAGTGATTTTCTCTCTATTTTTATCCCTCTCAGTTTATTTCTTTTCTTTGTGTTTCCCTAACCCTCCGTTGCGGAGCGCCACCCTCCTGCCTCGCGGCTCTGCTGTTGTTTTCTCGTTGCCGTGGTTACCGCGCATCGCGGCAAAGGGTGCCACGGTAACCCCTCCGGGCCGCGCTCCGGGTTTGTCATCGCAGGTCTGAATTAGTCCCAGGTACATCTGTATTCTGGACGGGGTTGCCCTGCGTGCTCGTCATGTGTGGCTGAGTCTGACCCCGGGGCCAGACAGCTGTTATTTGTGCCCCCCCAGTGTGCTGAAGTTGGGGTGTCATTAGTTGAGATAGCTGTGCAAAGACTCTTCCCACATGTCGATCAGCGGACACGCAGCACAGACAACTAATGGGCAAACAGAAAGTTAAGGCCTGCGTCTTAAGGCCAATCGGCCTGCCGATCAAACCAATGTTGGATTGTTAGACTGTTGACAAGGTAGAAACGCGTACACGCACACACCGATTGAGTGGATGAATCGCACGCTGGCTTTGGCTGCGCAGACACAGTGTGCATACATTATCTCAGTTTAGAGCACGGTTGTCTCACACACACACACACACACACACACACAGTTATTGAGGCTGGGATTGTGGCTGAGGTATGCGAGCACTCCTCTCCCAGGCTGTGCTAGCTCTTGCCTGGCAGAAATTCTTAATATTTATGAGATATTTCTGCGATCGGGGGAAGCCAAGCCCTGCAGACACGCTTTGCGCTCCTGACGCTCCGCTCGAGGAATAATTAAACTCGCAAGAAGAAACTTGTCTGGCGTGGGGGTTGTTGTCGAGTGTGGCTCAATCTTCACGCTATCTGGAGGAGTGGAGCGTTTCTGTCTGCTTCCCCAGTGGAACTGCCCATGAGCAAGTACAAAGAAGAATAAAAGGAGAGTTCCCCCAAACCCCAACTCCCACTCCCACCCATATGAACAGTGAAGAAGGACAAAACGTATTCCCCACAATTTCAGGTCTGCCATCAGCCAAAGCATGTGAATGCAGAGACAAGCTTCCCATCTCCTTCTGAGTTTAACCGCAGTGAAAACCCCCTAAATTATTATCATCAGGGTACAAAGGTTGTCACGGTTATAGGTTATCTATTATAGCGAGAAAAAAATCTATTATGATGTGTGTTTTGTAGCAAAAGCAAATGGTGTACACTGAATAAATAGTCTCTCTGCACTGTGAAGTAGGAAAAACAAGTTGTTGATGAGTGACAGGTTGTTTCTTCATGCAAAATAGATTAATTAAGAGGATTTATCATAGGGGTGCGGCGAAGGTGGGTTGTATGTTTGTGTGTGTGTGTGTGTGTGTGTGTTTGTGTGTGCACACTGAGACATTTCACCAGGGTTATGACATTATGGTATCTGAAGATTACGCAAGGATTAAGAGTGGTATGGAAAGAGATGTGACAGGAATGTGCTGCCAGTGGTGTGTGTGTGTGTGTGTGTGTGTGTGTGTGTGTGTGTGTGTGTGTGTGTGTGTGTGTGTGTGTGTGTGTGTGTGTGTGTGTGTGTGTGTGTGTGTGTGTGTGTGTGTGTGCTCAGCGGTGGTACTTGATGACTAAATCAGCAGCCAAAGGAGCCAATAAGAGCCACGCTGAATTGGGATGGCTCGCAGGCTCGGAAGCCAGGTGTGCCAGTGGATTACCCAGAACTTTGAGAGCCACTCAGAGCAGAGCAGAGGTGGGCAGTGGGCCTTCAGTCTTCAGTGTGATTTTACCTGTCAAAAGACAGATGAACTGCTCCATGAAAATTCAAGTGTACTTCAATCAGTGACAAGCATGCTGCAGAAAGCAGCTGACTGACAAATAATCAAACTGTCCATCCAATTTCCCTTATATGTATATATATGTGTATGTGTGTGTGTGTGTGTGTGTGTATAAAACTGAAGCTTTGTCTTGTTTTAGTTAAGTTGTTCTGTTAACACAGTTTAATTATTCATAAATCTTAATTTGCTCTTCATTCTAAATCCCTGACTTGACCCTCCACATCTCTTAATAATCTATCAGTAATACTGAGATTTGTAACTCAACCTGCCAGAATGATATTTACATGGAAGAAGGTCGCCCCCTGGTGTTTAAAAAATGAATTTGTGACAGGATATTACCTGCATTTTACACAGATATCCAGTCATTGACGAAAATGCACCAGCGATTTAAGGCAATAATAAAGGAAGATGTATAGCTGTATATAGTCTGACCTGATTCTAACTGTGTAATGTACGTGTGTGTGTGTCCGTCATGTTCTGACCTGCATTTCTGTCTTCCACAGTAAACCCTGAGCACTGCATCTCATGCAGGGAGGGGTTTTACAAGTAAGTTCATGTTTGATGTTTATTTCAGCCTCAACTAGGTGTTTCCCCACAGAGATGATCAGAGATATGAGTGTGGCACAGTCATTTGTAAGTCTCATAAATAGGCTATGGCTTGGTAGCGGTCTCAGTGCAGTGGGTAGTATATCAGTGTTGTAGGAGAGGGGGTGCTAACCTCTCCTAATCCATCTGGGCTGTGCCATTCCAAACTGGGGGCGGAGAGGGGGGGATTCTTTGCCCAAGATAAGCAGGGTGGGGCCACATCAGCCTGGGGGGCAGGTGCCAACACCAACCATGTGATAAACCATGTGACCATACTTCAACCATCTTGGTTCCTCCCCCCTGCCAGGAAGCTGAAGCTTGAAAGCTGCAAATGGATCGTTCAGCAAGACAATGATCGCAAGCGTACCTCAAAATCATTCAACAAATGGTTCACTGACAACCAAATGACTGGTTTGCAATGGCCATTTCAGTCTCCAGACTTGAACCCGATTGTAAATGTGTGGTTTGAATTGAAGAGGGCAGTCCACAAGCACAGACTGGTCAAAGATCCCCCCAATATGTTCACCAATCTCATAAAACACTATAGAAGAAGACTCAGTAATGTTATCCTTGTGAGGGTGAACAAAGTACAGAAAACAGGGGTGTGAATAATTGCGACATCTTTTTTTGGGGGAAAAAATGACTTGTTCAACAAAATCTTTTACTCTGAGCAATTGTATTAGTATAAAAGCTTATAGTGTTTATTTTATATAGCCTTTTTTTGCTTATCGTTATAATTTTGAAGTTGACTCTGTGTGTGTGTGTGTGTGTGTGTGTGTGTGTGTGTGTGCACCTATATATGTGTGTGTGTGTGTGTGTGTGCACATGTGTGCGTGTATGTGTGTTTATATGTGTGTGTGCATTGCGTGTATGTGTGTGTCTGTGCGTGTGTATGTGGGTTTGTGTGTGCGCGTGTGCGTGCGTGCGTGTGTATGTATGTGTGTGCACGCGTATGTGTGTGCACGTGTGCGTGTGCGTATATGTGTGTGCAAGCGTATGTGTGTGCGTGTAAGTCTGTGTCTGCGTGTGTGTGTGTGTGTGTGCATGCATATGCATATGTGTGTGTGTGTGTGTGTGCATGCATATGCATATGCGTGTGTGTGTGTGTGTGTGTGTGTGTGTGTGTGTGTGTGTGTGTGTGTGTGTGTGTGTGTGTGCATGCATATGCATATGTGTGTGTGTGTGTGTGTGTGTGTGTGTGTGTGTGTGTGTGTGTGTGTGTGTGTGTGTGTGTGTGTGTGTGTGTGTGTGCGTGTACACACTGAGACATTTTGCCAGGGTTATGATATTATGGTATCTGAGCTCCTTTGTCTTCTCTCTGGTGAGATATGATTTGAAGTGTTATAAGACCTGCCCAGACAAGATGTACAGCTTCAGCACGGACATGAGCTGTGAGCCGTGCGACGACAACTGTGTGAGCTGCGACGACTCCCAGTGCTACTGGTGTGAAGACGGCTTGTTTCTGTCAGGTAAACTATCCTGCTTCTCTCTGCTAAAAGCAACTCTTTCTGTTGATTAAACACATTTCTTAAGCAAGTGTGTGTGTGTGTGTGTGTGTCAGCATGAGCGTGCGTTTGTGTGAGTGTGTTTGTATGCACATAACCTGTAAAAATATTGAATAAAGCCACTTAAGATCAGTATTCTGCGTGGCGCCCTCCTTTCATTGCGTATCTCTCCTGCGTTTCTTTGAGGCATTACTCGATCACTTTGTCAGAGTGATATGGCGCGATTCTATATTCCGTGCACAGGACGTTCACCCGGGGTGTTTATGTTGACAGATGACAAGTGCGTTAAAGAATGTGTGGAAGGGTTCTACGGCGACGAGGAGAGTCAGGAGTGCGAGCCGTGTCACAGTGAGTGCCGGACATGCGGCGGGCCAAACTACGACGACTGTGACACGTGCGAGGAGGGCGTGACGCTGGTCGAAGGAAAGTGCGTCGTCGTCCGCAAGACCTGCCCCGAGAACAGCTTCCTCACAGGTAGGAGGTGACGTCTGACCCTGACCCTGACCACACCCAACACACACACAGACACACATTTACCCTGGTGAACATCAGCCCATCCCCAACCACCAAGCAGCAGGGCCCTCCCCCTGTATCTAACGCATCCAACACACATGCAAACATTTGTTATTTTCTTTTGGGCACTTCCCTTCTAAATGGGCATGTAGGTGTGGCGTCTCCTAGAGCGGGTGTGGACAGGCAGTTGAGGATCTGTGCAGTTTTTTTTTGTTGTTTTTTTTGGAAAGAGCGAGATGAATGGCGGCCTCGTGGGCTGCTCTTCGCATGTCTTTATCTTTCCTCTTGTTTGTTTGCGTTCTCACCAGAGAGTGGAACCCAGATTTTCAAAAAGGCCTCAGAAGAAATTGTGCCGCGCGTTTTGTGGCTTTTGTCGTCCATTTTGTTTGTCTGACAAAAAACGAACTGCTCCTAAATGGAGGTAAATAAACCAGGGCTAGAGCGGTTGCCTGGAGTGGGCCTTATAACTGCTTCATGTGTGTGTGTGTGTGTGTGTGTGTGTGTGTGTGTGTGTGTGTGTGTGTCCTCTGCTGTCCCTCTCTGGTCATTAAGTGGGCCTCATAACTGCTTCATACAGCTGTGGTGGCTCCACCTCATTCCCTGTCTTTTGGATTTTGGAAGCTGCCAGGCCCTTGTGCTGTTTTATTTTTCATATACTCACTTAGACACACGTCATTGTTAAGACCTTACCCTCTTTGGGTGGCCAGACCATTATTGCACACATGGTGGGGTCTAAATGGGAGGGTTATAACCGCTCGTATTCCTCTCTCTGTGTGAGTGTACTCTCATACTCACATTACTATGGACGTCTGCATTCATAGCCACTAGAAGTATAATAGTAATAGCAATTTTCTTCTCAGATGCGAATGTGTGTGCAGAATGTCACCCCAGCTGCAAGTCCTGCTCCGGTGCAGGAAAGAACCAGTGCAACACCTGTGAGAGAGGTATGAGCACTTTCTGTTTACCTGTCATTTATCTGTATTTTACACCTGTCTATTGTGATGTACCCCTTTCCTCTGTGATTTACCTCTCTTACCTGTGTGATGTACCTGTCTGTTATCTGTGTGATATACCTGTCTGTTATCTGTGTGATATACCTGTCTCCAGCCAGGCTCCTGACTGTATTTCTGTCTGTCCAGACTGGTTCCTGACTGTATCTCTGTCTGTCCAGACTGGTTCCTGACTGTATCTCTGTCTGTCCAGACTGGCTCCTGACTATCTCTGTCTGTCCAGACTGGTTCCTGACTGTATCTCTGTCTGTCCAGACTGGTTCTTGACTGTATCTCTGTCTGTCCAGACTGGTTCCTGCCTGTATCTCTGTCTGTCCAGACTGGTTCCTGACTGTATCTCTGTCTGTCCAGACTGGCTCCTGACTGTATCTCTGTCTGTCCAGACTGGCTCCTGACTGTATCTCTGTCTGTCCAGACTGGTTCCTGACTGTATCTCTGTCTCTCCAGACTGGTTCCTGGCTGCTCGCCAGACGTGTTTGAAGAAGTGTCCAGAGGGCAGTTTCGGGAACATGACGACAGGGCGGTGTGAGGACTGCCTGGCCGGGTGTGTCCAGTGTGAGGACGGGGTGCAGTGTCAGAAGTGTCTGTCCGGACGCAAAAACCAGCTGTACCTGGAGGCCGGGCGCTGCGTCTCCCACTGCTACAGGTTCGAGGGAGTTCATCAATGGCTCTTTATTGAGAACATGGTCTGTCTGTCTGTCTGTTACTTTGAGTGTTTTAGCCTCTGACGCTATGTGATGTCACCATAACACAAACTACATTGAGTAGATACAGGTCAAACAAAGGAAACACTGGGGCGGCGGATGGCATAGCGGTCTAACGCGGCACACTTTGGTGTGGTGTGCGCTGCCTGTCAGGGACGCGGTTCGAAACCCGCGTCTCTACCAGACCAGCCCTGGTTGTCAGCCCCGATCGGAGGCGGCATTTGGCTGTCCGCCTCCGGGGGAGGAGGGAGGGTGAGCCGGCATGAGTCTGTCGCGGAGAAGGTAAAAGGCATCCGTGGAAGAATTTCCGTCTCGGAAGAGGCGAGAACAATCGGCCCGGAATGAGTGTCTCGCCCCGGAGGACGGGTGGAGGACTCGTGGGGGTGGGGAATTGAAATAAATAGAGGGTATAATTGGCAACCAAATTGGGAGAAAAACTGGAAAATCTTTTAGAAATAAATGTATTTAAAAAAATAAAAAATTAAAATGAAACACCAACACAGTGTCTTAATAGGGCGTTGGTCCACCACGAGTCACCAGAACAGCTTCAGTGCTGGAACTCTATTGGAGGGATGCAACACCATTCTTCCATGAGAAATATATGTGCAAGATATGTAAGAATCACCTGATCTGATTAGACTAGATTCTTCTTCGATTCATTTCAGAGGAACGTTGCTCATTTTTCTGAATTGTGTTGTGCAAAAAAAGTAGGACCACTCGCACGGCCAAAAAGAGCAACGGCGTTGGGGAATGCTCTCACGAAGGTCTGTGGACCAAAAGCTTCGCGAATTAAACTATTGTGACGTTTTGCACGTTTTTCAGTGTTGCGTGGAACTCACATCTCACATCTGAATGGTGTTATGCCAGGGGTCCTGAGTGTAATGAGCAATACTTTATTCTGCCCCACGTAGATCTGCACTGCTGTTGTACTCCTGAGCAAAGTACTAAACCAAAATAGTTTCCATCCATCCATCCATTATCTAAGCCGCTTATTCCTGGTCAGGGTCGCGGGGGGGGGCTGGAGCCTATCCCAGCATGCGTTCCGGGCGAGAGGCAGGAATACACCCTGGACAGGTCGCCAATCCATCGCAGGGCACACACACCATTCACTCACACACTCATACCTACGGGCAATTTAGACTCTCCAATTAGCCTAACATGCATGTCTTTGGACTGTGGGAAGAAACCGGAGTACCCGGAGGAAACCCACGCGGACACGGGGAGAACATGCAAACTCCACACAGAAAGGCCCCCGGCCTGGATTTGAACCTGAGACCTTCTTGCTGTGAGGCGACAGCGCTATCCACTGCACCACCGTGCCGCCCAAAATAGTTTCCATCTATGTAATAGCATAAAATGAGTCAATGTGTCAGACTCCTAACCAAATTACACACTGGTTTGGGCCGGTTCTGTCTCTTGCCCCGTCCCCGCCCCCTTTTCTCCTGGTGTCTCCAGGGGGTTCCCCGAGGAGGGTGTGTGCCAGAGCTGCGCCCCGTTGTGTGCGTCGTGCGAGAGGAACGCCACGCGCTGCCTCAGCTGTGTGGAGCCCGCCGTCCAGCTGGCCCACGAGTGCAGAGAGAGCTGCCCGCCTGCACACTTCTCCAGAGAGGGACAGTGCCATCGCTGCCCCAGCGCCTGCAGAGACTGCACTCAGGACGGGCTGTGTAAAGGTGTGGGGGCCCTGGGGGCAGGGGGCCCTGCAGGGGGCTAGCAGGAGGGGAGCTTAAAGCTAAGAAAAACCAAAAAAAGTGGTTCAGCGTGGCTCAATAGGTAGAGCGTGGGACTTCTCAGGAAAAACTTTTGTTCCACTTTCTCTCATCTCTCATACTCTCTGTATTTCCCTCTCTTTGTTGCTCTCTCTCCCCTCTCTCTCTTTCCCTCTCTTGAACTCTCTCCGTCTCTCTGCCTTTCTCAGAATGCGAGAACTATTACTTCCTGCACGAGGACCGTTGCCTGGACGACTGTCCGTCTGGGTTCTACACGGATCTGGAGCGGCAGGAGTGCGTGCGCTGTCGCTCCGCCTGCGCAACGTGCGACGGGCCGGACGAGGACGACTGCGACAGCTGCACAGATGAGCGGGCGGTGCGCTACAACGGGGAGTGCCTGCCCAAGTGCCCCTCAAACACCTACACGGACACGTATACCATGGAGTGCAGGGGTACGGACCATGCCACCGCAGCCACCACTGTAGGGTACAGGACAGGGCTGTCCAATTCCGGGCCTCGAGTGCCGCAATGTCACTAGGTATTTGCTCTAACCACGCACTACACCACCTGATTTCACTGATTACCTCACCTCCTGGAACAAGGAGGTAAAATAATTAGTGACAACAGGTGGTGTAGTGCTCGTTTGGAGCAAATACCTGCAGACACTGTGGCCCTTGAGGCCTGGAATTGAACACCCCTGTGTTAGGCATATAGGCACCTCAGCATAGGGGCGTCCAGCCTGTGGAGTGCAGGAGTGCGGACTCTACCATTACATCCACAGTGCGGATCTGTAGGGGTGCAAATGCTTTTGTGTCTGTCTCTCTCACTAACCCCCCCCCGTCCCGTCCCGGCCCCAACCCCGCCAACGACCCCTCCCTCCCCAGACTGCGACAGGTCGTGCCTCACCTGCTCCGGCCCGCATGTTGCCGCCTGCCTCACGTGCAGGGAGGACATGAGGAAGGACATCCACGGCCATTGCATCTTCCAGACAGAGTGCTCCCTGCGCTCCTATAAGGACCAGCAGGGGGAGTGCCAGCCCTGCCACCGGCTGTGCCACCGCTGCACTGGGCCCAGCCGCGCCCACTGCATGAGCTGCAATGACCAGTACTTCCTCCTCAGTGAGTGCACCTCTGTACCAGTGCACTGAGGGTGGGGTCACACAGGGGTCACACAGGGGATTAGAGAGGTCACACAGGGGGATTAGAGAGGTCACAGCGGGGTCACACAGGGGATTAGAGAGGTCACACAGGGGATTAGAGAGGTCAGGGTCACACAGGGGATTAGAGAGGTCACACAGGGGATTAGAGAGGTCACACTGGGGTCACACAGGGGATTAGAGAGGTCACACAGGGGTCACACAGGGGATTAGAGAGGTCACACCGGTCACACAGGGGATTAGAGAGGTCACACAGGGGTCACAGGGGATTAGAGAGGTCACACCGGTCACACAGGGGATTAGAGAGGTCACACAGGGGTCACACAGGGGTTAGAGAGGTCACACGGGTCACACAGGGGTCACACGGGGTTAGAGAGGTCACAGCGGGGTCACACAGGGGATTAGAGGTCACACTGGGGTCACACAGGGGATTAGAGAGGTCACACTGGGGTCACACAGGGGATTAGAGAGGTCACACTGGGGTCACACAGGGGTCACACAGGGGATTAGAGAGGTCACACAGGGGTCACACAGGGGTTAGAGAGGTCACACAGGGGGTTAGAGAGGTCACACAGGGGATTAGAGCGGTCACAGAGGGGTCACACAGGGGATTAGAGAGGTCACACGGGTCACACAGGGGATTAGAGAGGTCACACAGGGGTTAGAGAGGTCACACGGGTCACACAGGGGGTTAGAGAGGTCACACGGGTCACACAGGGGATTAGAGAGGTCACATGGGTCACACAGGGGATTAGAGAGGTCACAGAGGGGTGACTCAAGGGTAGTGGGGCCACACGGGGGAAATATTATTTCCCTTTTATTTCACTTCAGTCACGGTATTGTTTATCTCACTGTTTCCTCCATCGCTGATACTCAACAGATCACACCTGTGTGGCCGAGTGTCCGCTCGGTTTCTATGGGGACAGGGAGCAGAAGCTGTGTGAGCGATGCCACTTCACCTGCGAGTCGTGCAGAGGCCGGCACAGCATTGAGTGTCTCACCTGCAAAGCTCACCTGCTGAAGCTGGGGCGGGGCTGCGTGGAGACCTGCGGATCCAGGTGATTCTGGGGGGCCTTCAGGCTGTGCTATGCAACTTTGGTATACCTACAGTTCAGAACCTTGAACTGTGGTTCAGGGGAACACATCATGTGAAACGCAGGTGCAACCAGTCCCGCACCCCTTCTCTGCTCACCACTATTTACCTCATTCTGAACAATTTGGACGATTGTTTTAAATGTTGACTTATTGACCGCTGTTGATCAATATGAACACACACCCTGAGCCGGCCAGAGGAAGATGGGCTCTTGAGTTCTTCCCAAGGTTTCTTCCTATTTGTTTGATGTCGTTTTTTTGTGAAATGCAATGCAATGCAATTCAATTTGATTTGACCTGTCTTGCTGACACACTCAAGACCAAATTGGACACAAACCTCTTCTGTAGTCAGACTAAATCACCATCACATAAAACAAACCAATCCTGTTTCAGCATTTCCTTTTTATGACAACAGAATATTTTGTTGCATCTTGTCATGTGGTCCTCTCTTTATAACTGCATGTATCTCTGTGCAAAGGTTGCTAGTGCTCTGTTATAAATTAGCCCAATCTGGGAGTCGAGAGCTTTTATCCACCGATCACTGAACTGCCATCACAGCCTCTGAGAGTGCACCGTGGCGGCCCTGCTTCAGCAATGCTGCGGTCATGTGGGGGAAAAACAAATATGGCAGCCGAGAGGGAAGGACAGGGCCGTGACGAAAAAAAAGAGACCCCTTAAGCCCCTCCTACACTGACCTGACCTAAACCCCTCCTACAATGACCTTCTGATTGGATTGTACTGTACCTTCAAATGAAAATTAAACAACTCAAATCCTGCTTATGTTCATAAATAATATATTTACAGACATAGCAAGCTTGTAAATAAAGGGAGAAAAAGTATTGGACGAGTGAAAATAAAAATGGTTCAGTAATAGAGTAATTAACCTACCACCTTACAGAAACTTGAAGGGGCTAGCGGACGACATCGGGCGTTTTTAAAGAAGCGAGCGTGTGATGTCAGTCGTTTTCCTCCGCAGCCACTACGCCAACATGTCGTCCCGGACGTGCGAGCGCTGTGACCCCAGCTGTGGAGACTGCACGGGGGGCGGGGAGGCCCACTGCCTCACCTGCAGGGACAGGTACTTCCACCTTAGGACAAACGGCCGCTGCTACGCCACCTGCCCCGACAACCACTACGAGGACGCCCGCACGGGCACCTGCGAGAGGTGCCACCCCACCTGCAAGACCTGCACAGGTATGGGAGGGGCGGGGCAAAGGCAAGGCGGGTCATTCCGCCCACAGGTCTGAACCCAGACGTCATCTGAGTGTGGTGCTATCACAACACAGAGAGCTCATTCTGCAGTGGCGAGCATCCATGGCTAAATTACTTAAGAAGGATAATTTCTTAAGCAGTTCGCTTTTGATTACCATAAATTCTGTAAACTGGACAATGTGGTATTTTAAGTTGAAAAAAACAAAACATTTTGATTAAAAAACACCACAACACGGGCTGGCGGATGGCCCAGCGGTCTAGTGCACCGCGCTTTGGAGCGGTGTGCGCTGCCCGTCAAGAGACGCGGATCGAAACCCGCGTTTCTACCAGACCGGCCCTGGTCGTCAGCCCGATCGGAGGCGGCATTTGGCTGTCCGCCTCAGGGGAAGGGGGGAGGGAGAGCCGGCACGAGTCCGCCGAGGAGAAGGTTAATGGAGTCCGTGGAAGATCTCCATCTCGAAAGAAGGCGGGGAAATAGGTCCAGGAATACGAATCTCGTTCCCGGAGGACGGGCGGCGGACTCGTGAGGGTGGGGAATTGAACATAAAATAGAGGGTATAATTGGCTACTAAATTGGGAGAAAAACGGGGGAAAAATCAGAAATAAATGTATAAAAAATAAAAAAAACACCACAACCAACATCTAAGTTAAAGTGACCTCCACCATATACAGCTGTGATGTCACATCCAAAGGCTGTCTTGACACTGGAGTTTGAGATAAATCAGTTTGGACCAGTTTACAGTCAATCAATCAATCTTGTCTGATTTGCACGCTATGCTGCAGTGTTGATGTCGTCTTGCAACCCTTTTCCCTCTGTGCTCAATATGCATGATGAAGCTGGGGTGATACAGCATCCAGCTCATGTGTGTTTGTGTGGCCACAGAGGGAGGTCATTGAACCTTCCCCCTCCACCCCCAAGTATGCTGCCTAGGGGGCGTCCGTTTGAGAGCCAATGACCGCCTCATCCCATCGGGAAAGTTCTAGAAAACATGAACTCTGGACATTAAGCAATTTGGGTTATATCACCCCGAAAATGAGGGAGGTCATTGTCAGCGTCCAGGCAAATTCACACGTTCTTTTGTGACGCACATCGAAAGTAATTTATGAAATACCTGACATTTTATGTATGAAAAAACCCACTATAAGCTCTAAATGTTAACGTGAAATACCACATCACACCGTCAGAATGCTGGTTAATGAGTTACAAAAATAACATAAGATGCAATTAGTAAGTAACTTAATTAACGTAAGATGATGTGACATTGCTGAGCACTGACAGAAAACTCAATAAACGGAGAGGGTGTTTTATCAAGTGTCATGTCATGTCATGTGTCCTTTAAGGAAGACGTACATAATGACTTTCAAACGCAATTCATGCTTTCTGAACTGGGGATTTGTATGGCGTTTGTGGCACAGTGTGCGTTTCTGAATGAAAGGGGTTTGACAGAGTTTGCAATGCATCGTGGGTAATGTATTTTCAGATGAAGGAGCCCTTGCGTGCCAGTCGTGCTACATGGGCTACAGATTTCTGCACGGGATCTGCGAGTCGGAGTGTATGATTGGACAGTACGCCACTGCTGTGGTAAGGAAGCTTTCACTGCACCGCGAAACAAGAAGCCATTTTCTGATTCTCAAGCCTGCCTGTTTTGTGTCGTCTGTGCCAGTTGTGCTTGCTCAGACAGAGGTGCTGTTCATTCTCAGCTGAGAAAGGCCGGTGTGGGTGCAAGCGGTGCATTGGTTGAATGAAGCGCCTGACACCGGCCTCTCTCAGACATGATTGGGCAGCCCCCAGGGGGCCCTGAAATGGTGCCTGTGCCCTGCAGACCCCCTCTCTGAAGTGCGAAAGCTGCGACGGCTCCTGCGTGGACTGCAAGGGCCCGGGCCCCCACAGCTGCACTGTCTGCCCCGCCCTCGACCTGCTGTCCAATGACGGCCGGTGCCTCACCTGCTGCGGGGAGGAGTCACGGAAAGACTCCGCCCCCATGCCACAGGAGTGCTGCAACTGCACAGAGTCCCGCGGTAAGTGCAAATTTAAAACCCAATAAAATAACTTTTTTTTAAACCTTTTATGAAAAGCTTTTTTTGTATTCTGAAACATGGTCTCATAATGATCTGCTTTTTTTTACCACTTTCACATTTCAAATGGAAGCTCTGAACACTCCCACCCATGGCTGTACATGTTTTAAACAGCCGTTTAATTTCACTGCATATGTTTCCTTTTATGGGATAATACCCCTGATGCCGTTGCGTGATTTTCATATGAAAAATTCTCCCATTTATGTTACCCTGTTCTGTTGTGCCTGCCCTGTCTTGAATAGCTTTCACTTGCAAAATATGTTTTAAACCTCTATTACACCAACCACTGATTCCACAGGGATAAACTCACCCTGTCCATCCGTCTGGCTGTCCGTCCATAGTGACTAATTTTTATCTCCACAGAGGAATGTGTCCCCGGGGTAAACTTCAGCTTCCGGGGAGTGGAGGAGCTGGCCGGGCGGCCCGTGCTGTTCATCATCACCTCCATACTCCTGATCCTCAGCCTGGGCGGTGCCGTCTTCCTCTTCCTCCACTTCCGCTCCAAGGACAAGCCCAAGGTCAAGGCCAGCGGCTACGAGAAGCTGGGCAACAGTGGCGGGGCCAAGGGCTCGGCCTCCTTCGAACCCGGATACTCTGGCGGCTCCGCCCACTTCCGCGAGTCGCAGCTGGTGGACTACCAGGACCGCGCTGAAGATGAGGAGGACGAGGACGAGGAAGACGAGGACATTGTGTACATGGGCCAGGACGGGACTGTGTACCGCAAGTTCAAGTACGGCCTTCTGGAGGAGGACGAAGAGGAAGAGATGGAGTACGACGACGAGAGCTACTCCTTCCGATAGGGAGAGTTGCTCATTCCGGTAGGGAAAGCTATTTCATGTGGTAGGGAAAGCTATTTGTTTTGATATTGAAGGCTACTTGTTCTCGTAGGGAAAGCAGTTTCTTCTGAATGGGAAAAATGTGCCTTCTCTTTGCTGATTGTCTCTCGCTCTCCCTCTGGTAAAGCTTATACGAAACGCCCTGACGAGGCCTTCAGAATGTTGCAGAAGAGTTGGAATAGGGTTGCAGAACAGTGGAACCGGTTTAATAATGATGTAAAACAATGGAGTGGGGTTCAATTAGAGCTCTAGACTGATTTAATGGGGTTATACGATGCTCAATTCAGTTTATTAAAAGCCCCCGCAACAAATTGAAAAAACACTTGTCCCCAACATTACTCAACAATTTATTATTGGAATATCTCCCGTCAAAGTATTTCAAAATGGTAGAATATGGTTATAAAATGATGAGACCAAGTTGCATAATGACTGACAAGTATTCGTGTCACAGACTGACGATTTAATCTGGTTTACCTGTGAAACTAGTTTCATTGTTCATCAAACTACCTTTAGGCTACATAACATCACTGGACACAGAAATATATTTACACATGCAGTTTCTCCCTCAGCCTCATTGCATAAATCAGAGAACAGACAACTATTTGCATGCACAGAGAGCATAAACAGTTAAAAATATTCTGTGGAGAAATGTCTGCGAAGGAACGAGTTTTGCGGTGCGCTAGTTCGTGATTCCCCCGTCTATTTTCTCTGTGTGAACAAAACAACGTTGCCTTTTCCAGTCACCTGTTGAACGGCCATTGAAGGGCCATTGGTAGATAACAGGAACATAAGCCTGTTATCCATCTTAAAATAGATGTCATCCAATAGCAGATAACAATACGTCATTGTTTCAAGTAGCCTAGACCAACCACAATTCATGCGCCGTTTCGACATGTGACACTCACTTTTCTTGGAAAGTAGAATTTAGGAAGTCAGGCCTTTCAGCGGGGAATGCTAACCTCAAGGCCATTGACAATCAATGGGTAAGAACCGATATCAAAGAGAAGCACCCGTGATGCCAACAAACGCCTCTGGTTTTGAAAAAAACGTTTGTGGTTATCTTCTGAAATCCTGCACTACCACATAACTCCCATAAATATGAAATATTTCAAACTTGCCACAGGGATTTTTCCAAATCCCCCCAAAATTTGAGGGACATTTCCACTCCGGCAATCCTGTCTAACCATCTGAAAAAGGAACGTAGCCATTGATAGTCATTGGGCGAAGGAAAGGACGAGAGCATCGCATCACCATTCACATTTCTCTCTCCTGTCTGTCAAAGATCGTTAAAAAAACTTTTTTTTAATCTGCTGGATTTCTTAGTCCGTCAATCCTGTGGGAGCGAATGATTGCTGTTGATTTGTGTGATAAATGCTGGAACTAATTGTATTTAATTTTACTGATGTGAAATTGTTTATTTAAATAAATAAATAAAACAAAAGTGATGAAATAGAACGTTAAGGGAAAAGGGGCGTGTTTCTGTTTCGTCCTCTGGATTTCTGCTGAGTCATGGCAACGAGGTGGCGGGAAACCACAAGGCTGAATCACGAAATAGGATGAGCCCTGACAGGTTCACCCACTTTACTTCATATTTAAAATAATGAACATAACTCCATGAGTCATGGGGGGGTGGGGGTGTGGACAAACAAAGTCAAAGCCAGGTGAACTACAGCTCAATTTAATAATGAAATGGAACATATACAGCAACGACAGGAGGAAAGTTTTAGGACAAAAACTAAAATCTCCAGGACAAAACTGTCAACACACAGGAGTGGTCCCTGAATCAGGCGGATGGCTTTGGGGGGGGGTTAACATAGAAGTTAAATAATATATTCTTAAAAAAGTAAAATGCAGACAATATTTCCAAAACAAACTGTTTCATGTCAGATCCTTCGGTGAACGCATTTTTCCCTACACAGAAAAATATTTCTTTGGCACTAGATGAACTAGAGTGTGCGCATATCAGCAAGCATGGATGTAGTCTCATCATATATTAGTTCAGAATGCATTGTCCCTTAATCAATCAGATTAAACATTTGCACTTAAGCGATGGCAACAGTGGCATACAAACAGATTTTTACTCCGTGAAATACCCCAGGCCCACAGCCCACATGTGAGTGACCGGAACAGACAGTGTGTGTGTGTGTGTAATGTAGTCTCAGTTTGGGCCTAAACGTTAAAAACACGCTACGGGGACAGCAAAAACCACAGCTTCCTTTCTACTGTCGCCATGGACACCTGTGCTTTGTTACAAAGCAAAATGGTGGCCTTTCCCTTGGCCATCGTTTCCACCGGAGTTAACCTGACTTCACCTTCCACCAGATTGATGGCTGCCTTTGTCCGGACTCCCATCGGCAACCAGCGCCTCGCTAAGGTTGTAGAACACCTGCGGCGGAAGATTCTGAACCGCAGTTTGACCATTTTACGAATTATCGGTCATTAATATTGAGTGTTATTGCACACGGGTTAATCGTGTGCCCTGAATTATAACGTTGTAGATTAATACATGGTGGCGGCACCGGTGGGTGGTTGTGAGTAGCCTACATTTGGATATCAACCACAGCTCAGTAAAATGTCAAATGCAGACAATATTTCCAAAACAAACTGTTTCATGTCAGATCCTTCAGTGAACGCATTTTTCCCTAGACAGAAAGCTGTGGTCGATTCCCCATCCCTACGTTTGGATATCAACCACAGCTCAGTTAGTGTTGAAAGTTTTGCCAGTTCCGTTAGTTGAGGAAAATGTAACAGAGTGTAGTAAGATGCCGGCTGGGGTCGGGTGTGCACTCGCCTGTGAGGCGTCCAAAAAACAGAACAGAGCCATGGTCTGGGAAGCAGGACCGCGGTCTTTGGAACACTGCTCCATGACCTCCGTAAGGCACCACACGGTGGACACGCTGCAGACTATTAATGCAAAATTCAATAAACAATAAATACATTTTACTGGATATGTCATATATGGCATGTCAATAATTTACTGCATTGTAATTTCTGGGATAAAACTGCTTTTTTTCTTTTCTTGCATTAAATAATTTTCGCAGTCGTTTATAATAGCCAAGTTCAGCACAAAGGATGATTACACACCATTGTTCAATTCCAGGAAATAAATACAAAACAGCTCTCAGGAAAAATTACACTCAAATACATACCAAGACTTTCAAGATAAAAATCCAATTTCGCTTTACAATTGATATTCATTATTATTTACAGCCGAGTGACCTCCCAGGTAATCGCACGCGCACACACACACACATTTTGCGTCTTTCTAGTTAATCATTTCTACAGATATAACACATCAGACTACAGTCAGGTCATCGAATTCAGACCTCGGCCCCTCTTCAGATCAGGAATTCCCTACACACAGGGCTCATATTAAATAAACAATATGTGAAATGGATTAAACAGTGGAAGAGTTCAGTGCACACTGAACTGTCTCAGCCATCTGACTCAAACACACGAGCACAGACCTAAAGTTCTGGCCTAACTAAGCAAGGACAGACCGTCCAAACAACAAACAGAAAAATCCACTGTCAATCAACTAAACTGTCCTGCATACGATTGGCAGAGCAGTGTAAAGAGGGAGGGGCACTTTTATTGGTTCTGGACCTTGGGAGGGGAGCTGAGTGAAATGTGTGCCCCCAGAGGGACTGTGTGCAGAGTGCAAAAAGAATGCTGGAGGAGGACTGTGTGCGTGCCGCACACACACACATCTACACAAACCTGGGAGGGGGACTACAACCTGGACAGACAAAAGAACAAGTGCTCCGCACAGATTTCCAAATCTCCTCCTGAAAACATATATATATATTTTTTTAAAGCCCTAATGCCCCTTTGGGAGAAACAAACCTCCTCAACTCAATCTACAACAGCAGCTGGATGAATATATTTTAGAGCCTTCATTTTACTGAAAAAAATGCTATTACCACGGACATCCCAACGCCAGGCAGAGAAGTTTAACAGATTAACAGACGTGCTTCATAGATCTGTACAGCCAGTGAGTGGAGAGATGTGAGGGGGGGTCAGTGGCCATTCATGATCTGCTTCGGGGACGTCCTGAAGAAGTTGTCCTCCTGCAGTTTGCGGTGCTCGGGCAGATCCAGGCTCCTCTTGGCCTCCTCAATGTCACCGTGGATCGCTGTGATCAGAGCATCTGCAAAGACAGTGCCAAAATGCGGATAAGCACACCCTCACAAGTGCGTGTGGTTTGGGTTGTGTTATGGTGTGGTGTGGTACATGTGCCTGTGTGTGTTTGTGTGTGACTGTAATGAAAGTTAAAGTCCAGGCTTGAAGCAGTGCTGGATACATTAAACTGAAAATGATGAGCCTTGTGTGTGTGTGTGTGTGTGTGTGTGTGTGTGTGTGTGTGTGTGCGTGCGTAGTTCTGCTCTTACCCAGCGTATCGAAGCCCCTCTCTCGGCGGATGTAACCCACCATGACCACACTCAGGATCTCCCCGTAGAAATCCTCCTTAAATGTGTGAATCACATGTGTCTCCTGCAAGATCAACCAACCACTGTTACCTACACATGCACCACAATGAATTAATATATATTGTACATGCCTGTATGTGTATGAGTGATGTGTGTGTGTGTTACCATGGACTTCTTGGTGTTCTTGTAGTAGGGGTTCCAGCCGATACTCATGACCATCTTGTGCACGTCCCCGCCCCCACACACGCCCAGCCGAAATAGATCCCTGTGCCAATGTCTGCAGGAAGGTGGTCCACCACCGAGTCTGGGAAGTTCGCTGGAGGGCAGGGAGAGACAACCAATAAATCAACTGATCGAACAAACAATGACACACACAAACCATCAAAATACCATAGTAATGAGTGCGGTCACAGGCCCCTGTAAATCAACGACACTTGGAAAGGAATAAGACTCAACTGTTGCCTAGCAATGAAGAAAGCAAAATTAAGACTTTGTGCCAAGGTCAGGTTCAATTCCATTTAAATTCAGTCAACTCAGGAAATGAACTGAATGCATGAATTGAAAAAACCCATAGTATTCTATTAGGATTTATCAATAAATGGAATTAACGTCAAGTCTACTCAGAGAATTTGGGGTGAATGCCTGGTTTAGAGGCGGTCTTAGATTGACAGGCAGGCGGAACAGCGCGCTGGGGGGAAGGGGGCCGGTGGCGCTGCTCTGTTTACAAACACTGACCTCTGACAGATGCACTGGGTATACTGCAGCCCAGGGGATAGCCATGTGCGCTTCAGCATTCACCATTCAGCATCAACAAACACGCTACTGGAGACGATTTTTTGTTTTGTTTTTAGTTTCCGAATGGTCACCCACGAAAACGGGTCTAATCCCCTTTGCTGACTTTGTCGATTTGGTCGCTATGTGAAGGATAACTCCTGAGGAACCTGCGCTGGTCCGTCTGAGAGGGCGGGACGCACAAACGGGCGTGTGCCAAAGACTGTATGTTAATAATACAAACTAAATATGATCAACTATTGCCATATTCTCTCCACTTTAAAAGGTATAAAATACTGACGGACAACACAGGACGCTGCATGCACTGGATCCGTCCTTTATATTCATTTAAAACGTTAATTACAATTCTGACAGACCAAAGCGCTGCTGTATAATTATTGTCAACAATGTTATTAGGCAAAACATTTAACGGCTCAATAACACGACTGTAGAGATCCACAAGGCTAACAGCTAGCTTGCTAGCAACACGTGACTCCCTACAGAACACTTGCGGACTGGTAACGTTAGATCGGTAAGTTAGTTAGCCTTCACTATAAGGATAACTTTTCTTGTACTAGTTAACGAGTTATATGACAACGAGAGGGACAGTTGGGTAACGTTAGCCAAGTTAGCTGACAAATAGTTTAGGAATCCAGGTACCTGACTACATCTGACGTTAACTATAAATATAGCTAGCTGCTAGCTACCTTGCTGAATATATTCTCCTCGCACCGCACGACACGAGTCGTTGGTTAGCTAGCTCTAACTTACACTAATAACTGTGTGAGAGCTAGCCAGTTAACCGCGCACGCTTACCTGTGGGGATCCCCAACTCCTTACTTCCTCTGCCAAATCCTCGAATAACCTCTCCCCGGCAGAAATACGGAAGACTTTTCATATCCACGGTTCCAGTTTAGCTTGCTAGCTAACTCGCTAGCACTATGGTTGGATGAATTGTGAGATTACTCCGCTAGCTAACTAACTGTAGCTTGTGAGGGGTACCTAGTTAGCTGGTTACCCGGTAAATAGCTGTAACGTTAGGCTAGAGAGCTAGATTGGTGTGAATCGGCGTTCGTCCTTTTGACCGGCAAAAATGGCTGCAGTTTTACGTTAACATTACATCACCACGAACCGTTTTCTAGACCTTTCCTTGGCGATCACCGCATCACGCTTGCTACAGTTGTGTTTCCGATACGCTCCTTTATTCGATTCTGAAGGAATGCGAGCCAGTTAGCTTTGGTTTTTGTAGGAAGTTCCACTTCTATCTGTAACACTTTGATAGGTGTCTTCCTATGAACCTCGAATTCTCACAACTGTATAGACTAAGCTCTGTGATCATTTATACGTCGTTAGCTAAGCAGTGGTACGGTGACCTCAGACCAGTCAGCTTCCCGTTACGTCTGCGTGTAGTTCCGCCAACTGCCGTGAATTCGAAAGGGGATACGTCACAAACCATTTCACATAGAGCATCATGGGAGGCGTAATCCGGAGTTTGAGACTTCCACGCGCGTTGGACGAGCGTAGGACTCCACCTCCCATCGACCCCTATGCATAACGTTCTGCGGAACTTCGCGGAATGCTTGCGCTGCGCTACACTACACTAGAGGACACATTTTCCCCTGCTAAAACGCCCTCCTGTGGACAATCACGACTCACGACACGACACAAGTAGACCACAGGCGCGCTTCAGCGGAGACACACGAAGATGTCCGATGGTACTGTGTATGTGCAATTAGATATTCTATAGATATTTACAGATATTTTTACAGAAAAATTGCAGACCATTATTGCATTATTGCATTATTGACCATTATGTGCAGCAGGTGACATAATTATTTAAACATATAAGGATGTACACATGTGATGCTATTTCAGCCAATAGAACATTCTCCAAAAAAATGACACCATATTGCTTTTTTGTAAGACCCAGCTTTCTTGCTGCCCAATGCTACCCAAAATGTGAAGTTCTTCTTTTACAGATGTATAATTTCTACAGCCAACAAAAATACATTTCTATAATGTATTTATTCCCCACATCATATTGTTAAATGACGAGCCCTCTGCTCTCATCAAGGTGGAATATGGTATCCCTCAAGGTTCTGTTTTGGGGCCATTATTGTTCTCCCTTTACATGTTGCCACTTGGTGATGTCATTCGTAAACATGGCGTACATTTTCACTGCTACGCAGATGACACACAATTATACCTATCAATGAAACCTGGCGAAGGACAATTCGAACAGTTGGAGGCCTGTTTTAAAGACATAAAAGACTGGATGTCAGATCATTTTCTATTGCTGAATACTGATAAAACAGAGATGTTGGTCTTGGGGCCCAAAAACCTCAGGATGGTTGCTCTGTTGCTGCAAGTTTGGCGGTAAAAGACCTTGGTGTTACTATAGATCCTGGTCTCTCATTTGATAGTCACATCAAAAACATTTCCAGAGTAGCCTTTTTTCACCTGAGGAATATTGCCAAAATTAGGGGCTTCCTGTCATTAATAGATGCAGAAAAATTGGTACATGCCTTTGGTACATCTAGATTAGATTATTGCAATGCATTACTGTCTGGCTGTTCCAATGCCTCACTCAGGAGCCTACAACTCGTACAGAATGCTGCTGCAAGGATCCTGACTAGAACAAAGAAATATGAGCACATTAGTCCTGTGTTAGCGTCACTTCACTGGCTTCCTATAAACTATCGTGTAGACTATAAGGTACTCCTCTTAACTTATAAGGTGTTGCATGGACTTGCACCCTCTTACTTGACGGATCTACTTCATCCGTACAATCCCCCACGTTCACTTCGCTCACAAGATGCAGGCAACTTGGTAGTCCCTAGAATATCAAAAATACAGCAGGTGGCAGAGCTTTCTCCTATAGAGCTCCTTTACTGTGGAACAGTCTACCCATCTCTGTGAAGGAGTCAGACACGGTCTCAATTTTCAAGTCTAGGTTAAAAACGCATCTCTTTAGTCTCTCTTATAGTCATTAGGTGCAGATGTGGAGGGGGCGTAGCAATAGAGCCTTCTGGTGCAATGAGCTATCCTTACTGTCACCAATCATAAGTGATGATCCGCCCCTATCAGGACTGCTGATGATGTGGTGGGATGGTCTCTGAGTGCCCTCATGGCTGCGTGCTCCCTGTGCCACTCACCTAATTAGTTATGCTGCCCTAGATTACTTCTGCTGGTGCAAAAGTGTTATCACTACTCTTCCCCTGATCCGGCGTGATATTTATCATAGTCATAATTGCACCTTTCCTCTTTTCTCCCGGCTTCGTGGCACCTGCCCGGAGCTCACCTGCCCCAGAGTCAACCCCCACCCCTGCCATGTGTTAGCCGGATGCCGCTGGCCCAGACCCTAGCTGCTGGTTCCATCCCCCGCCCTGCCCTGGTATTTGGAGGGATGAGGTCCACCCCACTCCTACACTTAGAATGCCCTTCCAGTGGTCTGTTAAGCCACATGAGCCTCAAGGACTATTTGTGTTGTTTTTCTCTGTATCCCACAATTTTCCAGGAGTTCATCTCGACTGCCTTTTAAGGGGTCAGGGAATAATTTTCCAGTTTCCTACATTGGCTCCAATGGTTTTCTGGTTTTTTGATTCCCTCTGGAAAATGCCAATTGTGAAGCGCTGTGTGACAACCTGTTTGTAAATGGCGCTATACAAAAATAAAGATTGAGATTGAGATTGAGATTGATTCTGACACTCAGATAACATCTGTAACTGCAAGGTAGGCCCTCAATCCCCAGTCTAAATGTATACTCTTAATAAAATGTATACCAATAAAATGTAGATGTAGCCACCTATAAAGCCACACCTGCTGGGGCCGGGATAATACTAGCAACATAATTTGCGCTAGCAGCAGCAGGTTGTTCATTACTAGCACTTGTGCTAGTGCATATTAGGGCCCTTTTCCATAGCACAATAAAACAAGAACCAGAACCTTTGGTAGATTTTTGGCACAAGAAAATGAGAACTTTGGGTTTTCCATTCGCCAAAGTTCCAGTTCTGCATAGTTCTCCTTGTTTATTTTTGGTGCCTGTTCAAGATGTGCTACTTACCGTACCAAACAGGACCTTGGGAGCAGGACTAACAGCACTGTTTATCGCGTATGCACTTTGCGTCACTCAAGTGACTAATCGTGAGGGAGAATAAGCATTGTTGTTAGCGTTTGTTGAAGAAGGAATATCAGCATAATGTAGAAAACCACGGGACCATAATACAAGTGCAGTTTTTGCATACTTGTGTTCTATCTAGTGCGTATATCAAGTACGAAAGTAAACGGTCATGTGATCAAGTGCAAAGTGCAAAGATGGCCACTTTATTAAAAGTTAGCACAACAACCAGGGATGGTTGCCCAGAGCGCACCTCCTCTGGGGGGTGAGCTATATAATGAGTTATTTCCAATGGCTCACCCCACATTTCCTCCTTGCCCCTCCCTCGTCCTTCAAAAAGTCAGCCAAAACGCCGTCCTGGAGGTTTTAAAGCCTCTTCCGGAGAGTGAACAGGTCCACTATTTGTTCTTGGAAGACCTTGATGTTCCTTGCCTCCCACAGAACCTGCTTAACGGTGTTAATGATCCTCCACTGGCGCTGCAGCTCCGGGGTCCTATATCCCTCACGGGGGCCATACAGGACCCTCTCAGTTGTCAGGGAGGATCTTGGCAGGAGTCTGTTCTGGGAGACAGAGGACACAACAAGGCCCCAGACCCGTCTGGCCACGGAGCACTCCCAGAACAGATGGTGTACATGTTCCCAGTCAGTGCATCCGTGGGGGCAGTTCTCGGTCAGGGCTAAGTGCCGTCTAGACAGGAATGTCCTGGTGGGGAGACAGCCATGAGCAGACATCCATGTTATGTCCTTTTGTTTTATGATTTGCATTTTTCCATACAATTTCAGGGTTTAAGGCTGGGTTGCCCCTCGGGAGCTTCATGGTCATGGAGCCCCGACCAATCCCGTCCTGAAGGCAAAATCCCTCAGGGCCCTGTATACATATGGGGGGTCCCAGCTGTATGGCAGTGTGGTCCAGCCCACACAGACCCATAGATCTGAGGAAGGAAGTGACATAGTACTTAGCAAATTTACCAGAGGCCGACTCCCCCCCCAGGGTGTCCTGGACCAGTGCGGCCAGACCCTGTGCCAATATAACTGATGTTATATCTGGGACCCCCCTGCCCCCTTTCTCCTCCTCCTTCATCAGGGTTGTCCTCCCCAGCCTCTCCATTTTACTCCCCCAGACAAAGCGAAAGGCCATTCTAACAACAAGTTTGCTAGTGGCTCTGTCTGGGGGAAACACTCGGTCAATATAGAGAAGGCTGGGAAGGACTATTGCCTTCAGGACCAGGATCTTACCCGTCATTGTCAGGGGCCGTGTGCTCCAGCTCCCGTTTTTTTTCTGGACGTGGCGGAGGGCCTGCTCCCAGCTCCGGTTCCCTCCCCCGTCGTTCTGGAAGGTGACCCCCAGAAGCTTTATACCTTCTGTGTGCACAGGGAAAGAACAGGTTAGCAATTCACTCCATGACTGCGACAAGTACAGTTCACTCTTGCCCCGGTTGACCAGAGTGCCTGTGGCCGCACAGAAATCGTCCACCACCTCTGTAGTGGTGGTGATGGAACGACTATCTGTGCCAACGATGGTGATGTCGTCCATGTACGCCATCACCCCGAGCCGTTCCCCACTGCCACCCGGCAGCAAGTATCCCCTGATGTTTTTGTTTCGCCGGATGGCCTGTAGATAGAAACGGCTCAAGGTAGATGACGTACATGAGGGGCGCTAGGGGGCACCCCTGCCTGACGCCGGACCTGATGTCAAATGGGGCAGAGAGGTGCTTGTTGACAACCACTCTGCCCGAGATGTCACCCAAACACATCCTGGTCCAGTGATTTGGAAAGTTAAACCTCTCCAGCACCCTCTCCAGGCACACATGGCTAACCCTGTCAAAGGCCTTCTCTTGATCTAGACTGAGAAGGCCTAAAGGGGGCCTGCGCTCCCCGGAGTGGATAATGATATCTCTCACGAGGAGCAGATTATCATTTATGGACCTCCCAGGAACACTGCATGTTTGGTTGTGGCCGATCACCGCTGGTAACAGATCTTGGAACCTCCTCATCAGTGATTTGGCCATGATCTTATAATCCACTGAGAGGAGGTTGATCGGCCACCAGTTCCGGAGGTCCTTCAGGTCCCCCTTCTTTGGGACAAGGGCCACTGAACTGTGTCGCAGTGAGTCGCCCAGCCGCCGCTCACTGAAAGCCACTCTGAAAACATCCGCCACGTCGTCCTTCAGGAGATCCCAGAAGGCCTGATAAAACTCAGCTGGGATTCCATCAGGACCAGGAGCTTTATGTAAGTTAAGGGAGCGCATGGCCCAGGTGAGCTCCTCGGTGCTCAGCTCCCCCTCCATGCTCTATCCCTCCAAGCGTCTGTCCAGGCCGTCCAGGAAGGTGTCCATGACAGCCCTGTCCATGGGCCTATTGGCATACAGACCCAGGTAGAACTCCCTGGCCACCTCACGGACCTCTACCTCTTCAGACACCACCACCCCTGCATTGTGATACAGGGAGAGAATGTCGGTTTTCCTTGACCGTGCCTTGCGGAAGAAGTGGCGAGTGCATCTCTCTTCCTCCTCGAGACCCTGTAGTTTGGAGCGGAAGATGGATTTCCTCCCCTCCTCCCGACAGAGGGCGGAGAGATGCTGTTTGGTCTGGGCCACCTCCGTACTAACCTGGAGGAGGCTCAGTCTTTGGAGGGCAGCATTATGGTGGTTATAAGCTGCCTTCCTTTCCTTTGCCTTCCTCCGTCCGACTGCCCGGAAGTAGCCCCGCACCCGATCCTTCACCATCTCCCACCACTCTATCGGGGAGTCAAAAAGGTGTTTTAGAGTGACCCACTCCAGGTATCGTCTCGAGAAGGAGAGGCGCACTTTGGGGTCCTGGAGATGGCTGGTATTTATCCTCCAGGGACCCCTACCCACCACGATAGTCTTCTCCCAGTGCATGGACACGGTCACACTGTGGTGGTCCGAGAAGTGCACTGCTCCGATGGTATAGGAGCGCACTCTCAGGCCTGGAGAGAGCAAAAACATGTCTATTCTGGAGAAGGAGGCACCAGAGGAACTCACCCATGTGTATTGAGAGGTGCCCCCGGCGTCATGGAGGGAGAAATCTTCTATGATGGACCGTAGCTCCCTGCTGGATTGATCCCTCCTTGGTCTGCTGCGGTCTTCATCCCGAAGGGCACAGTTGAAATCTCCCCCCACGACCACTGGCATACGGGGGGTGATTAAAGATCCGGAAGTTTTGTAAATAGGGAGGCCCTCTTGGCCTTGCTATTAGGGCCATACACGTTGATCACCCGGAGTGGGGAACCCCCAATGTCGAGGTCGGTCACGAGGGTTCGCCCACTCTCTACTATGTCAGATTATGTTATTCTGACATAGGGGTTGTTGATCAACGTGCCGACCCCGTCAGCTCGAGATATGTTTGAGCCAGACCAGAGAGTCTCCCCTTCTCCATCCCTCCTTCAGACTGTCATCCATGGAGTGGAAGGGAAGGGCAACTGTTGCAGGATGGAGAAAACTGCATGTCGTTTGATTGGATCTTTGATACTTCGGGGATTAATAGATGTAATTGTGATGGACATGGGGGAAGAAAAAAAAGAAAATACAGGGGAAAAATATTGCAGGGGTGGAAATGAACCAGTTTTATTGGGGAGGGGGAGGCTGGGGGTGAGACTGGTGCACAGTTCCCCTAGCCTTGTTAGTGTATGAGAGCAGGCAGTCTCAAAAGAGGTGCCCCCTTACCCCACACAAGTTAAAGGGTCTAGGGTCCCGGCATGCCCTGGTCTTATGCTCTCCTCCACAACTTTTGCACTTAACCACTGTGCAGGCTGCAGCTAAGTGGCCTAACTCACCGCATTGCCTGCACAGCTTGGGCATGCCATAATAAAAAACCGCGCCCCGGTTGTTCCCCAGCATAATGGTGCTGGGGATGTGTATCACCCCTCCAACCGACGTTGGGTCTGGCTGTAATTGGACCAGCCACTCTCTGGCCCCAGTCCACACCCAATCCTCATTGAGGACCCTCCTTGCCTCAGACTTGATGGAGCCATACCTGCCCAACCACGTTGCAACATCGTGGTCCTGTACAGCTTCGTTATAAAACTGCACAGTCACCACTTTGTTTTCGGTGTCAGACAGAGGCTCAACATCAACGTTTTTCAGGGGGCTCCTATCCTTCCCCTCTCTAAAGAGTTTCCAGAACCTCTCCAGGACATTAACGTTCTTAAAACTAATTCCAAAAATATCTACAACATTAGGGACCTTGACCAGGCAGTTCAGGTCATTCGGCGCAAAGCCCATACCTTTCTGTGGAACAGCCCTGCTGAATTCTAGACGGGTCATGCTGGTCACTATCTCGTCCCGGGGGTAGTTGGATTGGGTGCAGCACGGGGGTTGTTCTCTCCACCGGCCTGTCCTGCTCAGCTGCGCCTCCAGGCCCCGATCCCGCCATGGTGCCGGTGGTGGTGCCGCTTCCTTCTCCCTCCCCTGGGTTCCACGTCCCGGGAGCTGATCGGGGCACCATCTCCCTTCCTTCTCTGTCAGTAGGGCCCCATCTAGGAAGCACAAAGAGAAAGGACAGCACACCCAAGAATGGTGTTCCTTCCGGGAGGGCCGAAACAAAGCAGAGGCCCTGGATGAGTAGGCCGCAAAGGCCTCCTCCAGGGCTGCTGACAGGGAACTTCCCTGTAAGCCGGAGCGACGATCACAGTAGGCCCAAACAAATCCCCGGGTGGAAGTCTGTGGCTGGGCCCTGTCGTCGTCGTCCGGGTGGCAGGTGGTTCCTCCGGTCTGGCCCTCCGCACTGCCGCTGCTGGCACCTCGTCCTCCGGGATCCGCCTGGTGGTCCTGTTGCAGGGTGGAGAAGGAGAGCTGGGGAGCGTAGACCTTGGTGGAGGTCAGCTAAGAGATCCCCGGTGAGAAAACCCTTTCGTGTGTCCTCGCCGGGCACCTCTGCACTCCCCTCTGGTCTCTGGGCCTGGGCGTCCTGCAGCAGTGGTCCAGATCCTGGATGGCGCCTGGTGTCCTCTGGCAGGGGTCTCCTGGGGTGCTGTCCTGGCTTCTGCGCTTTGAGGTTGGGCAGGCCATGGGCAAGCCACTGGTACCTGCTTTCCCCCAAAGCGCTAGGTGGGGTCCAGCCGCAGACAAGCCACTGCTACTCCAGTATCACCACCAGGCCCTGCAGAAGGAAGGGAGATTTAGAGAGAGAGAGTAAAGAATAGAAAGAAAAAAGAAAGGGGGGAGGAAATGCGCTCTGGGCACCCAACTAACGCACAGCTATTTATTAAAGGCAAAAAGCATGTACGAAATGAGATACTTCTTGAGCAGGGTATCATAGCACGACCTTCATGATCATGGTATCTCCCCTGCCAGGAAGTACACTCAGTCAATGAGAACACTCAATCGATGATGAACTGGTCGCGGTGGCTCCGCACCGTGACCAGCCAGCTAACACACAAAAAGGGTAAACAATAACACACGCAACAAAGTTAACACAATAAGCTAATTAACACAGGGGGAATGAACAAACACACAATAACATTCCCCCATAATGCCCTGCGCACACATTTCTGAGTAGCGACCCCCCTGGATCGCTACAATATGAACGTAGCTAGCTCATGATTTAACGTTGTTTTTGTCACAAATTAACGAACTAGCCTGCTAGTTAGCTAACTGTAGCAGAGTTGTAACTTATCTAACATAGCCAGCTAGCTGAAATTCTGACGTTACTACAACAACATAGCTATGTATCAGATGTAATGTTGACTAAATGACTATCTAGCTAGCTAGCAACAGCCATCTAGTTAACTTTACTGATGGAGATGTATGTTTGATTTGGTTGTTTTAGGGACCTATCATGACATGTTCTTCGATGTTCTGGCAATGACAGTTGACCGAAGCCAACAAGTGTCACAAGCAAGAAGTTAGTTACCACAAATAAATAAAACTCAGCACATGTTGTAAATATCATTGACTTTATTGTTGACATTGAGTAACAGAGTCATGAACAACAAAAGGTAACATACAGAGTAATCATTGGAGCGAATTAAGTATTATTGCTATACAGGCTAGTCAAGTAATACGAACAAACTACTCTGCAACTTCTAAACTATATTAGCCCAACTTAAAATGAAAAATGTTACTGTAACATCAACAAAGCACTTGAAAATGTAACTTTAGCTAACTAAGTTAGCTATAAATAAAATGCAGCAATGGCATAAAACTATGAACATGTTACTGACTGGAGATGGCTTATCGTTAGCCACGAAAGCCACATTTAATTGTAACTTAAACTGGAAATACATACAGGTATTTTTTCCTGTTTACTTACTATGTTAACCAATATCAGCAACCTTTCACCACACGACCCTATAATAAGCTCACGGGCAACTATCACCAACGCCGTTGCTTCAATGTAACCTGCGCCGGATGTATTTCGTGCTAAGGTCAGAAGAGTGGTGACGTCTAAGTACAAGTGCGTTTCAAATGTAACGGATTTTAAGCGTTCTGTGTTCTTTCACTCTTGGTAGAGCATTCTTTTGACTGTACTTGTGTAGGGTTGGAAAGAGCTGGCTCTATGATTATAATAGCCATCCCCTCTCCTTCCCTGCACTGAGTTCTGTCATCTGGTGAACCCATCATTGGTTAAAAGGGGGGACGGGGAAATTGCCACCATAAACATGATTGCAGCCTGCCCTGTCCATTCCCCACATTCCAACAGATGGTTGACCTGGGAGTGAACCCCCCCCATCACAGGTTTTGGGACTGTGTGTGATACACTGTACATATGTAATAGGTTCTAGTGAGCAGAATTACTGTATCTTTTCCCCTGCGTCATGTCATGTCCATTAAGGGTTTTGCAACTGTTCAGAAGTTAGAAGTTGTTTGTGTTTTCCTGGGACATGCTATATCCCCTACTCCGAGAAGCCAGGGATCTGGTAACATCCTGGGAACCAAGTTCGCCACGGTTGGCTGGAATAACACGATTTCTGGCCACCAGCAATAGCTTTATGACTACCAACAGGAAGATTGGGACGGTCATATAACATGTGATGCAATCGTTCCCTCAGAGTGGGGGCCAGTGTTAATTTTGTCAGCTATTTTTAATTTTAGTTTTAGTCTTAGTCATGTGTCAAAAGCTCTTTTTCGTTTTATCATATTTAGTCACCTTTATCTATTTTTTGTTTAGTCGAGTTTTAGTCAACTACAGGTCTGAGCATTTTAGTCTTAGTCTTTTTTTGTTTAGTCTCGATTTAGTCTTTTTGTTTAGTCTCAATTTAGTCGCGGAAAACAGAAGACATTTTAGTCTAGTTTTCGTTAATGAAAAGGTATTTTAGTCTCTTTTTAGTAACGCAATTCTATTTATTCTTTCAGTATAGTCTAGCCAAAACCAAAATATTTTGTCTTTTTAGTCAAACCCATTTCAAAATTCCCACAAGATTTCTTATCTTTATCTGATGAAATACAGGTTGAATGTTTAAGAATGCATTTGAGACTGGAGAGAGTCTGGTTTGATGGCATTGATCATTTCAAGGAATGTTTGGTTACTAGGCAACACCTGTTAGCTACTAGCTAGAAAACTACCAGCTGATTCACAATTAAGTTCAGTAGGAGCCAGTAGGAGCCCAGTAACCAAACATTCCTTGAAATGGTCAATAGATTCAGAAATAGTCAAACATGGAACATATTTGCATTTAAAGTGCATATTTATTTTTTTAACCAACAACAACAATAGACATTTGAATGGTGTAAATACACAGTACACACTAATTGCAATCTGCTTGATATATATATACGGTATATAAAATAAATATAAAATCACATTCTGAGGTCGGTGTTAAAGTGCCACATGGACTTAGAATAAACTAAGGTTAGGGTAAGAGGTCTAGGTCTGGTTAGGGGTTAGAGTTAGAGGTGGTCTAGGTCTGGATAGGGGTTAAGAGTTGGTCTAGTCCTAAATAATAACAATAATAATAATAATAATAAATAATAATAATAATAATAATGAATGCTACAATAACAAACAACAACAACAACAAAAAAAAGTGTGTGTCTGTGAAACTGAACTGAAAACTGTTAATGAACAGATTTTGAAATCAATGGATAAACCAATCTGAACCTTACTCCTCCAAAATCTCTTGTTCAATTCACACTAGCACTAACTTCAGAACATCCTCAACAAGGGCTCCTACTAGTCAGATTTGACCAGCACCTGTACTGCTGAGGTTAGTACCTTTGAACTTTATCTGCGACACTTATTGAGTTTTGTTTTTAGCTATTTAACAGGCGGAGTGACCACTGGATGGTCAAATCTCTCTTGTTAAAAAGGACTGCATATTCTATTCAGTCAAGTCCAGATTCAGAGAGAATGCAGTCCTGAGAAAGGCTATGCTGATGATGAATTCAGTGTGATGATGGCTATGAGGGACAAATAAACCTAGCTGAAACAGTGTTTTTCAGTTCCACACACAGTCATATTTTATGCCTAACATTACGCCAAACTCACACTGGCGCTAGAGAACTGCACTTTTTACAGACTCATTACAACTGTAGCCTAGATGTACCATGCTTTATCCCAAAGTAGCAGACTGGCATGGGTGTAAATTATTAAGAATGTTAATCAATCTGTTGGTCAATAATTGTGTCCGTCTGGCTCACAGGATGTACGATAGCTAGGTTAAGCCTAATTTATAGCCTACTTCGTGAGCCAACCCCTGTGAGCCGTGGCTAGCGTTAGCATCGCGGCTAGCGTTAGCATCGTGGCTAAATTAGCGAATATTTTCTGAGATTATGAAATAAAAATATGTTCGGTTTATTATAAAAGCTTGCTTGCCAGCTAGCTAGCTAGGATAGCAGCAGACAGGCGAATCCACCACAAACGAATCTAACCTGGTTACACTTACCTGGATTTCCTTGTGGAATGTCTTCAGGTGTCTTTTGAGATTCGTGGTGTTTTTACCCTTGATTCTATGGCCACATTTCTCCCTGGGCTGAGCGGGCTTCGCTTCTTCTCCTCCTCGTGTTTCACTTTCAACAATAACGTTACATTCAGTAGCTCCTTCGAGCTCTATATAACTAAAGTATGCCCAGAGGTCTGATCTTCTTTTTCTTCCAAGCCCACTGCATACAAGCCCGCCGAGACCCTGTTGCCCTGCCATTTTTCCATTAAGTTAAACCCGTCGTGACTTGACGGAAATGCTGCAATAATAATAAAACGAATTATTCTAAAAGTTATAATTATTTAGTCTCGTCTTGTTTTAGTCAACAAAAGTGAAAAGAGATTTCGGCAAGGTTTTATTTGGTAAACTACATTTTGTGTCGTCGTTTGTAGTCAACGACATTGCATTAATTATTTCGTCCACGTTAGTGTCACATGATCTCCATTATCGTCTCGTCTCGTCTCGTTGTCGTCATGGAAAAAAGCTTCGTTGACGACCATATTTAGTCATCATTTTCGTTGACTAAATTAACACTGGTGGGGGCACCCACCATTCCGCTAGTCTTGTAAACCCGCAATCTGGCCCGTCAGGCAAACAACAGTCGTTTGTCAAAATAACCAACAGCTAGTTTACTGTTTAAGGTTAGTCAGAGGTGTATAAAAGGAACATCCAAATCCAGCTTGGGGAGTTCATTCGCTTAATGAAGGCTCCGGGCGCTCTGCGTTCTAGTTTTCAATGTTTGAGGAATCTGTTATACTGCCTTGTCTTGTATGTTTTCTGTTATGTATTGTGTAATGTCGGTTTTGTGACATTTTGCTAAGGTTGAAATAAGTGTGAAATCATCGTTTCAACATATGTCTTCTTCTTCCTCTTTTAGCGCTAGAATGTCGGTTTTGTGACATTTTGCTAAGGTTGAAATAAGTGTGAAATCATCGTTTCAACATATGTCTTCTTCCCCTTTTAGCGCTAGACTGTACGGCTCAGTCCCTCTGCGCTGACAAGTCAGTCCTGCATCGTATCTAGGGTGGCGGGACTCGGAATGTCGAGTAGCTGTTCTGCACACAGACAGCGAATGCTCCGAGTCCCGATAACACTACTCTGTAGAACTTAGAATGTCAAGTAGCTGCATATGCCGGCAGCGAATGCTCTAAGTTCTGGTGCCACTGAACTTCGATTAGACTTGGACTAGAATGTGATAAAATAAGCGTTCTCGGGGCATTTTTGGTGGCTGGGGGCCCCAAGCGGTTGCTTACCCTGCCTAATGGTAAACTCCACCCCTGATTCAGACACCTGGCTATCTAGCTACACAGCTACATAGCATTTCATTAAAACAAGCAGCTAGTTAGCTTGCTAGCTTCCAGCAGTTAACTTACTACTGAAATGTAGTTAGGTAGTCAGTGATATACAAGCAATCAAAAATATATCAATCAAAAAATATTTTTATTTTTACATAGCAGTCTTCATACCAGGTGTCCCAGGGTGCTGAAAAATATTTTACAGAAGTACATGCAGAGCAGGGCATTTTTTTTAGTCAGTTACACACACATACAATAGCCATTACTGTTACGGCCACGGCCGCAACTTTGTTTATTTTTATGTTTCCTCGTGTTTTCCCTTTCCCTTTCCCTTTCCCCTGTGTTCCTGTCAGTTTCGTGTTTGTGCGTGTGTGTTGTGGGTGCGGTTTTCCTCCTTGGCATTCTCTGGCTCTCTCATGATTACAACAGATCTGCGACACCTGCACTGCCTACACACCTGTCATCAATTATCATCAGCCCTGCAGTGTATATCAACCCCGGTTTCTCATCCACTCAGTCAGATCGTTGTCTCCGCTTCAGTGGTAGCTACACGCATCAAGACTTCTCCCGAACTGCATTTTCTTCCGCATTCATTATCTTCGTCTGTTATGTGTATACGTCCTCTCCGCGTCCAAGTTCACTCCTCGCCTGCCCGTTTCCCTACCTGCCTGCCTGCCTGCCCGCCCACTTCCCTGCCTGCCTGCCTGCCTGCCCGCTTCACTGCCTGCTTGTCTGCCCGCTTCACTGCCTGCTTGCCTGCCCGCTTCACTGCCTGCTTGCCTGCCCGCTTCCCTGCCTGCCTGCCCGCTTGCCTGCCTGCCCGCTTCTCTGCCTGCCTGCCCGCTTCCCTGCCTGCCCGCTTACCCGCCTGTCCTGCCTGCCTCCTTCGTCTGCCCTCACCGTCGCTTCCCTACCCCAGTCCCTGTTTATAATAAATACCCTCACTTTACCTCATCCTCACTGTCTGTCTGCATTTGGGTCCGATCAGTGTAATCCCTAACAATTACAAGTACATAAAATGGTCAATTTCATACATATTACATAAAAACACTATGGGTCAGTAGCCTGGCAGCTCCATTTTGGACAAGCTGCAGTCTATTGAGGTCAATGTCCGGTAGTCTAGTATCACTGGGGCCGTACAGAGTTCTTGTGGTAGTGAGCAAAGGGCCGCCTCTACTGTATTTCTAGAGTGTTGTAATTGCAACCTCATGTGTCCAATTTGAATAGGATAACATCCCCATTCAAATTAGCAGAGAACTTACCAGGTTCGTCAGTTTGTCCCCTCCTGCTTTAACGTTCTGCCTTTTGGGACCATCTCTAAGCCAGAACGTTTCCAGAGACACACGTCTCAGCTCTTGGATGGGCTGTCAGGGGTTATATACGCCACGCAAATGATGCGTTAGTGTGTGGCCAAGACAGCACAGCATGATAAACGTCTCACAGCAGACTGCAAACGGCTAGCCTGACTTTAAATGAAAAAAAATGCTCATTCGCACAACCTCAGGTTTCATTTGTGGGACACAAAGTGAGTGCAGCGGGGATTGAGCCGGACCATGAAGAGGTCAGCGCAGTCATGGGCATGCCCATCCCTCAAAACGTTGCAGATGTAAGACCATTTCTAGACTTAGCCACATACATGGGGAAGTTGTGGCCTGGACAAATTCCCAACCAAGACAATAAATATATAGGCCACATACATGAAATTAATTTATTCATTTATTAATTCATTACCCCCTCCCTCCTTGCCTCTGCACTATGTATCTGATGTGTAGTGAGTTTGTACTGGCGCACTATGTCTGCCGTTGCGTTCACCCAAGTGGATGCTGCACATTGGTGGTGGTTGAGGTGAGTTGTAAGCGCTTTGAGTTCCTTGGGAAAAAAGCGCTATGTAAATCCAATCTTCATTCATTCATTCAAGTTTCTTCCCGTCTTCACAGACGCCGCAAAACCGCTATGAGACATGAGAGAATGCCTGGTAAATATTCAATAAATTTAATATGTACATAAAAATGAGACCGCTGAAAAATTTTCATTTTCACATTTTTCATATTGTCTCCGAGCTCCAGGCACCCAAATGTGTGCAACATCCCAAGAATACAACTCGGAAGAATGAGTTTTCAGAGGAGCACGCTAACGCAGCATGAAACTAGGCGCTATTGTGGGTTTTATGGCCAGAAGACCAGGCAATAACCTACAGATGTAACGTACTTAATCCTGCGAGTTGGGCAGCATACAATCGCTGCACTCGACTAGTGGTTGGAGCCAGCATGTTGGACCTACCCGCCCCAAATGATCCTTCCCCTTGTCCTGCCACAGAGGAAAATGAGCAGCTGGTGTCTGAATGAAGCTTTACCACTCAGGTGTAAATAATGCAGTAAAAAAAAAAAAAAAAAAATTGTAACCTTTATAAGAAATGTCTTTAAAAATATATATATAAGGTCATTTTGTACCTCTTAACCATTTAACCATAGAGGTCAACTGAGAACAGGGATTGGGCATGACAACTACTTGACAAGGTGAAAACGTATATCAATGTCAGTTACCATGACTTACCTGTGAAAACAATGTTTCAGAGCGTCCCAGGAGCTGTTTCAACAAGTCCCACGCCGCACAGCGTGACCTCACAAGTGGCCTGCGTGACGTAACTAAATACTATGCAACATCAATAAAATTACACATGGGACATACATAAATTGCTGTAACTGTTTCAAGGTCCACCATTGCCTTTCATTATATCGTGAGAATCATGACCGTTACATAATATCACCACGAGGTAGCGCCTCTGGCCAAGGATTTTATTAATGTCACAGAAACGGTTACATTATTGTCGCATCACTTGCGAAACTGTAGTATAAACTGATTTTACACAGGTTTATGGAGTTGTTGCCAGGACAATAGTGATTAAAAACTATTTATGTAGGCTATATATTTGAAATCCTCACTAGTCAATTTTTCTTAACGTTTTTTTCATCTGCTGATTCTGATATCGGCTAGAACTATTTGTATGATTGAGTCATTGGAACTTTCAGAACTGGAACAGATTTATTCATTTCTGTTTGTCCCTCCGTTATCCAGAACATTAGAAGACTATTCCAAGACTCGCTTGATTTTCGGAGGAATTGGTGGTAATTGGATTTTACGAATCAACACCTTTTTGTTCTCAAAGTAACTTATCACGTTTCCCATTTGACTACACTTACATTACCGTGTAATGTAATGTAGGCCTAAGTAAAGTAACTTACATTACCGTGTCAATTTATTTGACCAATTACATTTACTCGTAAAAATTACTGGTATATCCAAACCATTTGAGAAAACGAAATATCAGTACTTTTTCGATTTTGACGAAATGAGTTATTTCGGAGGAAGGTGCGGTTTATGGTCAGGATATTTGGCCCCTCCCGGACAAGTTACGCACGTGACTTGTGAGCCTGTCGCGAGTCAGCTCCAGTGCAACGGCTACATAGATAGATAAACTGCCATGCATAACGTTCGACAAAGTGAGTTTGCAGTCATTGGGAAGACTTGCGGTTCAAATGTATTTCAAAACTGGTAGTGAAGACGACTTATGTCCGGGAATGGGAGAACTACGCCCCCCGTCATTGGAGAAGCCTTTTTGACACAACTCGGACAAGTAGGCTATAAACTCTTGATGTGTAAAATTATTAAAAATAAAAAACGAATTTGATGTAGACGTGTAATTTCCACTTCAATTTAGAAGATCCTCCTTTTAATGAGCTAATCATAGATATGGGCTACATTTCTACAAAAACAATTTGTTACATGTAGAGGTTTTTCTTTTGCATTGCCTGATCATATCAGATAGAATGAACACGTTTCATCATTAAAAATATAATTAACACAGGACTCACCGAGGAGCGTGGAGCCGGCTATCTGCCACATTCGCACTGAACTTCAGGACACCTTTGCCACCTGCTTCCAGTCTTCCAAAGGTACCCCTGCCGTCGTCACTTCGCTAGCCTAATCCACGCTCATCCGTGAGCCGAATGCGGCTATTGCTTGGATTAACTCCTGCATGCAGTATATCCATGCCTTTATACGCATCGAAATAGACTATTATTGAAGGTCTAAATAAAACGTAGGCTATATTGTCTCACGGTAAAAATTTAATGTCAAAATCAAACAATATATGCATATTTATGACCTAATATTGAATTGGGCCGCCCTTGACCTTAAATCTTAAATCCTTATTTTATTGCCGTTATACAAACGTAACTATCTAGTGGGATATTGGACCATTCTCAAAGAAGGAAATCCTCCTTGAAGGTGAAGACAGCGGGAATACACTCCGCACTTTACGTTACGTAAAGGTTCGACAATGTTTAGATCTGGTGATTGGACGGTGTTTGACTTTGGGCGTTATCGTAATGGAATACGGGAACATCTTGATGAAACAATATTTGAACCATAGGGTGCACCTAGTCACCTACACTGGTTTTGTATTCCTTGGCCGCAATTCTACCACGCAGAGTAATAATCGGACCATATTACTTTCTTCCACTGCTCAGAAATCCAGGTTTTGTGCTCCTTAGGCTACAACAGGTTAATTAAGCGTTGTTGCGTATTAGCCTTGGTTACAAGCTGTTTCCGAATGCAGCCATAAATGCAAGATTTGTGAAGCTCTCGACACAGTTTTTGTGTCAAGGAGGTGTATATTCACTTCTGTAAATTCAGATATAATTTTTGAGGCCGTAGTTTTGTGGATTTTAGCAATTACCCTCTTAAGTGCCCTTCTATCCCTGTCGGTAAACTTCGACTTGGCACCACTGTTCCTCTTTCACGATGCAATTAGGCCTATGCAGTCTTGATTTTCGACACTGTTCCCCATGACACCATAAATAATTTATCCGATTCTGTGACTGACACACCTGCAATTCTGTCAACAACTATATGACGTACTTCGAAATCTGTTAGATTTGTCACGTTGCTTTAGAAACTCACATATTGAAGCCAGTGCTTAATTTGTAAGGTCAACTTTTCCTGCCTCTGTGTCGCATTTCTGTACCTCCCTCTGGTCTAATGGTCCAGGTGCTTCCATAGGACAGCCATGCTCCTCGCCTCTCTCTCCCCGCTATCCTTCTGCCTCCCTTGTGCCCCGGCACAAATTAAGCACTGATTGAAGGGTTGGTTTTAAAACTTCTTTTACAGCATAAAAATGTTGGTTATTAGTATTGGCATTAGTATGAACCACATGTGTAGGCTCTTTTTAATTGCAATTTAGTTACTTTCAAACATGAGTCGCTTTTCATTTTCATCATTTTGTCTATATTCGCCTCACTCATTTTCAACTCATTTAGTACGATGCGAAATCGTGGCTGAAATTCCGATTTTCCTGGTTCTTCCCCCAGATTGCAACGGACAATGTCTCGCCTCTGAACTTGTCCCGTTTTAAATCGCTATTCTCACAGCGATTTTATTTTAAAAATGTAATATTTATTTATTTATAATCAAACACACTATTTTGATAGACTAATTGTGATTATTTTGTATCATAATCTAACCAGTGGTTCTCAACCTTGATCCTGGAGGAGGCTACACCCGTGTATTCGTTACAACCAATCTCTATCTAATTAAGGTAGTTGAAAACATGCGTTTAGGTTCCATAATTTTGTGCCGAAACAGATTTTAACACAATGCACGGTCGGCTCATTGTAATTTGCTTTGCCTTTGAACCATTTCCGGAAATAGTTTCCATGACCAGATGTCCACATTTCCACATTTCCGCATTTAGGACTTTTAATCTATTTTAATCTTGTAAACACAGACGACGAAAGCGTTATTGTCTGAGAACTGACCGGACTCATTACAACTCCTTAAATGAATAGTCATTCTTCTTAACATTAACTGTGTTTCTGACATAATGTGGCATTAAGAGGGTAATTTAAAATCACCCCTCGTTAGACATTAAACGTGTTTAATTAAAAACAATTTACAGGTCGTTATACGTCAGGAATTACAATTATGGTTGTGGTAATTGGTCGTTTTCGATAACTTCCTGTTATTCGTAGGCTAATCCTAAGAGAACTGGCATATCGATACATTTAAATATTCAAAATCCTCAGTATACGTAAGTTAGCCGGTGACCGTCAACAGAATTAACTTGCTCTGCTAACCATGCTCTTATGAAATACTGTTCTTCGGACTGAATTCTTCACATAAATTCCCAATAAAACATAGGATAAGCATCGATCACGTCAAGACAAATAGCACATCTAACTCCAGTAGGCTTGTGTCTGTTGTGATCAATAGGATTTTTTTAAGAGTATTAAGTTGTGACCAACCTGGAGCAGTCTGAATATGTAATTAGGTATCTTCTGCATTTAAGTCAATAGAGAATTCAGCAGTGAACGCTCTCTATGGTAGGGGAAACCAGGGACAATTGTAATACTTTTTCTCTAAACATTTTCTCAATGAGTTAAACACCGTTTGAGTTGGTATGGTCATTTTTTGATACAAACAACTTCCACATGTTAATGCACTTAAAATATGCTTAAAATACAAGGAGTCAAATTTAACAAATGACCCCATGGTCTGGGACAAATGGACTACTTTATGAAATGAAATTAATTGACACCAACACAATGTCTTGAACTAAAAAGCTAAAAAAATCTTTATTGAAAACCATGTTTTATTCAAGTAAAAAATTGGTTTGATTTCTTCTTTTGAGACCGAACGTTGCGGAATGTAAGCTGCATATTACAAACATTTTGTATAAAATGTAAAAAAATGTAGGCTATGTGTACTAAATAATAATGGCATAGAATCCCAAGTTCTATGAGTTCATTTTTTGACCCCAAGACCAATTTTTTCAGTTTCAAGGGCTTTCTTCACAGAGTTGCTGTCATTTTTCTTTTTCTCTCTTTGGTTGTGGTTTGCCTTGGCCCTGTTTTGGGAAATGGATGGGTGGTGTCTGGAGGTGGCTAGTGGCACAGTTAGGTGACTGATTTATGGAGTGGCACTCCCCTATTTGTCTTCCTCTGTCTAACTCTTGGCATACTGAAAACAAACGCACACAAAAAAGAACACTAGTTTTGTATGGGGGTCAGTTGTTACACGTATTTCAACTGGTCCCAATCCTAGGAGCCATGAAACAACTTCATTTTTTGGCTAACAACACCATGGATGTTAGTTGTAACATAATATGTCTGGATTCATGAACTATAGAACACAGGACAACATTACAAAAAGAAAGTTGGTAGAAGAAATTTACTCGCATACCCCAAAAACTGTTTTTTTGGCGATCATTTATTTCTCTGTTGCCTTGTTTCTCACGGGCAGGAAGAGAACCGAATTACACTCACACACAATAAAAGACATCATAATAGCTCGACTACATTCTGAGAAATTAGAGGTTTAACAACGGTCCCGTATTACAGTTGGACCCGGTCTCCCCTACCCATGATGCAACACAATCAGAACACAGACGAAGGCAGGAGTGGACCATCTCTATTATTTACTATTATATAATATCTCTGGTTTAATTAACTATCAAAGGAGATCTTTCTTCAGGGCTACCTATTCAATTAGTGCTTTCGGCTGCCCGAGAATGATCATGAATAGGCTGTAAAAAATTATATATACAGTATATGTATAATTTTTTACTAGTAGGCCTAATAGTTGTATTGACTGGCAATGTGTCAAGGCCAGTGCCACCATGAAGGTTCCCGGTTTAGGTACTTAGCCAGACCGCCAGACCCCCCCCCCCAAAAAAAAATACAACTAAAAACAACCCACATGTAGGGGCAATGGGGCAGGGGCTTGAGCCCCCTTGAGCACATGCCTGGCCCCAACTTATGCAATGATTCCTTTGCGTTTCTATGGAGCTTGAACAGGGATGCTCTTCCGCTATAGTTCAAATAACTCCCCATCAGGGATTGTTCGGTCATTGGAGCTGTGGGTGTCGGTTCACAGTTGTGCTCTAAGGTTTGGGCTATCGTAAGCCGACCCGGCTTTAGAGATAAAATAAGCTGGCTGCATCCCAATAGTCTCTCCTCGTTTCCTCATTCCCTAGAGGTTTGTCATGCTACAACATAAATTCACTGCCACATTCGTTGTTCTTGTTTTCCTTAGCCTTTTCAAACACCTTCGGATTAAAATGTAGTGAAGTTGCACTGGAACCCTATTGTTTTTGTTCCCATTATTAATATTAATTTTCTGCCTTCAGCATCTGGAGTTCTACAGCAACCGAACTTGGTAGATAGGTTCCAAATCTTACCCACTACTCAGGCAACAAAAATTACACCGGTCGGTCAAATGGTGCCACTATAACAAGCAATTTTACATTTTGGCCCATAACTTCTAAACTGTGAAGCCTAGAATCTAAATGCTTTTCCCCCCTGAATTCTTGGCTAAGGCAAATATCATGTCATAATGTCAATGTGTTCACTTTCTGCCATATTCGATTTTGGGGCATTTTGAATTTTGTCAAAAACAAATTTTTTAGGAGCTTCTTCACCTAAAGTTGATGCAATCATAACCAAATTTCACTCAAAGTATGCCTGGAGTAACCCAGAAGACTTTTTTTTTGATGCTTCAAACCGTTTGGCCATTTTGCACTAATGAAGTTGTGGCAAAGACGCCAAAGAGTGAGCCATATCGCAGGGTCCGTTTGACCGATGATCATGGGACTTGCATTGCAGTGAGCAATACAATGACTAACCTTCTTGGTAATGCCTCCTTGTAGGCCAAATGTTTGCACCGTTTATCCAATAAGCAGTGATTAGTACATTTTGCTTGGACACCATTAATAGCCGTTTGCGGCTATATTTTGTTAATTATATTTAGGAATACAAACTGTATACAATTTTTTTTTAAATGTAGGCGGTGTACTAAAACCAATTTATTTATGTAGGCCATTTGTGTACTGATAACTTAAACTGAACAGAAATATCTCTGAAGTCCCAAGTTCTATGAGGGAAAGGGGCCATTTCTCAACACAATCTGTGAAAAGATATGTTCACATGTAAGAAGAGATAAGCAGGAGAATCTGACAAATAATTGTCAGAAGAGTAAACCGGGGGCCCTTGGCTATAGACATGAGCCACAGGTCTTACCCACAAGGAGGACCTTGTTCTGTAAAGGTTAATGTGGCAATGAGATATACATAGCGTGCTGCTTTTACTCTGCTGAAGGTCAGAGTGTGAAAACACAGACACAAAAGACCAGCTTCAATAGTTCTAAATTCACGTAACCAGGAACAAACATGCGTAGATAAATCCTGCCAGAAGCACAAAGAATGTAGTCTATAGTTATACGCAACGCACTATTTACCATTGTGGTCACACAATTTTATTTATATGGTGAGATTAATGCTAAAAAATAAACAGCATAATGCACAATGCACACTATGGCGTGTAAGGTGCGGTTTGTGTAAGCACTGACAAAGCGGTCAAAACTTTCCACACTTGCTGGACAAACCATTTTCTCAAACATATGAATACCATTGTATGGTTAAAATGTTGACTTAAATAAATAAATCATAGATTTTTTTTTTTGTTCCATCCACAATCCATAACATTCATCACCCACCACTGCTAATTATCCAGTGACAGTCTAGCAGATTCGATTGTACCTGAGCTCGATTACCGGAGTTTGATTTTTGTGAGTTTTCATGAATTCTCACGCCAGATTATTAGCTGTAATGGGAGTCTGCCATCTTATGCAATTGGTCCTGCACAGCTATTTACAGCCAGAAAGTTCAAGTGTTAAAAGATTTTCATAGTTGCATGTATGCTTGAACTTGTGCTTATCAGGCACACACAAGTAGCTCACATAGCTCAAGTCACCATAAAGTCCGCCAAATAACGAAGATAGATTTTCACATGGTCGCACACTCACATATACACGTTGTGGTGTCCCCGGGGGTTGGGCGACACTCTCGGACCTTGCAGAGGGTGTAGGCAAGTTGAAACCCACGAAGGAGGCAGTATTCAAAACAAAACAATAATTTATTAACCTAATAATCTTCTTGACAAACACTACACAAAACAAAGGGCAGGGTGTTCAGGGGAATACAAACACAGTCCACAATCCTTAGCTCGTTGTCAATGTCCAATATTCAATTCCGTTATCCAGTTCCGTTCCGCAATCCAGTCCATAGTCAATCCAAAGGGGGTCCTCAGAACAATCCAGTTTCATACACAACACTCCAAAACACTCTTTCCAAATCCTGGCTGGTCAAACGACTTCACAGTTTCTTACTCTCTCTAATTCCCAGCTAGTCAAAAAACGTCACAGTTTTCTCTCCTTTCCACACTCACCAACTCCTCACAAACACTTTCCTACTCCTCTCTCAGTTTAATGGGAATCAGCCCTTTAAATAGGCCTTTAAATGGCCTTCAGCTGGTCATTAGTCCCATTGCCTTGACTTGGCTCAGGTGTGACTGTGGCCTGCTGGGAAATGTAGTGTTCCCTGGCTCCCATGTGTTGTAGGCCAGGCAGCCATTTCCTTGTGCAGCCCCTTGGGCTGCCACAACGTGTACACACACACACACACAAGTATACATTCACACACGTGCATGCGTTTGTGTAGTCTATGTGTATGAATTAATATAATTAAATAACACGAATGAAGCAGTGTGGCTGAGGTGATGAGACCAGGGCTGGCTGTGAGTGTGAGGAAGGGGCCGCCCTCACACCCACAGCCGACCCTGCCCTGACACCAGCTCCGCTCTCCACTACAAACCTTAGAGGCATGGAGGCTTAGCCAGCAGCCATACCATCATGTACCCTGTTCCTGCTGAAGTGAAGCAGGTGTGGTTAGTAAGTGGATGGAAAACTAAGATGTTGCTGAAAGATGTGGTGTTCCCCATGTAATACTTTGGTCTTGTATTAAACTGACGAGAGGCGTAGTAACAATCAACTGTTGTTTATTGCAGCGTCCATCTTGTAACGTGCCATGCCTCGAGCGTCTGATCATGACCTCTCACCTATGCAAATGAGCTGTCAATGACAGATATCCTAGCTACAGGATATTACACCCCAGTGCAGTGATGGGGACACTGTGCTGTAGGAGACGATGGCCGTGTCCGAAACCACTCCCTATTCCCTATTTAGTACACTACTTTGTGTGGACGCCATTTTGTAGAGTGCGACGAATTCTAAAATGTGAATTTCGTACACTAAATAGGGAACGAGAAAATACCCACAATTCACCGTGATTTGTAGTGTACATCGACTGTACCCTACTTTACCCTAGAATTGATCCCGTCTACCACAATGCAATGCGGTCGTGTCATACCGAAGGAGAGAAGGGAAAGAATGGCGACAGAAAGAAATACAGCGACGGCGACAGAAATGATTCGCTTGTGTCACCTGAATATCCGGCACTTTTTTTCTTTTTTTTGACGCAAATGACGTTCAGTTGTAGTCTCCGAAAACACTACTTTCGTTCTCTAAATAGTACACTATATAGTATATACTATATAGGGAATAGGGAATAGGGAACGAGTGAGCGGTTTCGGACACAGCCACTGTGTTTCGGATGAGAAGCTAAACCGAAGTCCTGACTCACTGTGGTCATTAAAGATCCCATGGCACTTTTCGCAAAGAGCTTGTTGTTCCCCTGTGTCCTGGTCAAATTCCCAACATGGCTCTTTCAGTCTGCCACCTAATCATCCCCCAGTTTAATTGGCTCAATAATTCCCTCTCTCTCTGCTTCAAGCTGGCAAAAACCGTGAGATCAAATTCTGGCACAAAATGGCTGCCGTGCATCATCCAGGTGGGTGCTACACATTGGTGAGGTTGAGTCTCCCTTCACTGTTTTGGGTTGTTTGCTCGTTGAGAATTACTCATTGATGCTTAATGAATGAACCAAAGCAACAAACTCTGTTTTTTTTAAATTTATTTAATTTGTTTCAGATTTTATCCCATTTTCTCCCAATTTGGTAGCCAATTAGACCTGCTATTTTTACGTCAATCCCCCCCTAGTAATGTGAGTTCGCTGCCGTAGTCCTGCGACCGGTAGTGACGAAGGCGAAGTGACGCCTCTTCCGAGACATCACTCGCCAAGCCGTCGACCGAACCCCGTACTTACAGGGCCACTCTCGCAGCGAACGTCACGTCGGCTTCCTCCCCCTCCCTGGGGCGGACAGCCAATCGCCGCCCCTGGTGGCACTCCCGGCCAAAGCCGACACTTGGCGAGACGGGGAATTGAACCCCGGTCTCCGTGGCCAGCGTCGGACGTTGTAACCACTGGACCACGCGGGAGGCCCACAAACTCTGTTTTGAGGACAGAAATCCCAAAACCCAAGTTCAACATTCAACTTTAGCTAACATAGTTAGCCAGAGTTGAATGGTAAAACACCAGATAAATTAGCAACCTAATGTTAGCTAGCTAGCTAGCTACACACCTGAATATGTGTTCTCAAGTTCGAGCTTGATGTCTTCTACTTTGGTTGGCACAGAATACACTGAAAAGTGTATACTTTCTAATTTTCTTTTATTAGTTTTCAGAGTGCTGAACCACTTGACTTGACACTTGTTTTTATAAAATTCTCACTTGCCCAACAATATATATACTGTATTGTGACAAACCCCGGGGAGTGTGGAGTTGTCACGAAACCAAGCCAGATAATTAACGAGATTCACAACCAAAGGAATGAAATAATCACTGGTATTTTATTATATTTTTAGTGAAAGGGAAAAGGGGAGAGAGAGTCACTTGGGGTTTTCTGGGAAATCCGTAATCCGTGAGAATCGTCGGGGCTGATAGCTGGGGTCGGTACACAGGCGCAGATTCTCACACGGTCCAGGGCGGGTTTTCCAGTCGGGTTGTCAGACGTTCCAAGTTCGTTGCACAAAGCGGGTTCTCCTATCCAAACAAATTATCAAACACTTCATTTCCACAGCACTGTATTCCTTTCTTATTTCTCTCCTCACTCTCTCTGTTTGATTTCCCTTGCGGTACTCTCGCTGGCTGAGTGCCACGCCTCTTTTTGTAGCATGGTCACTCAGCCCCGTGATTCCTTTCAGGTGCGCTGAGATTCTCCCCCAGTGCAGCTCGTTGAGCAGGAAGCCCTAATATGGGCATGGGGTGGAGCCAGCGTGCTGCCACATACCTGCCCTCTATAACCATTCCCCTCACTACTCCCTCCCGGCTGCCACAGTATATACAATGGGGGAAATAAGTATTGAACACATCAACATTTTGTCCAGTAAATGTATTTCCAATGAGCCTATTCAAGTGAAATTTGCACCAGACTTTGGTATTAACTCAAAAAATCCAGACAAAAAAATCTAAACATTAAAGTCCATATGTAAATAAAGTTATGTGTAATAAAGTGGAATGAAACAGGAAAAAAGTATTGAACACACTAAGAAAAAGCAGTACACCACAGCAAGGAAAGGCAAGGAACCAGCTGAAAACCATAACTAATTAGGCGGCAACTCTACCTCCAATCTGTGCTAATTCATGTCAGCTGGGTTAGAATATATTGATAGGCTATAAAAGGTTTTTTTTTTGTTACCAAGGTGCCACACAAGAAACATCTAATGATGGGTAAAAGCAAAGAGCTCTCTCAAGACCTTCGCAACCAGATTGTTGCAAAACATGAAAATGGAATTGCTACAGACGTATTTCACAACTTCTGAATCTTCCAGTAAGCACCATTGGGGGCATTATCCGTAAGTGGAAGCAACATCACTCCACCATCAACCGGCCACGCACAGGAGCTCCTCGCAAGATTTCTTATCAGGGAGTCAGAAGGATACTTAGAAGAGTAGCCAAAGAGCCAAGGACCACTAGGAAAGAGCTCCAGAAAGACTTGGAGGCAGCAGGTACAACTGTGACAGAAAGGACAGTAGGCAATGCACTCCACCGCCATGGCCTCTGTGCACGCTCAGCCCGCAAGACTCCACTACTGAAAAAAAGACATGTTGAAGCTTGTTTAAAGTTTGCTAAACAACATTTGGACAAGCCAGTGAACTACTGGGAGCATGTACTCTGGTCAGATGAGACCAAAATTAAACTTTTTGGCTGTCACACAACACACCATGTTTGGAGGAGAAATGGCACTGCACATCACCCGAATAACACTATACCAACAGTGAAGTTTGGAGGTGTAAGTATCATGATGTGGGGCTGTTTCTCCTCTCGTGGTACTGGCAGACTTCATATCATTGAAGGAACAATGAATGGAGCCATGTACAGAGAGATTCTTGAGATGAACCTGCTGCCATCCACCAGGATGCTGAGGATGAGACGTGGGTGGACCTTCCAGCAGGACAACGATCAAAAAGCATACAGCAAAGGAAACTCTCAATTGGTTTCAGAGAAAGAAAATCAACTTGTTGGAATGGCCCAGTCAATCACCTGACTTAAACCCAATTGAACATTTGTGGAAGCATCTGAAGATCCAGATTCACAAGAGGGCCCCCGCACTTCAAGATTTAAAGACTGTGTAGAGGAATGGGCCAAAATCACACCTGAATACTGCGGGCGATTAGTTACTTCATACAGAAAGCGCCTTGAAGCTGTCATTACAAACAAAGGCTTCTCCACTAAGTATTGAATTAATTTCAGTTTGTGTGTTCAATACTTTTTTCCTATGTCATTCCACTTTATTACACATAACTTTATTTACATATGGACTTTAATGTTTAGATTTTTTGTCTGGATTTCTTGAGTTAATACCAAAGTCTGGTGCAAATTTCACTTGAATGGCCTCATTGGAAATACATTTACTGGGAAAAATGTTGATGTGTTCAATACTTATTTCCCCCATTGTATATATATATATTGTGGTGTCCCTTGGCGGTTGGGCAACACTCACGGAACTTTGCAGAGGGCTTAGGCAGTTAAATAACCCAGAGGAGGCAGTCATATAAACAAAACGATTATTTATGAAACAAATCTTGACAAACAAAAAGGGTGGGGTCTTCGGGGAATTAAAACACAAAGTCCACAATCCTTACTCGTCGTTGTAATCCGTAATCCAAAATCCAATCCCAATCCAGTTCCTCAATCCAGTCCAAACATCGGTACACAAGCGGGGTCCTCTATACTACCCTTTTGCTCCCAATTTGGAACGCCCAATTGTATTTTCAAGTGGCACATGCCACAACCCACGTTATCAATCCGGGAGAGCGCAGACAAGCAACACGTGATGTCAGCCGCTCCTTCTTTCCCCACTGCAGTCCACAACTTTTTGTAGAGACTCGAATCGGAGGAAGACACACTTTGTACAGGAAGACCCAGACATGGGTGCCCCATTGGCCAGTGGGGGTCGCTGGTGTGCAACCAGATACAGACCACCCTCTCCCTCACCTCCTTGGGCACCGCTCCAGGTTCGACCGCTCCGGGTCCATCCACACACTTGAACAGGGTCTTAACATGATGAGCTACCCAGCAGCGCTGAAGAGTGTTAAAAAATATATATATAATAACCTTTCACACCATTAAGACTGGTAATTTGCTGAAGTTAACATAAAATATCTGCTAAATGGCATATATTAAAATGTTTGTAGGATGTGTTTTGATTTGTTGCTTAAATGTAGTCAAAAATGCAGTGTGGTTAAATTCATTCCTGGCCCTAGGTAGCCGTAACTGAAATCTGTAATACTTTAATGGACTTAATGGTGTTTGTGTTAGTGTATAGTGTTTGTATTTCTGTCTATTCTCTGCTACATAAGTGCTATGGAGAATGTACACTACCTTTGTTCTGATTGCTTGTGCCTTTGTCGTTTTTTGTCCAGGGTTTAGAAGTTTTCCTCCAGGTTGGAGTGAGATAAAATCCCAAACACCACCCCTGCCTCACCTCCTCACCTGTCATAAAGATGTCAGTAAGAACAGTGGTCAGATCCATGAGGTGGAAGAACGTATTGCTGGCTGGAACATTAATCTTGACTGCACTTTGTATAATTCACATGAAGATGAAATACACGTTGGACTACAGCATCCTGGATTACAACGATGACAGCCCTGAGGACATGTGCAACTGCACCAAGCTGATAAAGCAGGACCCAGAGGAGATGGAGCGGGTCAAGATCCTCTCCATCACACGCAGCTTCCGGGCCAAGACTCGCACCACGGACACTCAGTTCACGGAGTGGGCCAGGAACTGCGAGCACTTCCGGGTGAGGCGGAAGTACTTCCCCTTCCCGCTGAGCCAGGAGGAGGCCGAGTTCCCCATTGCATACTCGATCGTGGTCCACCACAAGATCCAGACCCTGGAGCGACTCCTGCGGGCCATCTATGCGCCGCAGAACATCTACTGCCTCCACGTGGACAAGAAGGCGCCGGCCTCTTTCCTGTCGGCCGTGCTGCGGCTCACCTCCTGCTTTGACAACGTCTTCATCGCCAGCCGGCTGGAGAATGTGGTGTACGGCAGCTGGAGCCGGGTCCAGGCCGACCTCAACTGCATGCGGGACCTGTACGACCGCAGCTCCGCCTGGAAGTACTTCCTCAACCTGTGCGGCCAGGACTTCCCACTGAAGACGAACCTGGAGATTGTGTCCAAGCTGAAGGCGCTGAGGGGCAAGAACAGCTTGGAGACGGAGAAGGCTCCGGGCTCGAAGTTGGTGCGGTGGAGGAAACGCCACGAGGTGGTGGACGGCGCTATCTGGAGGACGGGGCAGGACAAGGCGCCGCCGCCCATCGAGACCCCCGTGTTCACGGGCGGGGCCTACATCGTGGTGAGCCGGGGCTTTGTGCAGTTCGTCTTGGAGGACCCCAGAGCGGCCCGGCTGATCGAGTGGGCCAAGGACGGTTACAGCCCAGACGAGTTCCTGTGGGCAACGATACAGAGGATGCCCGGCGTCCCTGGTTCCATCCCGATCAACAACCGCTACGACGTGACGGACGTGAACTCCCTGTCCCGCCTGGTGAAGTGGCAATACTTTGAAGGGGTGGAGTCCAAAGGGGCGATGTACCCACCTTGCAGCGGACAGCACGTCCGTGCGATCTGTGTGTATGGCGCGGGTGACCTGGGCTGGATGCTGCAGAAGCCCCAGCTCTTTGCCAACAAGTTCGACACTGACAGCGACCCCTTCGTCGTGCGCTGTCTGGAGAAGCACCTGCGGAGCAAGGCCCTGAAGGAAATAGCCTGATCGCAATGGCAGCATATTGCGTTTCTTAAGCCACCGGTATTGATGAAAAGGTTACGCTCTAAAAGCACTTTCCATTTAAGAGACTGCACCATAGTTGGAGTCACGATGCCGGTTTCAGCCAATGGTAGAGCTCCCCAGCTCCATACAGGCACTCCTCACTTAACGACCGAGTTCCGTTCCTACGACTAGGTCATTAAGCGAATTGGTCGATAAGCGAGGAGCCGCCCCTTACCGATATTTGTAGTCTTGCGGATTGCGAACGCTAGCGTAGTGAATACTGACCGACTGCGGGAACGAGACTGAGACTGAGAAAGGGTGATGCGAGATGAGATGCTTGGCGCTGAGACGCCGCACTGCCGTTTCTACGACCAAAGTTCTCGTACAGCGTGCAATACCGACTGGTCGGAGAGCTGGTCGTAAGTCCGTGCGGTCGTTAAACAGGTAGGTCGTTAAGTGAGGAGTGCCTGTATTCTTTTCGATGCTGCGACAGTGTATCATTTCTTTACGGTGCATGGCTCCTCAAGTGTTCATTAACACATGCTTTCTTATTGTACTCTGTTATATTATTTTGTTGGCGTTATGGTGTAATATAAGATGCTTACCATGCGATGATTGTATTATCTTTTCTTATCAACCAAAACGTGTATTATCTACGCAGATGATAGTCACGGTTACTTTCTTTTGTCATGGTAATTTTAATATCATAGAGATCCATTGTTTACTGTTTATTTCATGTGTGTATTGACTATTCCTGTTCCGTTATTTTATGACCATCGCAAGCGCTCTACTATGCTTGAACCGATTGTCTTCTCCTCACTCCGGGCCGCCAGCGCCTAGTCCTCCGTCCGACCGCGTGCTGTGTTACAGCCAGTGCCTTCTCTTTGGGTCACACGACAGTCTCTACTCAACCCGCCAGGACCAGTGCTTCATTCACCACCACCACCACCACCACCACGTTCTCTCTCAGTCCCTGAGTCTCGGAACATAGACCTTCCTATACCTGCACCACGTTTCACAGGCTGCCTTAGTTCATGCTTGCTCACGACAGGAGCTGGAGGACCGTGACCATGGAGAGGAGGTAGACATCGGTCTTCAGGGTACTGCCCCTACAGTAAGGGGAGAGACTCCTCCAGCCACATCACAAACCATCCCTATTCCCATACTATGGCAGCTCTGATGGCACAGTGTTTTAATATCATACAGTACATGGATAATGTTGTATATGGGGTACAGTACATGGATAATGTTGTATAGTCTGTGTGGTATGGTCATTTAGTATTGGAATACTATTTGCACTGTGTTGTTGGTTGGCTTTGTAGGAGTATTTGGGCCAACATTCCATGCCATTCATTCCATAAGAAGTGCAATAATTAATGTATTCTAATATAGTCATTATTCTTTCTGTTTACTTTCATTCTATACCACACACACACACACATATATATATGTATATGTGTACTTAAATGTAGTATATTCATAAAAAATTGTGTCAGTGCATAACTGGCAGTAGTGGATATTAAGTTCATTCTTAAGACATTTGGACTTATTGTCATCCCTGATCGGATGCCCGTGGCGGGTGTCAACTGATCCTGACAGGGTAAAATCAAAGTCTGCACGACAGGTTTAAGAAGATGCCAGAAGCCGGTGACACGGACGGTGGTGGACAGTGGTCACGGCTCCCTGTGGTTGCCTTTCCACTGACCCACTTTAGGTGTGCGTGCGTCATTCTGAAGCAACCCAATATGGCGGTGTGCGTTTCAGCAGATCCAACCTTGCCGACCACTGCTGATGGGGTGATCCTCTGACGGGCATCTGGGGTTTAACTTTTGTTGTTGTTCCCGCTGATACACCTGCAGCAGAACACCTGCCTGTATCGACGCTGGTTTGTGAACAGGGTAGGGGAGACGACAGTACCAAAGGAACTGAGGGAAGGGAGCTGATTGGATGTGGGTCCAGGATGAAGCAGGGGAGGCTGATGGTGTGGGTGATATATCATCTATATAGACTGATAGGTGATATAGGTGAAATAGACTGTGCTTCCTGCCGAGGATTGTGTCATTGCAAGTGTTTCACAGAACAGCCCAACCCAATTATGCTGGGCATTGATGTGCTGTCGGCCCAGGGGTCTGGTTGCAGTGGAAACACCTCAGGTGTAGCTGACCCGACAGCTAAGATGGGTCAGTGGAAACAGTGGAAACTCAGGTATAAATGACCCACAATGGGGGTAGTGGCTGTGACTGTACTCCAGTATTCATTGTGTGGATGAGCATCTTGTTTGAAAGTAAGACGCTTTTTTCTTCGTATTATTGGGATCTTTTAATGTAAACGGCATTGCCAAAGCCACGTTTCTAATGTATGCAATGTCTTTTGAAACACTTCTCACCAAGTGTGTTTTGAGAATGTAATTTCAGATGAGACTCAAATGCAAATGCAGCCAGTGGCTCTGTCAGGCTCTTCTAGGGAAAAGCACTAATTTTCAGAATCTAATCCTGACCATGCCAGTTCTGTGCTCTGATTTGCTTTTGCGGCTACAAAACTCTGTACAAGAGATAGAACCCTATAATTCTAAGCTCTTCAAATGTGTGGAAAACGTTTATTATACTGTATACTTATCTGAATTATACATAATTCTAACTCAAAGATAATCTAGAGTACATCCACTTTAATAGACCTTTCACTGAGAACTCCGAGAGGGGAGGGGGAGGAGCGCTCTTTGTCTGCTGTTAGGCCTTTAGCACCATGGACAGCAGCCGCATCACCAGCAGACATGCACAGATGAGGCTGATAATCACCCCCAGTGCAGTATTCCAGGAAGTGGGATTAAGGACTTCTCAATATTTTGAATGGGACAAAGTCTGAAAGCCAGAATGGCTGTTTATAAAAGTCAACCATTGTGAAATACACCTAGGTGTTGCTTGCTGTATTCACTGGGCATGTTAAACATGAATAAAACAGCTGTTCGTCAGTCCAGAGTCTTGCTGACTCTGTGTGTCCTATTACCATCTGGCACTCTGCTATGGGTACATCACCATTCTGTGTTGTTGTGTTGAGAAGATTTTGAATTTGTTGTCACATTGTAATCCATTGTAAAATGACTTAAAGTGTAATTTAATTGCCACCTAAGAATGATTCTTTTCTCTTGTGAGAACTAATGGATCTATGAATTTAAGCAGTTGCTCAAATGTCTGTTGAACACATTTCCTTTTCTACTTTTCTACCAATTATCGATTTTCCTGCATTTTACTTGCTGAATACATTTTTGTTATTTGTAAAAAGCACCCCCTTGAAAAAACACAGCTGTGGGTTTCATGTTTGTGATGCTGCTGTTTTTCAGTTGGCTGGTTGGTGTGGATTTGGCACCTTCCTTTTAATCACACCCTGCATGTTGCATAACCTTTAAGGTGCCCTGTCTGGGCCCTTCCAGATGTGAGCCCTGGGCCAGAATAGCTATATTCAGTTATTAGATTCACATGCATATGTGTGGCTTATTGTTAAAGTATATTGCTTATATTTTAGATCACATTGAACATCCCATATTCATATTGTTTTCAAGCATCTTGCTAAGGTTCAGAGTCAGTGAGTCATGACACATAACCCCCCTCAACACACACACATTCACACTCACACACAAGCGCATGCACACGCACACACACTGACACTGACAAACACACAAACACTGGCATACACACTAACACACACACAGATTAATGCTCACGCACACATGCACACTGGCACACACACACACACACACACACACACAGAAAGGTGCCATGTTCTTAGGGTGTAATGTCTTGGTGGAGTCAGGATAATGTCACTCAGGGTGGAGTGGGCCTCCAGAGATCTGCAGAGGAAGCAAGGCTGGCAAGGCGTGCTGGGCAGAGCCATGAGTCACGTCTGTCGACATCACGGTCCCCATCTCTAACAGTGCCCTCCGCTGTTTGGCCATCTGGAAGTGGGCTGATGTGCACATGGTTCTCATTTAGGGTGCCTGTGGGCGTGTCTAGCGTGGCATTTGGAACTCTGGAACCAAGGCTCAGAAAAGTCTGGCAAACGGCCTCCCTCGTGGCCCAGTGGTTACAACGTTCGACGCTGGCCACGGAGACTGGGGTTCAATTCCTCGTCTCGCCAGAGTCGGCTCTGGCCGGGAGCGCCACCAGTGGTGGCAATTGGCTGTCCGCCCCAGGGAGGGGGGAGGGAAGCCGACATGACGTTCGCTGCGCATAAGAGTGGCCCTGTAGTACCGGGTTACGGTCGACACTTGGTGAGTGCCATCTCGGAAGAGGCGTCAGGTTGCCTTCGTCACCACCGGTCGCAGGACTACGGCAGCGAAATCACATTACTAGGGGGGGATTGACATAGAAATAGTGGGTCTAATTGGCTACCAAATTGGGAGAAAAATGGGATAAAACTCAAACTCAAAACTCTGGCAAACGAACCTGTCGGAGTCTGTGAGAGCCCAATACAGTTTTTCCTTAATTGTTTGGTACAAAAAACTGGTACTATGGACACTCATCAAAACTTAAAGCCTATAAAGTCTATAACACACTTTCTGCAAAAATATAAGCACTATTTTGCTTGTCTTTACTAATATTGCATTCTAAAATTACCCCTTTGTAAAGCACAATTCTCCCCCATTGAGTACAATCTTGAAAGAAAATCAAGATTGTGTTTACAAGCCATTGAAAATGTTAAACAGCTTGTCAATTCACGACACTCAGTCCTCATGGGTGTAAACACTGCACTCTAAGGGCCCTATTTTGGTGAATTAGGACGGTGTCGGTAACGCAGGCGCAAAGCGAAGACGGTGGCACTTTAGGGCGTGTCTAACGCAATTTCTGTAATTTCGTGATAGCGCAAATTTCCTGACATGACAGTTTTGTGCGGTTGCGCCAGGAGCACTTCTCAAAAGAGGAGAGCGAGGAGGTGCGGAAAAGTTGGCGTGCGAATCAGAGGGGGAAAACAAGGCGCACATTAATTTGTTATTTTCATGATTTGAGTTTATATTTTGAGACCTACATTGTTAAAATAAAGTGTTTTATTTTACCATCTCTTTTTTTCCTTATTTGTAGGCTTTCCAACTTTAAAAAAACAACGTTTATTTTCTTTTAAGTTAATGTAATTGTTAAATGGAAAGCAATAAATAACAAACTCACAACTGCAACTAGGCCTGTTTCATTTATGTTCGTCATGCAGTAGGCCTACATGTGTCACCCTGGAGTGTGCATCACAAACCACCTGGATATTAATGGAGTGGACCCCCTTCCGATTCACATAAATGATACCGTGATCAGATGGTGCGCGCAACTGCACATTTGTGCAGACCCCAGGGAATCCACATTGTGTATAAAAATCCTGTTTAGTTCTCTGCTGGCTGTCGGGTGTAGGAAAAGTAATTTTTAAACTATATTTTTATTAAACAACACAGAACAACACAAATCAAAATTTTTCCTTGACATGACATTAAAATCAACAAACAATATATACAACAAAATATTGGACCTTACAAAGCTAACATAAAAATAAATACAAAAATATATATAATAATAATATACGCCATTTAGCAGACGCTTTTATCCAAAGCGACTTACAGTAGTGAATGCATACATTTTCAGTATATGTGGCCCCAGTGGGGATTGAACCCACAACCTAAGCGCTGCCAACGCTGTGCCCTACCAACTGAGCCACAGAGAACCACTGTGGTTTTATACTATATATATATAGTAAAAAGAAAAGAAAAAGAGATAATAATAATAATAATAATAACAAAAATACTACGGCACGAGGCTTGGGTCTCCTTTCAGGCAGAAAAATATATTGTTAGAGGCATCCACCTCCTCTGAAAAATGTCAGCTCTCAACTGTAACTGGGCAGTCAAAGCCTCCATCTCATACACCTCTCTCAGTTTCCGCTTCCACTGTGCCAGTGTAGGTGGCTGTGGTTTCATCCAGTTCAATGTTACCATTTTTCTAGCAGTCATCAAGAGTATATGCAACAAATACATTTGGTTATTGGTACATATGTCTTCAGGAGCCAGATCAAATATAAAGTGTCTCGGACTAAATGGTAAGTCAACTCCTAAAATTTTATTTATCTCTCCCTTCACCTCCTGCCAAAAAGAAAGCATCTTTGGGCAGTCCCAAAATATGTGTGAGTGGTCGCCCACCAGTCCACACTCCCTCCAGCAATTCATTGCCGAGGGGATATCTACAAATTTTGCATCTTCATTTTCCAATCAAACTCCTTCCACATGTTACTATTACGTAATACCCCTGTGACAGCCAGTACATAGTGTTTCTCATTCCCCATCCTCAATTATAATATTTAACTCTAGCTCCCATTTGTTTTTGATATGGAAGGTATTGTCTGGTAAATCCAATAATAGGTTTTTATAAATATGGGACACATGGTTTTTAATAGGTGTACGATGTTTAATTATATCCATAAAGTATGTTTCAATGTTTGTTGGAGCATTCTTGATTATGTTCCAGTCTTTATGTTTTGTAATATAATGCCTGATCTGAAAATACCTAAACATGTCACGTGGTGGTAATAAATATTTCTCCTGGAGATGGCTGCAAAATATTGTCATAAAATAGTTGGTCAATAATCTTTAGACCACTTCTTGCCCAATTCTTAAAGGTGTTGTCAGTTATTAAGGGGAGAAATTCTAGGTTTCCAGCAATTTGCATAGCCCGTGAGAGGGCCACCGCCCCCCTAAATCTCTTTTAGACCTTCGACCACACTTTTAAGGTGTTTCACCCATATGTTTTTGATTCCCACCTTCTTTTGAGACTGTTGGCTCAAGAAAACCAAAACGGACAGGGAATAATATAATATAATAATAGTTTTCAAGAAAACCAATACCTGGCAGTGAATTCTGCTCTATATTGACCCATCCTGTTTCAGTGTCATTGCTGATCCAGGCTATAATAGTAGTGTCTTATATTAGGGAGGATGAGCCCACCCTTGTCCTTCCCAAGAGTGATTGTTTTAAGTCTCACTCTTGGTCTCATGCTCTGCCATATAAATTTAGATATTAGCATATTAAAGGCAGATGCTGGGATCCAGATTGGAAGAGATTGGAACAAGAACAAAAGTCTGGGTAATAGGTTCATTTTTACAGCCTCTATTCTACCCAGAAGAGATAATGGTAGCATGTCCCATCTTTCTAGATCTTTTTTAAACACCTCAAATATTTTTTTGTAATTCACCTGGTACAGTTGAGTTATTTGGGGGGCAAGGATGATCCCCAGATACCTAAAACTCCGCCAAGATCGACGAAAGGACAATGCTAAGAGCGAACAGAGCTGGCGATAATGCATCTCCCTGCCTTGTTCCACGTCCCAGCTCAAAGAATTCGGAGCAGTGGCCGTAAACCCTGACCCTTGATCTCGGGTTCTTATAAAACACTTTGACCAACAAAGGTCCGTAATAAACTAAATTGCATGTTGGACAAGACTGGAAGAAACTGCATGTACAGCCGAACTGATAGCCAACTTCCTTCAAAGGAAGTAAGAGTGAACAATCAACGGAAAACTAAATGCATGTTTAACTACACACACTGTACATACCGTGCACTTACAGAAACGTCCCCCACTGTTTCACTGCGCAGATAACGGCCAGAGCCACAGACCATGTTTCCCGGAAGAACGGACACCGCCCACCAGAGTAACAGGACATTTATTGAAACATTAGTTTTACATATTTTACATCACACACACCTGCCCCGGGCACTGGAGATTGGCCACTTCACCAGTCCCATTTCCATTAATACATGTCAAAATATAAAATCCACAATGCAAGGAATGCATTTTACATATATGTCAAAATACATTGTGTGTATATATAATATAATATAATTAAGGACGTACATTTTTCACCATCTCTGTCAGGGACCTGCAGTTCTGTCCCAAAACACCAAGAATGGAGGAAATACTTGTTACAATCAACACATTATCTCAAGTAATCATTCACTTACCACAAACGAGGTGCGTATTGGACATATCATGCCCTTCAAACTGATTGATTTGTAAGTTGGCAAATAATGAAAATATGACTCTTGACACCTGATATGTTCCTGGAGCAAAGGAACTGATATGTTGAAATGAGTGGGTGGATATTTTTAAACCATACAAACTTATGAAAACAACTGAAAGCTAAAGGCAAAATAAATACATAAAGAACAAGATTGTTATTGATGGGATGCCTTGATTTTTCAAATTCAGTTAACTGAGCACAATATTTAATATTTTGGCGTTGAATTTAATCATTGTCAGATAATTTGTTGTGTCCTCTTTGATTACTTGTCATAGAGGTGTAAAAACTTGTCCATAAGAGGAAACTCCCCTCTCTGAAACAACATCAATTTTTAGACTTGCGCCCTTGCACCAACAATCAGATTGGTACTTAATTATATAATTGGTCTTGTTCATTTGAGTAATTGTCACTAATTTATGTAAATAGAGTGACTACATCAGCGCCTTGAAGATCAGAAAGCAACTGCAGCTTCTTGAGAGAGGTGGTTAAAAGCGCATGTCCTTAAATATAATGTATATACATATATATATATATGGTAACTGCCAAAATAAAGGAAACACTTGAGTAAATGAAGGGTTCTGGCGGCTCTGTTATGGTGTCGGGTGCGTTTTCCTTCCATGGTTTATGTCCACTCAATCCCTCATAGGACAAGGTAAACGCCAATATATACAAAGCCATTCACCTTCACCTTCATTCTATGGTGAAGCATTTCTCTCCTGATGGGAGTGGTCTCCTCCAGGATGACAGTGGCCCAATTCTTTATGGGAGATTCTGGACGGCGCCTGAGACAGCATTTTCCACATCAACAAAACACCAAATTATGCAATATCTTATGGAAGAATGGTGTTGTATCCCTCCAATAGAATTCCAGACACCAGAATCTATGCCAAGGTGCAGGTGGCGGACCAACGCCCTATTAAGACACTTTATGCCATTTCCTTTATTTTGGCAGTTACCAGTATATATGTGTGTATGTGTATATATATAACATTTATATCAAATTATATCAATCAGTGCCATTTTAACATATGTAGTTTCATCCATTTACGGCTGAAATTGGCTGTATTTTAGCGAGCCAGAGTTCATGAAGGAGGATCATTATGATTTCAATATTACAGCCAGTTTTCCAAACCCTTTTACCTAACCTTGGTCTCCCATTCCACACCCCAGTAACATCACCACATGGTTAAAAAGGCAGGGCAAACACACTCTTCATAGTGATGTCACCTCACCCTATGGGCGTTACCATGAAAACAGCTATCAAATAGCAAGCTATACATTCAGCTACTCAGCGATTAACAGTAGGCATATGTAGCTGGCTAGCATCTATGATGCTAACTTTTTATCTAAATAATATAGCTATCTAGTGAAGTTCAAGCATGGCAATGGCTAGCTAACTGCAGTAACTACTGAAGAATGTACCAAGCTAATTGGCAAACTAGCTAGCTTTCCAGCATGCATGCTTACATTATAAATTATGTCTGACCTTTAAACTAGAGAAGAACCAGCTATGGTATCAGAAATAACTCAACATTTTAATAATAATATATATATATATATATATATATATATATATATATAAATGTACAGCAGGGACAATATATTGTATACTTGCATTTAGCAAAAAATATATAAGTGGCAAATAACTGACATGTTTAATCATGTACAATATGCTGCAAAATATTACTGCTACTTTTAATATTTAATATTCAAGTTTTTCATAAGGGTTGACTCTCGAATCGAGCTTGACAGCATTGTGGGGGTACAATCAGGAAGAGACACAATAGCATACAAGACTGAATATTCAGAGATATACTGCTCTTCTTCTGCATCCTGTATCGTTTTCCCATCCTGTAATTCAGGCAGCGGGGCGTAAGAAGACCAAACAAACCTGCTCTAACCTCTGCACTCACGTGTACACACTCCATTTTGATTAAAGCTGTATTTTTTTGTATGTTGTTCCTTTATTTCCCTTTTTTTTTTTTACATAATATAAAATATAGTTCATAAAATATATTTAACTGAGTAAAAACAATACTTCATATTCATGGCTTTTTGAGGATATTTCGATGAAAGGTCAAACTCTCCACACATCCACAACAGATGTATACTGTTAAAAACCCATAACTACATCTCATCTCATCTCATAATCCATCGCAGGGCACTACATACACCATTCACTCACACACTCATACCTACAGGGCAATTTAGACTCTCCAATTAGCCTAACGTGCATGTCTTTGGACTGTGGGAGGAAACCGGAGTACCCGGAGGAAACCCACGCGGACACGGGGAGAATATGCAAACTCCACCCAGAAAGGCCCCCGGCCGGGATTCGAACCCGGGACCTTGTTGCTGTGAGGCGACAGTGCTATCCACTGCACCACCGTGCCACCCCCATAACTACATGTATTACTTATTGTAGTGCAGAGAAGCAGAGCATTTCTGAACACCATGTGAGGGAAACATCCAATAATTTAAATAATGGGCCAATCCGCATGGCCACTTCCGCCACTCCTGACAGTAACCAATCAGAGCTGGTCTGATGTTGTATCTGTGCGGTGTGGGTGCAGGCTTTTGATCTAGCCCAGCACTAATACACCCTGATTCAACTAATCAAGCTCTTGATTGAAGACGGTGATTGGTTGATTAGTTGAATCAAGTGTGTTAGTGCTGGGCTAGAACAAAAGCCTGCACCCACACTGGCCCTTCTCAGATAGGATTAGACACCCCTGGTGGTCTATGCTGTATGTATGCCATGCAATAATGCAGGAATAATAATACTTTTATACTTAATGCAGTTCTGAGGGGAGGCGTATTGTGCTGTCAGTCACTTTCCCATAAATAGGTTACGGTTCACCTAACATGGACAGACTCACATGGAAACCTGACATTGTACACGGGAAACCCTGGCATTCCACACAGTTCATTCTTGTTTATATGTATCCACTTCACACTGTCTTGTATTGATGTTCATAAAGAATTTACAAAATAATAATAATAATAATAATACATTTACAAGACTAGTGTATCTCCAGATATATTTGCTTAAAGGCAGCTATGCAGTGGAGACTGAAGGCTCCTGCAGCTACTGAACTGGATCTGGGCTTTATTAAGAGTCCTGCCTACCTCCCTGTGCTGCAATGAACACTGCAGTCAATTGAGAGACACAAGACGGGTGTCATGATCTCTTAATCTCCCTTCAGAAATGCCCCCCCCCCCCAAAAAAAACCGAAATCATATTTACATGTGGAGGTGGGTCTGTAATTTAGAGTCGAAACCCAGGAAGCAGCCTCTCACACGGACCAATGAGCTGCTCTGAACACACGGACCAATGAGCTGATCTGAAGCTTTGTAAACGAATGTGTGAATGAACCACAAGGTAAAACATACACCCAGAGTGTGTTCAGCAAGCAAAACATTTTGCTAAGGTTTCTATTGAACGCCTCGTTTGCTGTCGATGTTGCGCACCGTTTCGCAAGGCATGTTAGTTCCAGTTTGGTGCGTGTGTCGAGGCTGCGCGCAGAAGCGACGAGTGACGTATTTAAGAATAAGTGTCACACCGCACACGCTCGTTTTGCTAATGGTCAACTATTGAACGCCTCGGTTGCTCTCAACGTTGTGCATCTTTTCGCAACGACCTCACATTAATGTTTGTGTCAGTTTGGTGGGCGAGTCGGGGCTGTATCTAGAAGCAGCGAGTGACGCATTTAAGAATCAATCACAGTAACCGCACCCTGCAACCGTTCAATACTCACCGTTTCAGTTCATAAAACAGTTTGCAACGTTTTTTTGCTGCTGAACACACCCCCGATCAATCCGGAATAAAGCCACACCTCTGCCATATAATCAATTTTAAATAGATTTGAGCATTTATTACTGAGGGATTTGTGTTGCTACAAAAAAATGCTACATATTCATGGCATACACTGGCATATACTGTACGTGTGTGTGACTCCTTTATAGTAATACATTTATTATCTGATGATTGTAGTATGTTTCCTTTTGAAACACATACTCTGATGGAGATTGATACATTTTTTAATACATACAGAGTGATGGTAATTTTGTATTCCAATAATAACGTGTTCTGCAACAGCGCGAGAGAACGTGGCTAACCCGTTGCTTTTTTAAAATGCCGATTGTTAATGTTAATTTCACAACAACCATAGATAATTCACCAGACGAGAAGTTCTAATGCAGTGGTCCTGAACCCTGGTCCTGGTGGGCCGCAGAGTATGCTGGTTTTTGTTTTCACCTTAAAAATCAGCAACCAATTGACTCAAGAAGCGGGGTGAGGTGAACTTTACTTCCTGAATTAAGTGCTGAGTGACAGGGAAAACCTGCATGCCCTGTGGCCCCTCCAGGACCATGGTTGAAAACCACAGTCCTAAAAAATGGGGTAACAAAGCTGTTGCATGTTTTTTTAAACAACAATGGCGCTTTTTGAAAATGTATGATAGTTGGGGGGGACAAGAAAACAAATAATTGTGTACCATGCATTGTTTAAAACATGTAAAGATGAATACTAGTGGAGGTTCAGCTAACATGCGTGTGGGTTGCCTCAACTCAAATTCTGTTTGCCGGATGCAGATCACGATTTACGTGACAGACGGTCAACCTGTAAATCAGCCTGTCAATCAACAAGTCATATTTGGTCATGGGTGTGCCCTCTGTCACTCACTGCTTGGTTCTTAAAATGACCGTGCCATCTCAAAACCCTTATGGGCCTGTTCAAACATTCAAAATATTGAAAAACATTGTTTTTTTTTATTCACAGGTCAATTAAGAAATGTTTATGTAGCGGTGGGTCTGATGCAATTCCAGTGATCTATCATTGCTCCACATATTTAACGGATTCATGGCACATTTTTGTTTCTAGTTTTGTCGTCTACAGTACCAGAATAAGCTACAGAAGGCTGTGAGTTAAAGACTGTTAGTACACCGTCGGCCTCTGGGCGAAGGCACAGCCACGTTGGGGAGGGAGCCATCTCTAAGAGCCACTGGCGTTGACTGTCTTATCGATTCTACAGAAAGCAAAAGACAAAAAGAAAGAAAAAATCCATGTTAGTGCTGTCTGCGGCCCTATGGCGGGGGAGGGGGGCTCCCACCAACACACACTTTCCACAGCGAAGACGGGAGTGACCACCAAACCAACACAGGGAACAACCGATGGAGTGTGGAGATCGAGTGGGGAGAGACCAGCGGGGGATGAAGAGAGACCAGCTGGAATGTGGAGAGACCAGTAGCCCTGTAGTGTTGAGACAGTCCCCACGATTCAAGCACTATCACAGGGCTACAGTTACACATTGAAAGGTGAATCGGGATTAGTTTCCAGGGTGATTAAATATGTTATTTAAAAACAGAGAGTCAGAGAGGAAGTGAATCCAGGCGTTTTGGTGTCCAGTAAGCAGTTCATTTGGGAGCGCTGAAGTAGCGTGCCTTCTTCAATTATTTCATTACTGCGCCACTTTGCATCCACAAAATGGACACAAGCTTTTGGGCCTTTGTCCCACACCGTCATGTGTTCTACATGGTAAAGATAAGCTCGCCCGTGGGTATACCTGCCATTTTAAACCCCCCTACGCATCACTTCAGCCATCATGACTCCAACCATAAATTAAAAATCAACCAACCGTTCCACGAAATATAGACTGTACTGAACTATAAACTTAATGTTCTCCACAGACGTTTTTCAGTTTTTCTCCTTACAGCTGATAAAAGGACCGTTTGGACAGAAGTCAGATGTGATGAGGGCTAAAGGTTGGCTGGTAAATGATTTGTGCAGGTGTGGAGGAAGATGAAGGTGTTGGTCAGATGGATGTGAACATATGGGACAGGTGTCAGATCAAGGTATGGGACAGGTGAAGGTTTCCCTCAGGAAGACGCTATAGAACACCCCTGGCAAACAAAAAGATCTATAAGGGGTCTTTTGTTCCCAGTGCAATTAACTTTAATTAAAAGCTGCACTAATCTTCTGCTGCTCTGTGATTGGTGATTGATGCATGCTGTATACTGTTGTATTGATAGTTGTACATTGATGCGATGTTGCGTTTATTGATGTGATGTGATCTGTTTTACTGATGGGATGGACATTGATGTGATGTTTTGTTCTGTGGTGAGACCAAATATGATTTTCCTGCCTTGGCTGGACAATAAAGTTGTAATTGAATTGAATTGAATTGAAGGTGTGTAGGCCAGGTGAAGGTGGGGGACAGGTGGAGGTGAAGCTCAGGTTTAGGTGTGGGTCAGGTGGAGGAGAAGACACAGGTGTGAGACATGCAGGTCTTACTGTGGGGCCTCTCCTCCATTCAGGAAGCTGGTGTATCTGAGCACACAGAGAGAGAGGGGACACGCCACAGTGAGAGACTACAGCTAGCACATGCACACACATGCACACACGCACACAAAACCACACACATGCATGAACGCACACACAAACACACCAGCGTATGGACACACACACACACACACACACACACACACACAAAAAGATGCACCCATGCACGTGCACAAACACTCACACACTCACATGCACACACGCAAACACACACATGCATGCCAGAAGGGAGAAACTGCAGCTAACACACATGCACCTACACACACACACACACACACACACACACACACATACGCACACACACACACACAAGCACACACACATACCAAGCTCTTACTTTGCTGCCTCCGTTGCCTCCTTCAGCTCTTCATCCAGTCTGGAGGAGGTCAAAGGTCAATCAGAGGAGAGGAAAAGAAAAAGAGAAGGCAGCCACACAGTTGGGGGGGGTTGGGGGCGGCCAGGGGTTTGAGTGGTTAGAGCAAAGCAGAGGCCACTGGTGATTCATGCCACTGGGGTTCAGAGGTAACACAGCTTCCATTTTTATCAGCTGCAGATTCATCACAGAGACTGGCACATGCAGGTGTGACCAGAAGCACAGGATTGGAAACACTTTCCAGAGAGAGGGTGGGGGCTCTAAAGGTGTGGCCATGACATCAGCAGGTCCACCGGCCGGGATTGGGTGGAGTTAGTATAGGGGAAGGGGGGGGACGGGACGGGGGGGTGATTACACAAACTTTCACCCAACGTTCAAAAAACGCAGGCCACGGTTTACCTCATGCATGCAAATCGCATAATACCCCTTTCGTCTTCGTACCTTTCCGGGGGGAAAAGGAAGGAAGGGGAGGTCAGGTGAACGAGCCAGTAATGTGGTTTGGGGGGTTGAGTGGGGTGGGTAATATCTTTCAAAGAGAAATATTCCCACAACCTCAACAATACAGGGCCCTGCCCACCACTTGCACCTCAAATATCGGCCTGGTTGCCCACGGGTAAAGTCAGAGAGGTGTCAGCCACACGGCAAGGTGACGCAAACCAGTCTTTATACAGTATAATAATTATATACTGTATAAAAGCATTCCTACTATTTGTACATGGGTAAAGGGGGTGGAGTGGGGCGGGGCGGGGGAGGGGTCATCCTAATATGTCTTTTAGTCTGCAGCTGTTTCACATAGTCCACCATGTGCAGGGGAAGGATGAATTTACAGGCGGTACGGTGTCCGACGACACGAGACAAAGGAGGGATACTAAACCAATCCACAACAATTCGATTCTGACCATTAACTAATAACTGCTCTGAATGAAAAGAAACAAGATACAGTAGCACTTCCGTCACAAAACAAGTACAACTGGAGTGTTAACAAGGTTAAAGGTTAAACTGACTCATACTACATAAGGGATTTTCAGTTTCCTGATAAAAATGGAATCCTGGCATGCATGTGTATAAATCGCTTACGTATAAAATCTCTGGAGATGCAAAGTTCATGGCAGCAATTCATACCCAGAGTGTAACTGATTTACGCTAGATGAAATTACAAAATTAAAAGTTTGTAGAACTTAACCAGCCTGTCTAGATTTTTTCTTGTCCCACCGGATCCACAGAGAACATAGTACAACCACAGTCCCACATGACACGCACGATACCCTGCTATAAACACGCCAGGCGCGTGGCGTTACTGTGGCTGATGTGACGTGCAACACGCTGTTGACACACTCTACGGCAGTGGCGAGGAGAGGGATGAGCTGATTTGATCATACTCACTTGACTATGGTCTCTGGGATGTGCACGTACTCCATGGGGATGATCTGCCGCAGTTCTGACAGGCTGCTCACGTACTTAATCTTACTGCTGAACTTGGAGCTGCCAGGAGACGGACGGACAGAGTGTCAGTGGAGACACAGTGAGATACAGGGGAAACAGAGTGAGATGGAGGAGATACACAGTGAGACACACAGTGAGATACAGGGGAAACACAGTGAGATACAGGGGAAACACAGTGAGATACACAGTGAGACACAGGTAAGCCAGGCCAAGATGCATAGGGGCACATAAAGGTCCTGGGGCCCCATTTATTAAACTGGGGGTAAATTTAACCCTAAATTTGAGCATACACTAAAATCTGTGATCCTGCATATCCATGCAAAATGGGATTTATCAATGTTGCGTATACTACATATACGCATGTTTTCCTTGATAGATCACACTGCAAATGTGTGCACACGCACAAGCTCAAGTTCCAATCCACACCCAGTGAATGGCCTTAATTACCCTAATATTCAGTTGGTAGAGCACAGCGTTGGCAACGCTTAGGTTGTGGGTTCAATCCCCACTGGGGCCACATATACTGAAAATGTATGCATTCACTACTGTAAGTCGCTTTGGATAAAAAGCGTCTGCTAAATGGTGTATATTATATTATTATAATATGGTGAGCTATTCATGAGCCGTTCATCGTTATGTGCAGAGAAATCTGCTCAGTGTGTGGAACACATGCTCCCGCCCAGATACACATTTTGCTTATACATCCTCCGAGAGCACTGATGCAGTCATCCCGCATAAAGCACAACAAAGAACTAAGCATATTCTTGAGAACATACATAAGAATACAGAATAAAGAATATCCAGCACTGCATCAAGCCTGGACTTGAATAGCCTGAGTGTTTCTGCCTCCACTACATGAACTGACAAGCTGCTCCACACTCTGTGTAAGAAAAAAAACAACTTCCTGATATCAGTGCAGAAGGTTCCTTTAACTAATTTACACTTGTGTCCTCTTATTCTGCCAACTGAATTCAACCTAAAACATCTTTGGTTGTTCACTTTCTTAATCCCTTTTATGAATTTAAAAACCTTAATCAACCCCACCCCTTAGACTCCTTTTGCTAAGCTGGAACATGTTCAACTTGAATAATTATTGGGGTTTTTTTATACCAACACTGCATAATATACAAATTAGACTGCAAATGCTGAGTTAATACTGTTATCACAGCTTATTCATTTGATAAGTTTGTCGCATCATAATTATCACATTATGGTTATCCACTTGTGCTAGTGTATTTATTTGATATGATAAACAGAGTGTGTTCTCCCACCACTCTTTCACTGTAATGGCATGTGGAGCCTTCTGTATAGGCAGTACATAACTACTTAGATTGAAACGCTTGTTGAAACTAACTGGTACAGTGATGTCTTTGAATAACTAATAACAAAACAAAGTCTCTGGATTTCAATACGACTCTTCTGCCACTGCAGGCGTGTACGTACGGTCTGAAGTTTGTATAGAGGTATGCACTTGTCCACGTCAAGTTTAATAAATCACAAAAAATGTTGTGGAGTTGTGCATACGCACAGTTGATAAATGGGGCCCCAGGAGACTGTCTATCTGATAAAGGCCGTGGCCACTCTACCTGATGAAGTGCATGATCACCGTATCTTATAAAGAGCGTGGCCAGTCTACCTGATAAAGGGTCTGGTCACTGCCAGGATGGTCCTGATGAACCAGGAGGGGTGAACGATGATGAAGGATTTCAGATTCTTCCTGAGTCTGATGGAAAAAAGAGAAATACGGGAAGTGTGATAGATGCCTTTGGATCTTTTATATGTCCAATCTCAAATGATGAAAGATATGCATGTGTGTAGGTGTGTGTGTATGAATTTGTGTGTGCGTGTGCACACATGTGTGTGAGTGTGTGAGTGACTGTGTGTGAGTGTGTGTGAGTGTGTGTGTGAGATTGAGTGTGTGAATGTGTGTGTGCGTGTGCATATGTGTGTGTGAGTGTGTGTTACCTCCTGTCTATCATGTAGTAGCACTTCTTTAGCCAGCCCAGTCCGGGCATCCTCCTCCGGGGCGTGGCTCCATTAAGGTAAACGATCATATAGTCCTCTGCCACCATTAACTCCAGTGTGCTGATCACATACCTGTAGGAAGATAAACACACCTTCACACCTGGACCCAGGACCAAAATGACAAAGTCAATGACAAAAAAACAAGCGATTGTAAACTAAATTAAATCCTCATAGAAAAAGTTTCAGAGAGAGAACTATAATTTGCAAGGGTAATTATAAGAGAGAGTCCTGTTTCTCACCAACAAACCGGAATGTCCTGGTCACAGTATTAGTATGCCCATGAAATACTCGGTGAAATGTGTTTTTACGATTCTGGAGCAACATTCCCCATCATGACTTGCTTGAGTGTCACCCAACCATCCGGAAATAAGTACAATAAAACAGTTTTATTATAGGGATTTGGTCTGTTATTTACTGGACAAACAGTTACATAGACAAAATGGGTGAAGCTGCACATTTATTGACGCAATTACATTTGTCTATGCCACCCAGTGTGGAAACAATGCTCATATGGTGCATTTCAGAGGGTGAGGCACACCATTACCGCCTGTTGACTTTGCTGATCCCAAAAGTTGTGAAACTATTTGGTGCTCAAGTGCTCAAAGCATCATTCACTTTACTCACAGAACACATTCACAGTATCCTACTACAGGTATTTTACTATTTTACTAATAGTATTTTAACTGATTAAAAACAATTAATTCAATCAATTAACCCAGATTTTTCTGACAATCTGAAATTGTCAATTTTATTTCTTGGTATTTTAAAACAACCCTTCTTTTTGGACTCATATCCTCATTTTGTGAAGTGATGTAAATATCCACCATGGGGCTATTACAGTTACTTTGTTGAGTGATTTACCAGAGAAGAGGGCATAAATAAGTACGTCCAATGTACAGTATGTCTTAGAGGACATTGAGATAAGGTATGGAGAATTACTAGAAAAACAACAAAACACTTAAGACAAATAAGGTAGCAGGCCCCGATGGCATATATCCTAGAGTACTCAAGGAACTCAGGAGATTATTTATAAACCACTGACAGATATTTTTATGCAATCCCTAAACACGGGAGAAATGACTGGAAGCAATGTAGTATAATTCCAATATATAACAATGGGGGACCGTACTGACCCAGGGGACTATAGGCCTGTCAGTTTAACTTGCATCTCATGTAAAATGCTGGAATGTATTAATAGAGACAAATTGGAATTATTCCTGAAAAACTGTATTTTAGGGCGGCACGGTGGTGCAGTGGATAGCACTGTCGCCTCACAGCAAGAAAGTCTCGGGTTCTAATCCAGGCCGGGGGCCTTTCTGTGTGGAGTTTGCATGTTCTCCCCGTGTCCGCGTGGGTTTCCTCCGGGTACTCCGGTTTCCTCCCACAGTCCAAAAACATGCACGTTAGCCTAATTGGAGAGTCTAAATTGCCCGTAGGTATGAGTGTGTGAGTGAATGGTGTGTGTGTGCCCTGTGATGGATTGGCGACCTGTCCAGGGTTTATTCCTGCCTCTCGCCCCTATGCATGCTGGGATAGGCTCCAGCCCCCCCGCGACCCTGACCAGGAATAAGCGGCTTAGACAATGAGATGAGAGATGAGAAATTGTATTTTAAGGGATAGCCAACATGCTTTTTTCAGGGGGAGGTCACAACCACCTGGACTTCTTTGAGGAGGCTACAAAGTGATTTGACCTGAACCAGGCTTATGATATTACATATTTGGATATATAATGAATTCAGTAGGAATTACAGGAGTTGGTTCATAATTGGCTGCAAGGTAGAATATGAAGAGTAATGGTAGGAGGGGTCATATCTGACCTAGGGTCTGTGGGCAGTGGAGTCCTGCAGGGATCTAGGCTAGGAGCTCTGCTTTTCCTTATTTTCATAAATGATCATAAATAAAAGGGATGTTACTTGGGAGTTTAGCAAACAGGAGGGATTTGATTACGCTTTTTAAATTCATAAAAGGAATGAACAAAGTGAATTAGCAAATAATTTTTAGGTTGACTTCAGTTAGCAGAACAAGAGGGCACAGGTGGAAATGAGATAAGGGTAAATTCTGCCCTGATTTCAGGAAGTATTTTTTTAAACAGAGTTTGCCAGGTCATGTAGTGGAGGCAAATATATTCTTTACAATAGGAAATTATGAGCCTAGATGGGCTGAACGCCCTGTTTTATTGTCGTCATATGTAATATAATCGTCATTATGTATTTGTGGAAGGCGTCTGTGAGGGAAATTTCAGATTACAATGTTGAAAGAGTTGTAAGCATATGTTTTATATAGGAATGTGAATTGAACTGAATTAATCTGGCTCTTGACAAATGCCTGTGGCTGAGGCGCAGGGGCTTTTTTAATGTCACATGCCGTGGTAGGCGCAAAGCTTTCAACCACACAGGATATCTGCGCGATAGCGCAAGGGGGCACCCGCTTCCCATAACAAGGGCCACAGGCAGCCATACCCGATGGCGTGCCTGACCTGAAGGTCAACTGGGCTAAGAAGAAAGAACCTCGTACCAATCAATAATGTTAGGGGATGCCCCTGTGTCTGCGTAAAACTGTATTAAAGGCAAAGAGAGACTGCCTCTCTTTGTACATCATATCGAGCTCTAGCAAAGCTGTGTGGTGTGCCTGCTTGAAAGTATATTGAATAAAGTACTTTGTGTGTAGAATTTTAACAGAGTGTTGTATTGGTCTTGTTTCTTGTTTCTTCTTTCTTGTAGTGAATGAAGAACTCTGACCTTACACGTCAGTATAGGCAGGGGAATTGGGGTGATTAACGGCCAAGCCTACTGGCAGGGCAGCTAGGGCACACAGCTGTGTGGCATAATCGAATTGTATCCGTGTGCTTAAAACTGCTCTACTCTTTTAGTAGGTGGCTAGAACCTGGGAGAGGAACACGCGGAAATTTCTATTTTGTTCATTTTATTTTGTTCCATTTATTGTTTTGTGTCTTGAAACCCGTGAGGGTACCCACATACACACATATACTCACACACACACACTCTCTCTCTCTCTCTCTCTCTCTCTCTCTCTCTCTCTCTCTCTCTCTCTCTCTCTCTCTCTCTCTCTCTCTCTCTCTCTCTCTCTCTCTCTCTCTCTCTCTCTCTCTCTCTCTCTCTCTCTCTCTCTCTCTCTCTATCATACACGCACACACTCTTTCTCTCATACCCACATACACTCACACACACTCTCTCTGTCTCTCTCTCTCACACACACACAAACACACACAGACACAGACAGACAGACAGACAGGATTCCAGACCAACCCTTGGGCAGAAGGAAAAGCTCACAGAATAGTTTCTATGCAGCAGATTCTGTAGACTCACCAGATATTCAGCATAACACTCCAATTTGATGCATCTTCTGAAAATTCATGAAGATACATGACCAAGTGCAACACTGTGGCAATGGACATTCTGCACTGAAATAAACTCGGGAACATCCAGTCATTAGGGGGGTAGGGAGGTCAGGAGAAAGGCAGAAACCGACTATCTCGTTAGTCTATAGAATCTGTGACTATACCCAGCAGCAGGGAATAGTTACTCACACAAATCGCTCACAGCACAGTTATTGAGCCTGAATTAGGGCAACAGTTACTCACAGGAAGAGGTTCTCCATTACATAGTGATAATCGTCCCTACTGCTGTCTGGGAGGAAGCACGCTGCAAAGACGATGATGGCGTTGAGGTCTCCATAGTAACCTGCGAGGGGCGGGGTGGGGGACGTCATCTCGCCATCTCATCGTCACACATGTTTTACTTACACAGTGAAGGGGCACAGTCACATACACTATGCCCTTAGCTACCTGATTTATAAAACCAGTAAAAAGGCTAAATCTCAGATCAGATAATGTTGCACAGAAGCAGTGGCCTTGTAACCCAACCAGAACGATCTGATGTCCTTCCATGAGCTTATAAAGCTAATTCTCATTCCCGTGTTTATACAAGTAGACAGCCTGGCCCTCTGAAACACTTTTGCCACTGTTTGACTCAGAAGGAGGAGTACTTTGTCCTCTTATGTACCCAGTTAATAGAATTATCTTCTACTCTACTCCACTCTACTCTGTTTGCCCTCTCACCTCCGTGGGAGATGACCTTCTGGAATGGCTCGATGCTCTTCATGTCGATCCGGTGCTCTTGCTCTCCGATGATGACGGTCCTCCACAACCTGGCATCCTGCCGCTCCTCCTCTGCAGTGTATTCTGGGATAGCCTCTCTGGCCTCCCTGGGCACCTCCTGATTGGCTGCCTGAGATTCTGTGGAAGTGTGCATGTGAAATTAGACACTGTGGTGCTGCTGCCAATCATTCAAACATCACACATCACACAAAGTCACACTTGTCTGGCAGTTCCTCCGTGATACGCAATGACTGGACCTCAGTCTTGCCAGGTTAGTCTCTGACAACAAAATAAAAATAACAGTATCTCCATAATTTAATTTCTGTGGGAAGGTATTTAACATTTAAAGGCATACGCCGACAAACAGGATGCTGAAGTAGGATGCTGAAGTAAGATTTAAAAAATAATGAAGAATGTATATTAAAAAAGTGATCAAGAAGTTGTAAGCATGGGGCCTCCCGCGTGGTCCAGTGGTTACAATATTCAACGCCGGCCACGGTGACCGGGGTTCGATTCCCCGTCGCGCCAGAGTCGGCTCCTCAAATCATTATTCAGTGCCTTTTATTCCTTCACAATGGGCCTAATTTTTCAAGCAACACACAAATTAAATTTCTTGTAATCCCTTGTACCAACATTTACAAAATTGGGATGCATCAAATTTTTCAGTAGTCCAACTTGTTCGAATGTGCGAAGGAAATTTACAAAAACCTGAGACCACACACAGTGTGATAAACTCTGCAGTCTTTTAACTCGAATCTTTCACTTTTATTGATGAAATTGGTCATCAAATACAAAATAATTTGTCTGCATATTTTGTCCTGAAATACTTAAATATCATAAAGAAAGATACTGTGGTGTCCCTAGGGGTCGGGCGACACTCACGGACCTTGCAGAGGGCGTAGGCAAGTTAAAGAACAGAGGAGGCAGTAATACAAACAAAACAATAATTTATTAAACTAATACTGACAACAAAGTCCACAATCCTTATATCGTCATCGTTGTCCAAAATCCAATTCCAAATCCAGGTCAGTTCTGTAATCCAGTCCAAAGTCGGTACACAAGCAGGGTCCTCAAAACAATCCAATTCCAAACACAACAAACAATCCAATTCACTTTCACATGCTCTTTCTAACTCCCGGCTGGACAAAAGACATCACGGTTTCCTTTCTCTCTCCACATTCACAAACTCTTTCCTACTCCTTCCTAGTGTGATCGGAATCAGCCCTTTAAATAGGCCTCCACATGGCCTTCAGCTGTTCATTAGTCCCAATTGCTTGACTGTTCAGGTGTGGGACTGTGGGCTGCTGGGACATGTCGTTTTCTGGCTCCCATTGGTTGAAGGGCCAGGCAGCCATTTCCTTGGGCAGCCTCTTAGGCTGCCACAATACATTATAAAGAAACTATTTTAAATAAGTAAAACAAAAATGATTGAAATGATTAATAGCCTGACAAATAATTACTATGATTCCATAATTGCAGTTTTGTTTTTCAAATAATTAATTGATGAGAAATACTATTTCAAGGGCCAAAATGCTGTAAAGTCCATGCTTGCAATGGCGGACCTTGCACGATTAGAGGAATTGGTGAGAGCACTTTGGCAAGATTGCATTTTCAGGGACCGGTCTGACTTTTTTGCCAAGGATGGTGAGTGGCTCATGAGCCTGTTCCGATTCCCTAGAACCCTTCTATTGAGGCTGTGCAACATCTTAGAGCCAGACTTAATGAGGCAAACAAGAAGATCTTGTGCCATTCCAACACAAGTGCAAGTGCAAGTGCTGTCAATGCTTGGCTTTTTGGCCACTGGAACTTTCCAAGGGAGATTGGCGTTAGTCTGGAACATCCTAACCCTCCATGAGCCACATACTGCCTGGTGTGCTTCATTCTATTGTTAAAGTATATTCGATTTCCCTATAGTGCGCAGAGCCAAATTGGTGTCAAACAGGCCTTTTTCAATCTGGCCAGCCTCCCTAATACAATCGCTGCCATAGATTGTACCCATGTGCGCATTAACGCTCCATCCACCAACACCTTTGCCTATTATTCCCCTTCTGGAATAATACTGGACAGCAACACCTCACCGATGACGGCACCAATGCGCTCCTCCGTTTGGGAGAGCTTATCTGGTGTTCCTTTGCCTCCTCCAATGGCTTTCATTTTTTGCCTGCATGTGGTTATTCGTTTTTTTGTTTCTAGTTTCATATCAAACATTTTTGTTTGACTTTTTGTACACTTCGTTCAACAGATGAAACACTATGAACTCGTCTTGTGACTTCTTGCCAAATGCCAAATCTTCTGCTACAGAATAATACATTTTGTTCGGAAACAGCAGTAACCTCCACCCTGCGTCTGACTTCTTCTGCCTTTTTACTTTCTTTTTTTTTTTTTTTTTTTTTTTGTTTCTGATTTTATCCCATTTTCTCCCAATTTGGTATAATTAGACCCACTATTTTACGTTCCCCCTAGTAATGTGAGTTCGCTGCCGTAACAGTATCCAGTATTACCTCCACCTCTCCCCTCCCTGGGGCGGACAGCCAATCGCCGCCCCTGGTGGCTCCCGCCAGAGCCGACACTCTTCTCTCCGTGCCTGGACTTTGACGCCATTTCTCACCTGCAGACCATCTTTGTGGGTTTCCTGCTTTGCCATATATAGTATTTCTGAGGCAGTTCCATTATGTTAATTAAGGGACCGTGAACGTGCTTCCAATTTACGGCTGTTTGGGATTTATCAACATACGCACGGCGATACGATTGAAATTAAGTGCCTTCGAATGTTTGATAAATGCGGTGGCAGTTGTTAGTTCGTATAATTTTACAGGGAAACTTAACGTGCATATTTACGGAATTATTGATAAAGGAGGCCCAATGAGCGGGCACCCACCTGGGTGATGCCCGGCAGCCTTTTGTCCCAGAATGCTACAGCTACAGTACAGTGGCTACTCCTCAGCACACGTGCACATGCACACACACAGGCAGGCAAAACCAATGTTAAACCCGTATAAAGACTCACAGACGAACACTTCCAGTGACATTATAGTGGTGGAACATTTGACACCTAGCTGTAAAGCCAGAACATTAAACAGCTTATGGGGAAAAAGGGACCTTCCGCTGACAGAATTTGGCACAAACCATGGCAATACCAACACCACACTGCCAACACTTCGGACCCTCACCCGTCTGTAAACTCAGTAACCAACTACGTCACTAGGCAACTAGAAATGATCTATGCCTTAAACAGCAGCTACAGCTATTCTCATTTAAAAAAATATATAAACTAACACCCCATATAATTTACTGAAATTTGACTGAAATCCTCAGTGGATATTCATAACTAATATGTAAAATAATAATGCAATAATGTTTAAATAATAATGAATCACTAGCAGTTGCCAATACCATGCACTCACAATGTACACAGTGTTATATTTCTTCCCAGCATTTTATTTCCTGATAGAGCCACACAGTTGGTGAGTCATGTGAGATACAGGACAAATGTACGGTGGTATGCTTCCATTCCATTATATTCCATGGAAGTTCTCAGTTTTTGATGCATTCTCACTGTGGATTTGTTTAAAGGCATCAGCTGAGACCGAATTCAGCCAAGCCATCAGTCAAATCCAACTCCATATCTCCATGTGTGTGCATATACAGTATATATTGTGGCAACCTGGCAGACAGAGCCCGGTGCAGGGGTTAATATTGTGCCATCTACCGGTCACACCTCACGACTGCCACCTGCAACGAATTAACACCTAATCAACTAATTAACACCTAATCAACAGTGGATAAAAGGAGCCAGGTTTCCCTTGTGAAGAGAAGGAGGGAGGAGTGGAGTGGAGTGGAGTGGGAGTGGAGTGGAGTGGAGTGGAGTGGAGTGGAGTGGAGACGAGACGAGACGAGACGAGAGAGACAAGTTTTTGGAAGTGTTTGGAACATGGAGAGAGAAGACCTGTGAAGTCTGTTGACCAGCCAGGATTTGATGAGGCTTTGGGTAAGGGGTTAGCTCCCCAGAGCGGAAGAAAACTTTTGTTTAAGTTTAGAGTTTGAGTTGTGTTGGACGGTTTATTTAAATGTTTGCACTGTTTGAGTGCCTTCCCCATTGTTTTGTGAGCAGATTTTCCTTTAAATAAAATTATTTTTGGTACATTTAACCCTGGATCTGTTTCTTGGTTTGCACTACACCACGTAACACCTACAACCAAACCCCATAGGGTGTTGCAATATATATATATATCAGTGGTGGGCCGTCAGGGCCTGCAAGGCCTTCTCTGCTGGCCTAAAAAATATCTGAATCACAGACTGATGTTAATTATATTTTGTCCATGAATACTTATTAAATAATTCCAAATGGTCTGTCCGCTTCCTTTCATAGCTTTTCCCCTGGTTGCGCTGCTTCCAGACGTGTATTTTCATATTAAAGCATTTAACCAATCACATTTCAGCCATCTTTTGTTGCCAGGGTCAAAGAAATCTGCCTGGAGGCCTTCACAATCAGTTCTGCGGGCCCTGTAGCATAAAATAAGTGTCGATCAAACTGTTGCTTCAACCAATCAGATTTTGAGTTGGCGACACCAAGGCCCTCTAGCAGGCGTACGGTAACGCCAGCGTATTCACACCCTTTGATTGGATAGTCAGAGAGTGTACTAGCCAAGCTAGCAAACTGCATCTGTAGCGAGCTGCACGAGCAAAAATATAGTTGTGTTGATTTAATAGCTGTTTTGTCAACCCACAATGGCTGAAGGAGGAGAAGAAATGGATTTAGTTGCAGATTTATTGTCAAAGCCATTTTCAAGACGGACTTTTCAAGAAAAGCTGGACATCGTTAAGAAAGGTCGGGCAACTCCGAAGCTAGCAAGCCTGTCACAACCGGGAAAAGGATTTGTCCGCCACTTTCAGTCCACTAACTACGAGCGGTACCCCTGGCTCACAGGCTCCGAGGAACACTGCAAATTGTATTGCTGGGAGTGCTTGTTATTTGCCACTGATCGACATGGTGTTTGGAGCCACACTGGGTTTGTAAATTTGACTTGCCTAACCAAGGCAGCAACGGACACCAAAGCACTGCCGGACACTTACAAGCAACCTTGCTTTCCAAAACTTTTGGGGAAACCAGAGTGGATCTACAGCTGAGCGAGCAAGTGCGCAGGGAAACGGAGCGATAGAAAAGGACTTCTTGATGGAACTGAAACGCACGGATAATCTGTACGACAGAGTAATTGAACTCTTTTTGAGGAAAGAAAGGAGGATGGATTTTGTGTACAAATAATAAGGATTTTTGGTGAGTAAAATGTTGCTATTTTCCTAAATAATATTGCAATTTTATGAGGTTATTATTGATGCTTTTTTATGTGTGTCGCAGCTGTAGCTGCAGTAGAAGGAGACTTGTGCACCCCGGGTTTGTTTCTTCAGTAAAGGCATTTATTCTGGCTACACGAGTTATCTATCTGCGATGCAACGGCTCTTTATACTGCATTTCTGCATAATAAGATGGTTTTTATAGCCATAAAATAGTTATTGAGGGGTGGATTGATTCAGACGGAGCACTACTGAAGGCCTAGGTGTGAAATGCACGGCCCGCCACTGATATATATATATATATATATACAGTATGTATATATGAGGTAGACAAAATAATGGAAACAACAAACAATACTGTATATGAATATAACTAATAAGGGCTGTCATTTTTCTTCAAAACAGCTTCAATCCTTCTTTGAATGCTGTTATACAAGTTTCTAACTGTTTCTAGTGGAATATTGGACCATTCTTCAAGAAGGAAAGCCTCCAGTTGGGAATCTACTCCACACTATAAATTCCAGAACTTACCATAAAGGTTCAATTATGTTTAGATTGGTGATTTGGGAGGCCATGGAATGTGTTTCACTTCATCCTGGTGTTCATGAAACTACTATTGAATCCGTTTAGCAGCATTTATGGGGGAGTTATTGTCTTGGAATATGGAAACATCTTGAGGAAACAATGTTTACATCACAGGGTGCACATGGTCACCTAAAATGGCTTCATAATCCGTGGCAATAATTCTACCATAGAGTAATAATCAAACTCAATGGCTTCCAAGAGATGGCTGCCCATACCATAACAGATCCACCACCATGTTTAACAGTTGGGAACAGGCAATGTGGGTTGACGGCTTTCTCCAAACAAAAACCCATCCAGACATAGGAAAAAGAGCAAAAGGTTACGACATACAGTTTTGTTGAGACTGGGTCACGGAGATGTAGATTCAGTTCTGTAATTTTTGAGTCCTTTGTTTTGTGTTTTTTAGCAGCCATCCTGTAAAGTGTCTGTCTGTCTTTCCTAGTCGGTGAGCTTTGACTGGCATCCACTGTTCCTCTTTCCTAATGCATTGTTCCCCTTGACACGTTACATCATTTTGCTGTCTCTGTGACTGACCAACTCTTTAAAAATCTGTTAGACCTCTCTTGTTGCTTTAGATACGAGCATATTATCCTTTTTCATGTAATATTTGCATTATTTTGTCTACCCCCTGCATATGTGTGTTTGTATGTTTGTGTGTGTGTGTGTGTGTGTGCCTGTGTGTGCATGTGATTATGTGTGTGTGTGTGTATGTGCGTACGAATGAGCATGTGTTTTAGCACGTGTATACGTGTGCGTGTATGTGCTGTCAGGGGGGTGCATTTTGGTCATCCTGCACAGGCAAACAGAATGTGGCCCAGCCTAAGCAACTAACCCACTCTGTATAAACCAAGCTGTCTTCCCCAGGCCCTATGATCAATGTTTGGTGTCACCAAGATTCTAATCATGAGAGGATTATTTCAACAGATATTTAGAAAAAATATCTTGTGGTAGTAAGTGGCCCAAAACAAAAATATAAAAAGAATCTGAATCTGGCTTGCGCAGGACTTTCCCCCAAATCATAAATTAATCAGGCATGGGCTAAAGACGGAGGGAGTCAACCTCTCCCCTCTAAAAACACTTAAAGTGTGACCTGTTGATGGCTTGAGCTCAGTTTCCTGCAGTTTATAGGAGTCTAGCAATTCAAGGCTGATTCTACACATTCCTGCATTCTTGGGAGATGTGGTCCCAGATCACACCTCAGCTGCATGTGTATGGTTTGGTATAATTTTCATCCATTTCAAACCTTATGTGATTGTTACATGTCATTTTTATGTGTAGGATTTAGTGTTTGTTATGGTAGTTGAACCTACCTCTGTAGATTGGACATTGAATATTTTGTCTTTGTCTAACTATTGTAACTTAATAAACCAGTTGTTCATTTTAATTGAATTGAATTGTATATTTTGATGAAGGTTAATCCACCAGATTGCTCTCCCTATCAACGAATGCTGTGATTTAATTGATAAGTAGTATCCTGTGTAGCAATTGTTATATTAAATCAAATAAATATATTTTACATGTAGGATACGTGAGGGATTTTAACACATAATACCACTTGTGTTTAGTATTCAGTGCTGAACTTTAAATAAGGGCATTTGACTGTTAAGGCTACTGGATACAGGGAATAGACCATCGTTATTCAAACTTCACTGTTCCGATGAGTGCGTACGAGTGAGTGTGTGTTTTAGCGCGTGCATGTGATTATTTGTGTGTGTGTGTGTGTGTGTGTACGAGTGAGCGCATTTTAGCACGTGCATGCAGGTGCATGTGATTATGTGTGTGTGTATGTGCGTACGAGTGAGTTTTAGCATGGGCATGCGCGTGTGCACGTCTGTGTGAGTCCCACCCTCCCACTCCAGCTCGTTGTTGTGGCCTGTGTACTCGAGGGAGTCGGCCTCGTCGGGCGTGTCCAGCTCGTCCACGTCGATGTCCAGGTCGTCGGGCGTGTCCAGGGCGTCGTCTGACAGGATGGAGCCCTCGCTCTGGTCCAGGGACAGGTTTATCTCTGGGGCTGAGAGCTTCTTCCTCTGGGGGTGCCCCCCCTGGAGGTCCAGAGAGGAGGGGGGCACTGAAAAAACAGAATATCCATACTCATATATTACACACACATGCACAGTACATACTTATACAATACACAAAGAGTACATATTAATATATTACACACAGAGTATATCCTCATATATTAAACAAAGTACATACTCATCCATTATGCAGTACACATACTCAGACACAAGACTACACATGGTGCATATATTCCTACTTTACAAAGTGCACATACTCAGACATGACTACACACAGTGTATATATTCTTACTTGACAAAGTACACATACTCAGACATAACTACACACAATGTATATATTCCTACTTTACAAAGTGCACCCAAGAGGCCACACAACTCCTGGTCCAGGCCCTGGTGATCTTGTGTCTGGACTACTGCAATTCCTTGCTGGCAGGCCTACCGTCCTGCGTTGCAACTAGTCCAGAATGCTGCCGCAAGTCTGGTGTTCAATCAACCCAAGTTCACCCATGTCACCCCTCTACTCTCCACTGGCTCCCCATCACAACACGCATCAGATTCAAATCACTGGTGCTTGCCTTTCAGGCGGCTAGAGGAACTGCTCCCCCTTACCTCCAGACACTCATCACACCCTACACCCCAGGCAGATCCCTCCACTCAGCCTCCTCTGGCAAACTGACTGACCCATCCCTCCGGGCGCCCGGCAGGCGGTCTCGCCTCTTCTCTCTGACCCCTCGGTGATGGAACGACCTTCCGCAATTGGTCAGGACCGTGGAATCATTTGCGATCTTCCGCAAGAGACTCAAAACCCACCTTTTCAGACTCCACTACCACTGAATTCTGTACATCTAGCCTATTCTGTACATCTACCCATCTCAACATCCGGTGCACCGTAGGAAGGTCGCACTGACAACGGCTCCGCATTCAACTCGTAGTTTTGTGTTTATTATCATTTGTATTGTTCATATTTTTGTATGTACTGCACTGTCGCTCATACAGTATGATCGACAAGCACTTTTGAAGTTTGTTCGTCACTGGACACAGACTTTTTCTCAACTTACCGAAGTACGTGCTGTGATTCCTTTGTCCTGCCGCCGCTGTGTTTACTAATACGCTGACGGAGGAGAAAGAGAAGAGGCAAACGTGCCAGTATCCTATGCAGATCTCGGACGAGATTCTGCAATCCGCCACTGCCGAGTATTTTACTGGCAAATGTTCAATCCCTGGACAATAAAATGGACGAACTACACGCACGGATTAACTTTCAGCGGGACATTGCGAACTGCTGCGTGCTGGCGTTTACTGAAACCTGGCTAGACCCTGCGGTACCTGACTCGGCTGTTACTCCGGCTGGATTTTCCATCTACAGGCAGGACAGAACTACGGAGTCAGGTAAACGCAGAGGCGGTGGGGTCTGCATTATGGTTAACTCTCGCTGGGGTTCGGATATAGCAGTAATTACAAAACACTGCTCACCAGCCCTGGAGCTCTTGGCTATAAAAGTCTGTCCCTTCTACCTCCCCCGGGAATTCAGTCCGCTATAATCACAGCAGTCTACATACCCCTGCAGGCGGATAAAACGCGTGCGCTGGAGGACCTTTACGGAGTAATTAATGGACTAGAGAACGCTCATCCTGAGGCAGCTTCTATTGTTGTTGGCGACTTCAATAGGGCTAATATGAGGAAAGTTTTGCCTAAATATCACCAGCATATTAACTTTCCTACCCGTGGTGATCAGACTCTTGACCATTGTTATTCTCAACTACGGGACAGCTATAAACCCCTCCCCCGCCCTGCTTTTGGTAAGGCGGATCACACCTCCATTCTTCTCCTCCCAACCTACAGACAACGTCTAAAACAGGAAAAACCGTTTTTTCGGACAGTTCAACGCTGGAGTGAGGAATCTATTGCCACTCTCCAGGACTGTTTTGAAACCACAGACTGGCAGATGTTCTGTGTTGCAGCTGAGGGGGACATTGATGAATACACAGACTCTGTCTCAGCCTACATCTCCAAGTGCATTGATGACGTCATCCCGAGAGTCAATGTTAGGATTTTCCCCAACCAAAAGCCCTGGGTTAATGGTGATGTCCGGGCTAAGCTCAGAGCACGGTCCTCTGCCTATAGCTCTGGGGATCTGGAGGCCTTGAGGAAGTCCAGATATGACCTACGGAAAGCTATCAGGAATGCCAAAAGAGCCTACAGGGAAAAGTTAGAGGCTAACTACCACAGTTCCAACCCCAGACGCATGTGGTGTGGACTGTGCTCCATCACTGACTATAAAGGGAGAAATAGCAGTGATGCCCAGCCTGCCGCCTCTCTTCCCGACGAGCTCAACACCTTTCACGCGCGGTTTGAGGCGAGCAACGTCATCCCTATTGCAAGCCCAGCTGAGGACCAGGACGACTGCACTCTGTCCCTATCTACGGCTGACGTGAGGAGAGCTTTTAAAAGAGTAAACCCTCGGAAGTCACCAGGGCCAGATGGCATTCCAGGCCATGTCCTCAGAGCGTGCGCCGACCAGCTAGCGGAGGTATTTACCTCTATATTCAACCTCTCCCTGAACCAGTCTGCAGTCCCCACCTGTTTCAAACAGACAACCATTGTCCCCGTACCTAAAAACATCCCATCATCTGCCTGAATGACTACCGCCCTGTTGCACTCACTTCTATCATCATGAAGTGCTTCGAGCGGCTAGTCAGAACCCACATCTGCTCCTCCCTTCCTGACACCTTGGACCCCCTTCAATTTGCATACCGTCCCAATAGATCTACGGACGACGCCATCTCCCTGACAGTGCACACCGCCCTCTCTCACCTGGATAAGGGTAACACATATGTGAGGATGCTGTTTATAGATTACAGCTCAGCATTCAACACAATTGTGCCTGCTAAGCTCGTTCCCAAGCTCAGGATCCTGGGTCTTAACACCTCCCTCTGCAATTGGATCCTGGACTTCCTGACGGGCAGACCCCAGGTGGTGAGAATGGGTAACCTTTCCTCCTCTGCACTGACCCTGAGCACAGGAGCCCCTCAGGGCTGTGTACTCAATCCCCTCCTGTATGCCCTGTTCACACATGATTGTGTGGCCACGCGCAGCTCCAATATCATCCTTAAGTTTGCAGATGACACCACCATCCTGGGTCTCATCTCCAACAACGATGAGACCGCCTACAGAGAGGAGGTCAGCGTCTTGGCAACATGGTGCCAGGACAACAACCTCTCTCTCAATGTCTGCAAGACTAGGGAGATGATAGTGGACTTCAGGAAGCGACAGGGGGGAGGGGGTCACGCCCCCATTCACATCGATGGAGCTGAAGTGGAGAGAGTCTCCTGCTTCAAGTTCCTCGGTGTGTTCATCAATGATGACCTCTCCTGGTCCAAGCAATCAGTAAAAACTGCCCAAAAGTGCCTATACTTCCCGAGGAGACTCAAGAAGTTTGGCATGTCTGTCAAAACTCTAACCAATTTCTACAGGTGCACTATTGAGAGCATTCTCACTGGCTGCATTACTACCTGGTATGGCAGCTGCTCCGCTGCTGATCGCAAGGCCCTCCAAAGGGTGGTGAAGACAGCGGAGCGCATCATTGGCTGCCACCTCCCCTCCATGCAAGGCATCTACCACACACGATGCCTTAGGAAAGCACGGAAAATCACAAAAGACTACAGCCACCCAGGCTATGGACTGTTCTCGCTGCTGCCGTCTGGTAGACGTTACCGGAGCATCCTAACAGTTTTTTCCCCCAGGCTATCAGGCTTCTCAACCAGCAACACTAATCTCAGTGTTCACATTGATCACATCATCACCCCAATGTGTACTCTAATCACTTTGTATGTACATTAAATGTACATCACGTCAATTTTAATGCACATATCCATTGGCACTTCTCACTTTATATTTACATATTTACATATTTAAAACTCCTATTCTTAATTACTGCTACAAATGTTGAATGTTTACTGTTTTGTATATTTATGTATATTTCTGCTATTGTTAATACTTAGTTGTTGCTTGCCATGTCCCAAGAATTTCATTGTTCAGAATGACCTTGTGTTATACTGTGCACTTGATAAATAAAACACTTTGACTTTGACTATTGTCATCACCACTGCCGACACTTCTTGTATATGTATCACTGCCTTCTCATTTAATTAAAACATATATATTATAATAATAATAATTAATAACCTTTTCCTTCCCAGTGTTACAGATATGGTAGGCAGCTGCCTACAACGATGTATATCGCTGTATTACTGCACTGATCTCGTGCGCAAAACTTTTATTGTTCCTACCATGTATTAATGCACATCTTGTAAGTTGCTCTGGATAAGGGTGTCTGCTAAATGCCTAAAATGTAAATGTAATGTAATGTAATGCACATACTCAGACACTAGACTACAAACAGTGTATCTATTCATACAATACATAGTACACATACTCAGACATGAGACTACACACACTGTATATATTCCTACATTACAAAGTGAACATTCTCAGACACAAGACTACACATGGTGTATAGATTCCTACTGTGGAAGCATAATAAAATATAATCAGTTGCAGAATAAAGTATAATCAATTGCAGAATAAAATATAATCAATTGCTATATATTGTTTATTAGGAACATAGAAATAAGGTTTACTGTCTTTATTCTCTATGCAAAATGTTGTTGGGAGGGGTTAGGCTGAGGCACCCGAGTGGAGAAGGTTGCTCAGGGTGCTCGTAGTCTCACTAGTAATTGTTTGACAGCCATACATACATAAATACATACAGGAAGCACCACTTCCTACCACAAAGAAGCCTCCGCTGAAGCGATCAGAAATGGACATAGCCAGTTTTACAGCCCTTAAGAAGGCTCTGTGTTCAGCCCCAGCTGTACTGTCATGAAAAGGAAAGGGTTTGCTCAGTCCTGACACAGGAAAACAGAGGTAGAGACCGCCCCTTATCTAATTTAGTAGAAAATGTGTATCCTGTAGCAGCAGCTACGCCCCCATGTGGCAGAGCGTGTGCAGCAGCTCTACGTGTGTTTGGGGTGTGTGTGTATGTTTGACAGAAGCAGAGAAAGTATGCATGTATTTTTTTGGGGGATCACCTGGCCTGTTCTCTGCCCCATCGGGACTCGTGGTGTCCTCTTCATATGGGACGTCCATCCCAACATCGTCCAGTGGAGACCTGCAGGGGAGCAGAGAGGGACAGTCTGTTAAACACACACTCACACACACTACCAACACACACACACACACACACAAACACCAAAACACACACACCCCAAACACATACATACACACACACCCCAAACACACCAACACATACACACGTGCACACACGCACATGCACACACAAATATAGGCACTCAGCCTAATCACACAAACACAAACACAAAAACACACACACACACACACACACACACACATGTACACACCTTCCCCAAACACACACTCATACACACACTCAGTGTATTTCGTCCATTGGTGTGTTTGACAATGGAAAACCTTCAGATGGCAGATTGAAGAGGTTCCGCTGAGCGAAGCACACAAAGCAGACAAAGAGAGAAGAGGAAGAACTCATTGAGCTGCAGGGGGCCTGGCAGATGGGCAGGGTTTAGGCAAACAGGGCAACACATGACTAAAGTCCAAAGAGAGACAGGCACTCTATTTTGAAAGCATGGATTGTTTCATATTCTAGGGCAAGAGGGTGTGTGTGTATATGTACAGGTAACTACAGAAAATAAAACAAACCATCAGAACCCTTCATTTACTCAAGTGTTTACTTTATTTGTCCAGTTACATGTGTTTCATGTGTTACCCACATGTCCTCTCAAACACGGAACATGTCTTCACTGGGAAGCATCTGCTGGGAATCACCTGCACACACACACCTAGAGCCCACACACCTACACACACACATGCACACGCACACACACACACACACACACACACGTTATATGGGACTGGTTTATTTGTAACACTACTTGTCGTAGGTTGCGTGACACATGATTTCCCAGATTGGACATAAAGAAGGAAGCCCGCCATTGAACATGTGAGCCACAGCTGTTTACAATAAAGGACTACTTTATAAGTGATATTCACACTGGCATATTTGATCAAGGTCACGAGCAGACAACACATGGTACCAGGAGTTCTCAAACTCATTTTGTTTTTCCAACAAGTCGGACGTCTGAGGACAACGTTTAATGTTGAAACCACATCAAGGCTAGTCAGTGGCTAGGTGGATACTAGCTTAGCTAGCTAGCTTGTAGTCTTGTGAAGTGAACAGAACCTAAATAAGAGCGGTTAGTGAAAGGAAACCGAATGGAATGGACCAGCTAAAACCCCCTATAGATTTGAAACTGTCCAGCAACGTCAAAGACCAATGGGTGTGTTTTAAACAGCGATTCTTCTATCTGCAAGCGATAGGAGCTGATGCAGAGGGCGACGAGGGGAAAGTTGGCCTGTTTTTAACAGTCGCTGGCTTGGACGCCATTGATGTGTTTAACAGCTTCCAGTTGAGAAAAGGGACTTTAATCTGGTTATAGTCAAGTTCGACACCTTCTGTACCCTGAGACGAAATGAAACATTTGAGAGATATGTTCTCAACAGCAGAATGCAGACAGAAACTGAATCTGGACCATAATTCATTGTGGACTTAAAGCTAAAAAGCCAATCGTGTAACTTTGGGTCCCTGGCTGAGTCACTCACACGCGACAGAATTGTCATGGGGGCGAGGGACAAGCGACTGCACGAGAAGTTACTCGGGGAGATGGACCTAGCACTGGAGAAGGCGATCCAAGTTTGCTAGGCTAGAGAAGTAACACAGACTCGTATCAAGTCTATGGACTGCAGTCAGAGCAGTGCTAGCCATGCAGTGAGTGATGTTGATGAAGTCATGACATTCAGGGGGAAAAGCTACCAAGCAGCGTGGCGGAGAGAAGCAGGCCCAGGCAGGCACATGCAGGAGCAGAGCGGAGATGCAGCTGTGCTTCCGGTGCACCAGCCTCGCCATTGTCCCACATACGGAAAATAGTTCAATGTTTGCGGCATGAAGAACCACTTCACGAGGGTATGCAGAACAGCAAAGGCAACCAAAGAAGGTCACTGCATCAAGGAGGATGCCAGATCCAGAGAGTTCTTTGTGGGCTCAGTAAGACTCACAGGAGAAGACGATGAATGGAACGCTACCTATTCAGCTAATGGCACAGACATTCATTCAATCATTCATTCATTATGTACATTTTTACATTTTACATTTTAAGCATTTAGCAGATGCTCTTATCCATAGCGACTTACAAGATGTGCATAAATACATGGTAGGAACAATCATAGTACGCGCAAGAGATCAGTGCAGTAATACAGCAATAGACATCATCATTGCAAGCAGCTGCATACCATACTTGTAACACTGGGAAGGAAAAGGTTAGTAATTATTATGATTTTTAAATGTTTTTATTAAATGGAGTAAGCAGGGGTATATAGTGTTGAGCAAGTAGGCAGTGGTGATGACAATTAGCTAGATGCACAGAGTTCAGTGGTAGTGGAGTCTGAAAAGGTGGGTTTTGAGTCTCTTGCGGAAGATCGCAAGTGATTCCGCGGTCCTGACTGATTGCGGAAGGTCGTTCCACCAGCGAGGGGTCAGGACAGAGAAGAGACGAGACCGCAAGGAGTGGCTGCCAGGCGCCCGGAGGGATAGGGCAGTCAGTTTGCCAGAGGAGGCGGAGCGGAGGGGTCTGGCTGGGGTGTAGGGAGTGATGAGTGACAGTATGGGGGAGCAGTACCTCTAGCCGCTTGAAAAGCAAGCACCAGTGATTTGAATCTGATGCGTGCTGCGATGGGGAGCCAGTGCAGAGAGGAGAGTAGAGGGGTGACGTGGGTGAACTTCGGCTGGTTGAACACCAGACGAGCGGCAGCATTCTGGACTAGTTGCAGTGGCTTTATGGCACAGGCCGGTAGGCCTGCTGGCAAGGGATTGCAGTAGTCCAGACGTGAGATCACCAGGGCCTGGACCAGGAGTTGTGTGGCCTCTTGGGTGAGGAACGGTCTAATCCACTTATCCCAGCATGCATTGGGATTCGAACCCGGGACCTTCTTGCTGTGTGACGATAGTGCTTGCCACTGCACCACCAGACATTGTTTTCAAATTGGACACCGGCATTGGAAACCTAACAAACCAGTGACACATACAGGTAGAAAGGTTCCACTTGCCTTAAGAGATAAGCTAAAAGCAGAACTTAAGAGACTAGAATCTCTTGATATTATTCAGAAAGTGGAGGAACAATAGTAATAAAGTAGTAAGAGATGGCTTCCTCAGGTTATGCATAGACCCAAAAGAACTAAACAAATATGTTTGTGGGGGGCGCCACTCATCTCTACGAGGCAAGCTAATTCTCTGTGGGCAGCGAACTCCGCTTCCTTCGAGACGGAATTCGCCCACCCACATTCTGGAGACTCCTTATGTGCTTCACGGTGAACCCGAGTCGGCTCACCTTCCCCACTCCCCCTGGGGCAGACAGCCAAATGCTGCCCCCGATCGGGCCTGACGACCAGGGCCGATCTGGTAGAGATGCGGGTTTCGAACCGCGTCCCTGACAGGCAGCGGACACCACATCGGACCAGCCAAAATGTGGTGTGTTAGACTGCTACACCATCCGCCACCCCAGGCTCTGTACTTTTAACACCCCTTTTGGGAGGTAGTCATTCAAAAGGTTACCTTTTGGTTTGAGTTGTAGCCCTGCAACGTTTCACAGAAGAGTGCAGCAACTCTTTGAGAATGTGCCAGGTACAAAAGTTTTCCACAGACAATGTACTAATCTGGGGCAACACTCCAGAAGAACATAATGAAAGACGGAAACAGGTATTAGACACAGCAAGGGCTAGTGGGCTAAAACTCGATGCACACAAATTCCAGTACAGGCAGAGAGAAATCACTCTTCTGGGGGAGAAACTAAAGCAGGAGGGAGTTCAGATTGACCAAAGCGAGGTGACTGCCATAAAGAACATGCCCCCTCCTACTGACAAGGAAGGACTTCAAAGATTCTTAGGCATAATTAATTATGTTGGTAAACTTGTACCAGACCTAGCCGCACACAGTAGTCAGATAAGAAGCTTAATATGAGTGGACATGGGACCGTAACCATCAGAAGGAGTTTGACAAATTGAAAACGCTTATTATGCAAGCACCAGTGCTTAGATTTTGTGATGAAAAGCGCAACACAAAGATCTCAGCAGATGCCTCTAAAGCAGGCATAGGGGCGGTCTTACTGCAACAGTATGGAGCATGGTGGAGGTCTGACGCATAAGCCTCTAGGGCACTAACAGTCTCAGAGTGCGATTATGCCCATATTGAGAAAGAGGCATTAGCCCTGGCATATGCCTGTGAGAAATTTGCCTGTCTACATTTATGGCAAGAGGGTGTGGGCCCAGACTGATCACAAACCTCTGGTAACCATGGCAAAGAAAGGGTTAGCCAACACACCTCCCAGAAGTGCAGAAGTTTGAAGCTCCAAAAATATGACCTACAGCTAGAGTACAGGCCTGGTAAAGAACTACTAGAAGCTGACGTTTTGTCGCGGGCCTTTGATAGCTCAGAAACGAGTGAGGGTGGTGAGCTAGATGAAATGATTTGTTTCAATCTCATCAGAAAGAACTGCCCAGTTTCAGATGAGATGTGATGTGGACAGTGATAGCTCGTGCCACAGCGGAGGATGAGACCCTGAAAAGAGTTATACAAGCTATCACACAGGGATGGTCGGTGCATTCGATGCCTGCACCTTACTCTCAGTACGGAGATGAACTGTCAGTATTAGACGGCATTCTATTCAAGGGTTCAAAAATAATGGTGCCACAAGTGCTACGGAGCAACATGTTAATTAAGATATGCGAAGGGCACTTAGGAATGGAAAAGTCAACATGACGAGCCAAAGCAGTTCTATATTGGCCAAACACGGGGGCTGATACAGAGAGGTCAATCAGCGCGTGTGAAGTTTGTCAAAAGTACAGGTCAAAACAAAGCAAAGAACCACTGCGGGTTGGGGAGAGTGAAGTGTTATACTTGATTATTACTCACACTATCCTGAAATAGCTTTGTTAAGAGAAACTACAGCATCATAGGTCATAGTGCAAATCAAGTCAATTGTAGCACGTCATGGGATTGCTTCAGAACTTAGAACAGGTAACGAGTCCCAGCTCCATTGTGAGGAGTGGAAAGCTTTTGCACAGCAGCATGGGTTTAAGCATGTCACCTTGAGTCTAACTTACCCACAGTCGAATGGGTTAGTAGAGAACGGTATGAGAATAATCAAGCTCTTGATCAAGAAAGCAGTACTCAAGGACTGATCTTTATCTCGCTCTGCTCAGCTACAGATCCACCCCCCTGAAAAACGGCCTGTCATCTGCAGACATGCTGTTTAACAGGAAGCTCAGAACAACTATGTCTGACGGGGACAGACAGCGTACCGTGAAGGTAAACGAAAAGACAAGCACACACAAAAAAGGTGTTATGATGGAGGGGGCAAAAGAATTGAACAAGCTGAACCCAAATGACAGAGTGAGAATGCACGATGGCAGGACCTGGAATCTGGAGGCCAGGGTTTTGCAAAGCGTTGTACCCAGGTCATATGAGGTGGTGACACCATACAGGCACCACATACAGGCGTCACTTGCTACAGGTGCCAGAGACGGTAATGGAGACACAAACACCTGCACTGTCAATCCAAACATCACCAGAGACTTTTAGAAAAGCCTGTTGAGGGCCTCCCGCGTGGTCCAGTGGTTTCAACATCCGACGCTGGCTACGGCGACTGGGATTCCCCATCGCGCCGGCCGGGAATGCCATCGGGGCGGCAATTGGCTGTCCGCCCCAGGGAGGGGGGAGGGAAGCCGACACAGTTTGCTGTGCACAGGAGTGGTTCTGGGGTACCAGAATTACAGTCGAAGGCACGACGAGTGCTGTCTCAGAGGAGGCAGCGCTTCGCCTTTGTCACTGCCGGTCACAGGACTACGGCAGCGAACTACGAGGGAGGGTATTGAACTAAGCACACGGGAAAAACGGGGTAAAAGAAAAAGAAAAGAAAAAAGAAAAGCCTGTTGAAATTAGGAGGACTGGAAGTAAGTAAGTAAGTATTAAAATTTATTTATATAGCGCCTTTCATACAACTAAATGCAGCTCAAAGCGCATATTAGGGATATTAAAGCACCACAACATCTAATTGAGAAAGTAGTAATGTTTCACGGAGACCACTGTAAGCAGAATGCACCGTACAGAGTTAGAACTTGTGGAAGTTATGATTATTTTGGTGAAAGTGCTTTTCTGAATGGGTTTCATTTCACACATGCCTACAGAATGCAGTGGTTATTTTTTTTGATGTCTTGAATGCATCGGGTGTATGTATGTTGTACGTTATTGTTAACATAGGCCAATGTACATTGTTTCATTATACCAACAGTCAAAACACTTATCTTGATAAGGGGGATGTGTTACATGGGACTGGTTTACACACCTGCACACACACACACACACACACACACACACACACACACACACACACACACACACACACACACATGTACATACATAAATACATAAACATAACGTACAGACAAATGCACAAGCACACAGACACACACACCTCATCCAGAGGAGGAAGGGGAGGCTAAGCGGACTCTGGGACTGACTCCACACAAAGGATGAGGATGAAGATGGTGATGAACAAGGCACAAGGCCAGCTGATCGATTCTCCGTCTCAGGTTTCTTCCCTCACAGCCACTAAGCCCTCACAGCAGAAACGCTGTTATGTCACCCCTTCCACTTCAACGCACACAATCACACGCTTCCCAAACCCCCGGCCAAAACACAGGATCACTCCACTCCTGCTAAAGACCGACACCTCAGATACACGCCTGCAAACGTGTTTCCACATGCGTTTTCTGAACGTTGTCGAAATGTTTTCACTCAACGATTCACGTATTTGATCACATCCTAAAGTCTGCCACCACAAACACCACAAATACAACACATTACTGCAGCTGACTGCACTTTTAACAATGAGGAGGAAGAGCATTCTCTTTCTCTCTCTCTCTCTTTCTTTCTTCCTCTCTCCTCAACACACACACACACACACACACACACAAACATACACACAAATGCACATGCACAAACACACATACATTCATTCACACACACACACACACACACACACACACACACAGCACGCACGCGCACACACACACACACACACACAGGCACACACGACAACAACACTAGCAACAACAGCACAATCTGTTCATCCAGCAAATGCTCTGCAGCTGTGCATCTTCTTCATTAAAGAGCCTGAATCACACAACATCTCTGTCGGCACACAGATGATAACTCACCACTTTAGAGACCTAAATCAGCTTGTTTTCCTCTTTCCTCCTCCTTTTTTGTGTATCAGATGCAGGCTCACAGCTGTCTCCCTATCCCTTTCTTTCCCTCTCTATCCCTCTCTATCCCTTTCTATTCTTCTCTCTGTCTTTCTCTCTCCCTCTTTATCTCTCTCTCTCTCTCTCTCTCTCTCTCTAGCTCAGCATCCCCGCTCCTCCACCATTTTGTGGTCACATGACTTGGGCTGCGAATCTAAATAAAGATGCTGATCACCTGCTCCCTGACGGCAGTTCAGTGGAGTGTGACAGAGACTGCGCAGCTGAGACTACACTGCTGAAACTGCGCAGCTGAGACTACACAGTTGTGACTACATAGCTGAAAGTGCACAGCTGAGGCTGAAAGGGGAAAGGGGCAGGCAGAGTATGGAAGAGACAATGGCCAAAACCCCCAACCGCCCCAAAAACAACTCCCCCCACCTCCAGCAGGATGCCTACGACACAGCCTGCCATTGTCAGAGGTCCCCCAGGGGGAAGGGGGGAGGGGAGGGAATTGTGTGTGTTCTCCTACAGAGACAGAGATGAATCACAACGTGGAGTAGCAGTGTGAACTACATCCCCCATGACGCAGTGCAACAGAGGAGGTGGCCCATATGGCAGTGCTGTTGGACAGAGCTGCCAGGGTTTAGCTTTCTCAGCCAAAATGGGATGAATGGTAACAGATTTTGCACTGCCTCGTGGGATTGAAAAGGCAGCTGGCATGTGTTTTTGTTTGTTGTTGGGGTTTTTTTCCTTGCCTTTTTCCTGATATTATGTCAAATGAACAAATTAACACAGATTTTGAGTTAAGTCGTAGCAAGGAGGAGCCGGTTGGTATTGTGGTCTTCTTTTGACTTTTTCCAAAATGGGCGCCGTTGAGGACATTCTTCTCACAGTTGGTTTTGAAACCAGTCTATCAGCGCTGCTGTGGGCCGACGAGTCCAAGGGCGAAAGTCAGTGTAGCACAAACCCTTGTGGCATTGATAAGGCCGAGGAACAGAAGAACACGTTCCTCCCCAGTGTCGGGAGATTCAAAGCCTTTGTGAAATAGAACTTTGGCCGCTGAACAAAACGCACACATCTATCTGTCAGTTGGCTGAAAAGATGAAAAAACACACACCTCCTTCTTTGATTTATTTTATTTTGGAGGGGATTTTTTTTATACATCAGTCACTAATACACACACACGCACACACACACACACACACACACACACAAAGTGGCCAGTTAGGCAGGCATCCTGATCTCCCTGTTACCGGGCAACGGTCGCCATTGTTGACAATGTGTACTCAAGCCTGAAGTTTCTCCCTACATTCCAGTCTGTTGTATCAACCTCATCTGCCCCACTCAACCCCTGGCACACGAGGATCATGGTCATTTCCACCACTGTGAATCTGCACATAATATTTTCAGCAAACACTAATAGAGGGATGGCTCTGGAACGGCAGTACTGTAGTGCGTATTAAAATGAAAATCCACCTGTAAATTCCTGACTGTCATTCAGAGAGAGCAGCCCCAGACGTCCTCTGGCCTGGCCACACAGTCATCCAGAGTGCTCTTAGGGTTAGGAAATTAAATTGTGGTATTCTCTCATACCGCCAAGATCAAATGTGATGCGACAGTAATGACTGCTCTCAGTTTTTTTTACAATTTTTTAAACTATTTTTTCTGACGGTACACACACATCGAAACCTTGTATAAACGATCATAAACCCAGTTCCCTGAACTAACACCACCTCTCACATAGCACTGACACCATCTCTCTCTCACTAGTCGAGTTCTTGTGGCCTGTGTTGTAATCCCCTAATCCCCTCCCCCCCTATTTCCCCTAGTTCCTCCTTTGATTGTAATGTCCTCGTTTTTATCTGTTGTGCCCTGTTAAGTTTTGCCTGTGTTAAATGTAAGTAGATGAGCCCACAGAAATGTAATGTGTTGTATTTCTGTGTGTATTTCTGTGTGTATTTCTGATGCTGCGAAGTTGAGGGGCCAGGCCCAAGATTATTACTCTGGTGTACCTAGTATCACAGATGTAACAAAATAAAGCAATCAATCAAAAAAAAAAACGATCTCACACAGCACTGACACCATCTCTCTATCACTAACTCACACAGCACTGACACCATCTCTCTATCACTAACTCACACAGCACTGACACCATCTCTCTATCACTAACTCACACAGCACTGACACCATCTCTCTCTCACTATCTCACACAGCACTGACACCATCTCTCTCTCACTATCTCACACAGCACTGACACCATCTCTTTCTCACTATCTCACTTAGCACTGACAGTAGTTTATGTCAGTGCTGTGTGGGTGGTGGTGTCAGTGCTGAGTCTGGGACACTAAATCCCTCACAGCACTGATACACTACACGCCACACCCATAACATACTCCAGAAGTGCCAGCCTGTTTCGTTTTTTTAACTACAATACCCAACACTACACTAGAGATACTACATATATCCTATTCGGCTATATAGCATATCCATGACATCTTCAGAAAAAAATACAATACCCAACAACACTCAGTCACTCCTGCCCTTAATCTAAGTTGGGAATATATTCCTCTTTTTTCGGAATTATGTCCTGAAGTAATGAATTCCACTGACGCCAGTGCTCTTTGTGCAATCCTGGAATGCTGAACTACAGGGTCAGTAAATATCACACCTTCCAGCCACACATATTTTGCAGGTGTACCTGAAACCACACCTGAAGGAGAAAACCATTCACGGCAAATAGGAGATATTGATTAGGTGGATGCGTGAGTCAGTTTTTCAGGTGGCATTATTTTAAAGCAGGATAAGATCTGTTTGAACACTCACCTGTGTTTGTTTCAGAGTCTCACCATCCAGGAAGTAGCCTGGGGGAATTTGCATGAGGCAAAGCCCGTGCTGAACTCACGGTCAAAGTCCTCCTGACTCTCTGCTCTCTCTCCCCATGGCCAGCCAGAGCTCTGACCCATTTAACAATCTGAATGGCCAATGTTTCACATCCACTTCTGTTCTGTAACGTACATTCAACTACTCACACACACACATACACACACACACACACACACAGCCTTTCCCTCATAAATACACACACGGAATCTCTCTCCCTTTCTTTAATCATATTCTCTCTCACACACACACACACACACACACACACATATACAGGCATGTGCACATACATTCAAGCACAAACAAACTGGCCTAGGCTTCCTGCAATCGGATTGGCGCCCACCGATTTCTGAGGGTGGATTTCATTGGCTGGGGCGGTTTACCATTTCACGCAGCTTTCGTCAGATTTGAATCTCACAATTACTGACTGACCATTGGTTAACTGGCAAAGCATATCCCAGGAAACTGGGCAGAGTTATATACCACATAGGAGTGAGAAACGAATCACAGGTACGAGCCTAACAAGTGAGGTTACTACAATGATAACAATGTTTCAGAGCTAAAAAACTCAATACAGCTCCGGGTTATAGCAGCACAAAGACTCTAAAATTGCCTGGGCAACCAACACCCAGGAAAATCCATGAAAACCAAACAGCGTTGAAAATGCAATATACAGCTGTGTTAAAGTTCACATTGACCTTAACAGAGAGTCCTACACAGGGTAACATTCACAGTTTTGGGTTCTATTTGGACAACCCTGCCATAACCAGGCTACAGATACTGAGAAGTGCGATACCTCCCCCTAGTGGTCACATAGGAGTGTTACACCTGACTCAATGCAATAAATAAAAGAGCAGTAATTGATTTATATATACTATATATAAAAATAAAAGCCCATTTATTTTAAATGTCAAAAGTAAGGCTAAATGCAAGAGACTGGGGTTTAGAGTAAAGGTGGTATTCAGAAACATGAAAACCATCACATAGCCTGAAACCGGGATGTGGGATATATCCAAAACTTAGGGAAATCAGCAGAGAGACAAGGACAATGAAGTCTGTGTCATTACTACAACCACAGTACAGATTACGTGGTACACAAGTGAACAGGTACAGGATGAACGACAGAAGCAGCCACTGACCTGGGAGACATACCCTGGGTGTCGTCAGGCTCCGTTACCGTGAAGACGATATTAGTCCTGCATTCCTCACCTCCCAGGCCTCTGAGCCTGGAGAATAAAAATACAGGAGAAAAAAACAAAATAAATAAAATAAAGACGGAGACGGAAAAGCAGGCCGAATATAATTATAAATACTGATATAAATAAATAACTAAACTATTATTCATAATGTGTTTTTATATGCAACTAATACAAATAGCCCAAAAATGTTTTCCTTCAAACGCTGACTTCTGCATGCGGACACTAAATGCAAGGGAACAAATTAAAAACGACTTTAAATGAAAAGGAGTTTAGCAGATGTAATGAGTGCAGGCTATGTGTCAGAATCTCTGTCTCTCTTATTTCAGTTTATTCCCCAAACGTCTCAGACTCACCTAGCATCTGATACAGAGGGGGAAGAGCTTAATTAGCTCCTGTAAATACTGAGCACTAATGAGCCAGCTAATGCATAATTAATGAGGCGTAAACAGCTTTATAAACAGCTCTGTTAGTGTGTTTCCTCAGGAGCGCACGCTCACAGGCACACACACACACACACGCATGTATGTACACACACTCACACACATACACACACACTCACACACACAGACACATACACACACTCACACACATATACACACTCACACACAGAGACACACACACACACACACTCACTCACACACACGCACACGCACTCATGTACACACTAACTCACACACTCACACACACACACAGACACATGCATGCAGACACACACACACACACACACACACACACACAGACAGACAGACACAGACACAGACAGACACTCATACACAATACACACACACACACACACACACACACACACTGCAACACAAATACCTCCATACACACAAGACCCCAAAGTGACTTTTTATTGAGATTATTTCCACATATTTATAATTTGGAGTTTCATCCAGACTTTATGAGTACATATCAGGAATCAGTGTGGTTATAGAAATATTTTTTACGTAAAGCATCAATATGAAAAAAAGGAATGAACAATAATCTGTAAGCTTTGAAAGTAACACTTTTTTTTAGGTAAGTTTGTTTTTGTTTTATGAATTGTGGCATTATGTACATTCTTAAAGAAATTCAGTATGCAGCTATAATATCACATACATACCCGTACAAATATCTTTGATTTTGTTCTTGTACTGACTGTGAACATAAGTTACATTCTAATTTAAACAATTAAACTCAAATCTCACCCAGAGTCCTCAGCTGCGTTGGGCTCTTCCGATGCTCTCTCTGCTGTCTCTCCTATTGGCTGTTTAGCTGAGAGCACCATCAGCCCCTGCCAAAGCTGGTCTTCCATTGGCCGGTCTGCTGGAGACTCAATTAGCCCTGGCAACTGCTGGTCTCCCATTGACTGGTCAGCTGAGTGCTCCATCAGCCCTGACCAAAGCTGGTCTCCTATTGGCTGTTCAGCTGGGTGCTCCGTGAACCCTGGCCAGAGCTGCTCTCCTATTGTTTGTTCAGCTGGATGCGCCATCAGCCCTGGCCAAGGCTGGTCTCCCACTGGCTGTTCTGACAGGTGCTCCCTCTGGCCCTGAGGAATTTGGTCTCCTATTGGCTGCACAGCTTTACATTCTCCCCGTCTCGTAAGAAGCTGGCCTCCCATTGGCTCAGCATGCACGGGCATCATCAGGCTGTGGCCGGCAGGGGGGGCAGCCTGATGCAGGAAGAAGCCATCCGCCTCCCCTGTGAGGTCACAGGCGAACGGCGACCCCACCTCCCTCACGGACCTCCCCGAATCGCTCTCTGGGGTGTCAGTCATACCAGAGCTGTCTCCTGGGGAGGGGGTATCGCCAGGGTCATCCCCAGCCGGCGGCACCCAGCTTTGGGGTCCCCCCGGGGTCCCCCCCTCCTCTTCCTCTGAGTCCTCCAGCGAAATCTGAGACCTGACGTAGATCTCCTCTTTGGCCCTGAAGTGACCGGACAACTCCCTGGCCACGGCACTGCTCGCATCTGTGCTCCGTTGATGAGGACTGGCCGTGTCTGAGCCGATGGGGTACAGACTGTGTGAATCTGCTTGAGGACTGCTTGTGTCTGTTTTTGATGCTGTGTTTGGCCTCCACACGTGCAGCTCTGTTTCGTAAGGGCTGTTCAAAAAGCCGTTTGAGTGGTGGGGGCTACTCACGTCAGTGTCCTGGTGCAAGGGGCTGTTTAATTCTATAGTCATTTGGTCAGGGCTATTTAGGTCTACGTTAAATTGGTAAGGGATGTGCTCATCCATGTCTGTTTGACAGGTGTTGATTGCATCAGTGTTTGACTGGTCAGGTCTGATTGCATCAGTGCTTGACTGGTCAGGGCTGATTGCATCAGTGTTTGACTGGTCAGGGCTGATTGCATCAGTGTTTGATTGGTACGGGCTGATTGCAGCTGTGTTTGATTGGTATGATCCAGTAAGGCACGTGTGTAGTGAAGGCACAGGCTCATATAGGGGGCTGAACTCTCCAGCCTCTCTGACCGTCCCTCTACCCGAGACCATGATGTAGTCCATCTCGAGGCCGGACGAGTCTCCATCAGAGTTCGACCTCACATCTTCGCGGCTGTCCCGCTGCAGGGGGTCAGGGCTGGCCTTGCTTCCATCCAGGGAGTCCGTTTCCCTCGAACCCGGGCTAGCCGAAGCCATCGGCAGCGTGGCGACGTCTGGCATTGGGCCCACCACACAGGGGAGCTCCATGTCCGGAGAAAACCGGCTGGGGTGGCTTGTATGTGCACGTTGCTGTGGAGACGGGCCCTCGCACTCTGCCTGTTTAGTCGGTAGCTTCGTGCTCCCTAACTTCACCAAAACGTCCCAGTCGTAAGGTCTGTCCAGCCTAGAGGGGGCGCTGGAGAGCCGCTTGCCCAGCGTGCAGGTCAATTCGTCACCTGAGGGGGGTGTGTCCTCCCTCTGACTTAGGGGAAACGCAGTGCCCCCTGGTGGCGGTGTGACGCCCAGCAGCACAAAGGGGGAATTGCAGCTGGAGTCGTCAGCAGAATCCGGGCGCTCTGGAAGTGCATCCGCCAATGCCTGAGACTCCTCTCCGTTCTCGTCCACTGCCAGAGGGTGGCGCTCCTCAGCCAATGGTGCCATGACCCGAGTCCCCGTGAAGATGGCCGCTTCCTGGCAGCCCTCAAGCTCGGGCGAGTTCGGGTACCACAGCGTTCCGGCGTCCACGTTGTCGTACTCGGACACTGACTTCACCATGCTCCCGCACGTGGGCGTGGCATTCCATGTGGAGGGCTGTAGCAACAGGTGACCGGGGAGATGTTGGATCTGGGCGGTGATGTTGCTTTCCTGGGCGTGGCCATAGTCGTGGATCAGCGGCGGTAATTTATCAAGCTGCCAGGCCTCCTGTACGCCACCCGGCTCAACTGGCTCGGTGAGCCGGACCTCTGACCCGCGGTCCTCCTGGGTCTGACCAGGCGTGTCACTGGAGGGGCGGGCCACGCCCTCGGGGCTGGTTTCCTGGATGGTGGTGTTCCACATGCCCATGCCCTCCCGGCTGCCCTCCGGGGGGCTCTCCAGCGATGCCCCCAACTGGGGGCCCGTGATACGAATCCGACCGCTCAGAGAAGTCGGGGGTGCTGAGGGTGGACTGGCTGTCATCCTGGATGGTGGTGTTCCACAGACCCAGGGAGTCCGGGTAAGGGCCGGCGGCCTGCAGGAAGCCCCTCTGGGCAGAGTAGCTCCAGAAGTCGGATTCCGGGGACCCGTCCTGGCTGTGTGAGCTGTCCTCTTTCGAGGTCTCAGGGGTGAGCGGGGTTTTCTGGCTCAGGCTCGCCAGCGCTTTGAGGGGGACATGCTCCCCCATGCCTGGGGGATGGAGGGGCGTGTCTTCCTCCTCGGGCGGGGTCAGCTGGAGGTCACCCAGCGTGCCGGGGTTCCACACGTCAGAGACGGGCAGGTTGGGGTTCCAGTTGTCGTATGTCTCGGCCTGCTGGGTCATTTGGACGAACGGGTTCCACATGTGGGCGCTGTCCGGGCTCAGGCTCGGCTCTTTGAAATGGTACGCTTTGCCGTTCTCCGCAGGGAGGTCCTCCACGGCCGAGGTGCCGTGTTCCGGGAATGTCGGCACGTGCGTATCCGGAATGTCGGACAGGATTATCCTGACGTCAGAAAAATCGCCGACCTCCCGCTCGCTGCCGGCGTCTAACTGCGTAGGGGCGCATTCTGCTGGCCGCCACTCCTAGTTCAGAATTAGCAAACACAAAAGCACAATTAGGAGCACATTTTTGTACATAAATCCTTATGTCTGCTGTAACTTGATTGTACTGTGTTGTTAGTGCCTGTGTTCTCTTGTTTAACCCCCTCCCTTATTTTCTGTCACTGTATTAACATACAGTTTAAAAGCAACAACTTTTATCAACTTGGGATCTTGGGACCTTGGGATCTAGTAGAATTGATAGTATCAGCAAGAATATATGTTATGGTTGATGATGACAGATCAGATTTTCCTTGCTTTAAATTTTTTAGGAGAAATTACACCTACTAACTACTGCATCGTTCCTATTGAATGAATGGTGCATGAGAATCATCTTTCAGATGGATGTAGTGAGACATATGTTCCCAATAATATATGTAATGCAGCATGTATCCTTGTAAATAATGTAGATAAATGTAATTGTTTGAGGACAGACAATGCTGTGATGTAGGTGAAGGCTCAGTCAGTTCACATGGAGCAATGGAGGGTGGAGCATTCTATTTAAGAAAGTCAAAGTTTCAGGATTTCAAAAGAGCTCTGAGGAAGGTCAAAAGGATCAAAAGCTTAGTTTGTAGTTTGTTAAATACACGTGATACCTTTGTGCAATTTTGCACAGCGTGCAGGGGAACACTCTGTCGTCACACGCTATTTCCACTTACACACCTATTTCCACCTTTATACACCTGCAGCGTATTACAGCATGGCGTTGACAACGCTTAGGTTGTGGGTTCAAATCCCACTGGGACCACTGCTAAATGGCATATATTATATTAGACATTTGCAATGAAAAAGTACTCTTTTCAAGACATGAATTCCTTAACCACGAACCAATTGGAAGGCTTTGTGCTTATGCAAGATGATTCCAGCAAGATATTTCTTCACTCTTCCTCAGACACCTGTGAAACCTCCTTCGACTGAAGATTTGAAAATGCAACTATACCTGGATGTGTGAAGGCCTCACCTTTCCACGGCTCTCCTGTTTCACGGGCACCTGATGCTCATCCAATCTCCACAAGCTTCCCTCCTCATCCTCCAATGGCTGTGCATTCTCACCGCCAAGCTCCGCCTGCTGTGTTTGGAAGGTGCTTTCACCCACAGCAAAACGTTCCACACCGGATTGAGGGTGACAGTCCGTATTTTGATGAGAGGACACCCCGTCTTTCGCTAACGGGAAACCTTTCCCCTCTTCCTGATTGTCCCACCTCTCTGCATCGCACGGAGTTGCAGGACGGTGCTCCTGATTTGGGGAGGGGGGCAGTACATTGACGCTCTCTCTGTCCTCTGGTTGTTTCTGAGTCTCACAGACGTTAAAGGGGCTGAGTAGCCTCATCACGTCGGACATTTCCGTGACATCGTGGTCTTTTTTCCCGTCAAAATAACCCCACGATTTAGTGTAGTTGGAGGAGGGTTCACTGCTTTCCAGGACAGAATCGTGCAGGTGAACCCCTGCACCTTCCTGGCTCTCACCTGCCGTGGGCAACATTCCATGCTGTACCTGTCCCAGGTGAGTTATAGCCGGGTCAGACATGTCGAGTGCACCTTTGGGGACGGATGAAGCCCAGAGGAGTGTGTCTCTGGTGCTGGAGGACATGGCTCCAGAGTCCATGCTCACCAGCAGGAAGGAGTCATCGTCCCTTCCTATCCCCTCCCCTCCTGCCTGCCCCACGTCATTTGCCCCCTCCTGCTCATCCAGGTAGACATCTGGGCTTTCCTCTCCAACGTAGGCCGCCTCCATCAGGCTCCACGTGTTGGCGTCGTCCGAAGTCGACCCCTTGGTGTCGGAGGTGAAGTCGTCCCAGGGCTCAGACGATGACACGCTCTCCTTGTTCCCCAACTCGTTGATCTTGTCCGCCACGTCCGGGAAGAATTTGGGGTGCACCCGGCCCCCGCCGCCGTCGCCCTCCACCAGGCTGTTTACGGGCGTGGCCGGGAGCCGCCCGTCGGTGCTATCGCAGAGCAGCGGGTCCAGGAGGGGCGAGGGGAACCCCCCTTCCATCAAAAAGCTGCCCTCGCTGCCGCTCTGTCTGCCGGACGACTCCGAGTAGAAATCTACCAGGCTCAGCTCCCCGAATTCTGACAGGCTGGAGCTGGCGTGCTCCCCAGAGCTCCGGGTGTGCTCGTCGGCGCCACCTGCAGCGGGGGAGGTGCAGCCGCTGCGCAGCGGGTCAAAGCCGAACAGGTCGAGGTTGTCGCTCTTGTTCCGGGCAGAGAGGCCGCGCTCGCGGGGGGCGGGTCTCCCGGCGGTAGCCGCGGCGGCGGCGGCGGCGCAGAGCGAGGGGAAGCTCAGGGCAGGATTGTGGAGGAAGCCGGTGGTCTCTGCCACTGGGCTGTCATCGCTCAGGAACACTGAGCTCTCCTTGGAGGAGCGGCTGCTGCGGACCGTGACCAATCCGCTGTCGGGGCTCACCAGCTCCGCCCCAGGCTCTCCGAGGGCCTGGGGGGCCCCGCCGGGCTCCGGCACGCTCTCGGCGGCATTGGCCGGCTCAGCGTCGGAGCTGTACATGTCGGTGATCCCGGAGGAGCCCTGGGACAGGGGAGCGCTGCCCGCCACACCCTCAGTGGACGAAGTCCGGCTATTGGGCAGGAAGAGCCGCTGGCGGCGGTCCAGGAACTCCTGCAGCAGCGTGACGATCTGCTCGGCATAGACGGATGAGCCGCGCTGGCGGTACAGCTGGACGGCCTCCATCAGGCAGGACAGCGGCTCCAGACCCAGACTCCAGCTCCTGCCCTCCTCCAGCTCACAGCAAATCTGCAACACCACAAAACACACACACATCATTTTCACTTTCCATCACTAAATAGTGACTGCAAGATATAGTGGGCACTAATATAGATATAGGCCTCACTGTCTGACGCATACTGTGTTGTATTGTGTTGTGTTGTAGTATATTGTATTGCAAATTGTACTGTGTTGTATTGCATTGTATTATATTGTATTGCAAATTGTACTGTGTTGTATTCTATTGTAAATTGTACTGTATTGTATTATATTGTGTTATATTATATTGTATTGTAAATTGTACTGTGTTGCATTGTGTTGTATTATATTGGATTATAAATTGTATTGTGTTGTATTGTGTTTGTCATTTATGCTGCCATTCGTGGGAAAATGTCAATTTTGTGAAATATTAATGGACATCAATGATTTCTAATCTAATGTGATGGACTGCCTTTTCATTTCTTCAAAAAGCACAAAAGCTACAGACGCTGAACTTTGTGCGTGTCATGAGGAAATCTTCACACTTTCCCCACCTCCTAGTGAGCACATAATCACTTTGAGAGAAAACGGTGCCCACCTGGTTCAGAATGTCTTTATTTCCAGAGAACACCGCCACCTGCTGGCACTGGTGGTAAGGTTCTTGCAGGGAAGAGGACAAGATGACAAGCCCCTCGTAACCATGGCGATCACAGAATGATTTCAAGTCCCCGATCAGGGTCGGGCAGGTGCTGTAGGCCTGAAAAAAAGCCACAGACGAGAGTCCAGCTGACCTGAGCTGCACGTTCATGACAACCTGATGAGGACGTTCAGTGAGCACATCTTTACACCCATATTCAGAACACGGTCACTGGCCCGATCTTTCTTACAAACCTCAGTTACATGACATGCCACACACTGACCTTTACAGATATGGATGGAAGTGTGCAGATTAAAATGATTGCTTAAAGTACATTCAGCCACAGCATGAAAATTACCTACAACACACCACTGACAGAAAACTCCCCATATTCTCTTACCTACTGAAACTCCCCACATTCTCTCACCTACTGAAACTCCCCACTTCTCTCACCTACTGAAACTCCCCACATTCTCTCACCTACTGAACCTCCTCTCATTCTCTCACCTAGAGAAACTCACCATATTCTGTCACCTACTGAAATTGACCATATTCTCTCACTTAATGAAACTCCCTACATTCTCTCGCTTACTGAAACTCCCAGGTCTAGTCACCTACTGAACCTGCTAGCATGGTTTTCCGTACAAGTATTTTGTTTCTTGTTAAAGTGCGACATTTCCCCACAATACTTTCTACCATATTGAAAAAGAGATGCTAAATTGCAATTGGCCATTACTATCCCTATGTGAGTGTTCATATGTTTCTTCTCCATATTTAAATTCTGATATTTTAATAATTAAATAAATAAAAAAAAAAAAGGGCAGTCTTTCTTCCGTCCAAAGTTTTGAGAGACGGAAGGTGGGGGGTGAGGTGTGGGGTAGCCTGCCAGGACTGGCCTCCCGTCGGAGCAAACCCAGACAGCACATCCATTACGCTAACTCTCCAATTAGCCATGTATCGTCTCATTGCCTTTATAATCTGCTCTGGAGGCACGCAACTCATAACATATTCCATGCTAATGAGCAGGCTGCTCGGCGCCCCCCGCTGGCCATGCCAGAGACTGCGCTCTGAACCGACCCGACCGCGGCACGCTCTGAAAAACTTTGCCACAGCCCAGCAGCACCTGTTTCCTCAGGTGAGGCAATTAGCCAGTTGGTGCCTCCCCCCACAGCTTAGCGTTGTTTTCGAGAGAGCCCTCTTGCAGACGGAGAAGAGTGGAGACTCCTCAGAGGTCAGATAGCTTCGTGCTTTGCCTTTGTTATGTGTTATCAGTGTGGACCTGCAACGCTTCCATATTCTCAAGCCCCAAAAGCCTGTTTCTGCAACCTGACATGACCAGGGCATTCGAGGAAAGTTTCCTGCTCCTGGTTTTAAGGCTGCAACTGTAGCCAAAATGGGACTTGGAATCCGCAACCCTCGGGTCAAAGGTTGTGTGTTCGAGCAGGAAGGGTATTTTCTGCTCTGCTAAAAATGTGTGTCTGACAACCTCCTGATGAACTGCACAGCTCCCCTCCTCAATACTCCTGGAGAAGAAAAGGTACCCCTGCTTTGTTATGAATATCTCCGCATTTGCAACTACAGCGGAGTCCCAAGGGTAAAATGAATTCCTCTTTGGGACGTGAGGGGTGTGAGGGATGAGAACAGATGTTTTCGGTTCCGTTTTTAAGAGGAAGACACCTACACTTCCTGCCGCAGCTATCTCAGTCATAACATCAACAAACTCAAACCTGACAAGGGTCCCGCACACTCAAGATAAAGGCAGCTGCCAAATATATGAATACTTAATAAATACATTTTTTTACTAATTATTACACTTTCTGACTCATGAGGCAAATAAATGCAAAATATGTATTTAATTTTAAAAACGATCCTACATATGAGTATTTTAAACTATCTTCCAAAACAAACTCCCCGTGAATAACACTCGAAAAGTCTCATTGACAATCCGGCTGGCGTTCTTCAAATCTGGCGAGAGTTGAAAAAAAACAACTTTTGAACTTTAAAGGAGAAAAACTGGGAAAAACTTTGTCTTTGTCACCACAGGGGGCAGTGTCGGTAACAAACAGCCTGAAGATGCGATTTACTAAATAATCCCGGGGAAGCTGTTTGCATGCGCGATGATGTATGCCTGTCTTCCAGCCAAGTTGGGGATGCGGTGTGATGCGACGGCCCGTATGCGTCGCTGTCTCAGAGCAAACAGCACTTCATCAGCGTCTCCGCGCGGTCGTACACATAGGTCTCCGCTCCCCCCTCCCTCCGACTGACAGACAGCTGATAAATGGCTGCTTTGTCGAGCCATCGCAAATATGATTTGTTATTTCCAGCAGACAAATATATACATATAATGCATTGTTCCCGTCACATTTGAAAGTAATATTGATCTTAACAAAGGAGATGTAAACATCTATACATACATAATATTACTAATATATACACACATATATATTAGTTATATATACATGTATATATGTAAATTAGTTTAGTTTTAGTATATTTTAGGGTCTACGTATGCGTTTAATTATGTTATTATAATTATAATTATGTTAAGGATGTTTAAGAACATTCAAACAGATGGACAGGTTCTAGGTGAAGGATGAGGTATAACTATATCAAACATGGTATTATTCTTCATACAAAACAGATCAGAGCTTTGATTGAAATACCTGGTATTGGTACAATACACAACAATATAGAATATATGTAATGCCTGCAGTACTTCGTTTTAAATCTGGTGGTTTTGATCACTTTTGCATGACTTAATAATAATAAATTAATAGATATATTAGATTTCTGTTAAAAAATGTACATAAACATACTGTACATGTAGTAATACAACAAAAAACATATTTTTATGTTTTTAAAACATTAACTAATTTCAAATTTCACTGATCCTTTCATTCCTCAGAGTGACAACGGCAAAGAAAACAGACACACAATATAAATACAATTCTGATTCCTAATTCATTTGTTAAATGGATACAAATACAGGAAAATATGTTATACTCCTCTAAAAAATAAAATGATATTGAAGGAAGAGTCAGCTACACTGTCATAGAAGATGCTGAAATGTTCATTTATCCCATGGCGAGAAATCCATATTTAACTTTCTCTTCATACAACAGAAATAAAAATGTTATTTAAATTATGTTCCTACACAAATTATTATTTACATCTGAAAATGCAGAATGAAATTGTTTTTTTGTGCTACTTTCTGTTGATCTGTTTTGCTGTACTTTAGCTAAGGGTAAATGTTTAAGCATAATGTCAGAACGCGGGGCAGAGTGGAGGCAAGCCTTTTGATTTATGTTTCATAAATTACGCTGTTGCACTTAAACATCCGACATTTACAGATTATGGTAATTTCATGACAGGCAAAATGATTTATGGGTATAAAGTTGCATTAATTAATAGTTTTGTTTACTGAGGGAGGGGTCTCCCCCCCCTTTTTTTAATTGTAAGTGGTAAACAGCAATGTAATGACATTTCTAATTTGAGAAAGCAGTTTGAGAGTACATTCCATTTTTTTAAATGTAATGCTAAAAAATATAATTAAATGAATCACTTAGAGTCTTTTCAGAGGAATAACAAACATGCAGTATGCACTTCCTTTAAAGAAGCTTTACAAGTGAATTCGGTTTACGTTTCATGATTAATATAGACCTGAAATCAAATCACATCACATGCATTTTTACTAAATAATGCTCCATTTAAATGTATGTATATACTGTACATATACATATATATATATATATATATCACTTTAAACTCTATGTACTGATCAGATGTTGTATTAATCTATGCCATATTTTAAATTATAACTTAATTTCACTTTTAACCAAAAAATATAATTTAATTGAAATATGATTTGACCTCTGACCCAGGTGCAGAACGTGGAGTAAAGTCTGTCAGCCGAGGAAGAGAAATAAGAAATAAGTCTTCAGCACGTAAACTTTTTACCGCTCTCCTGAAAACTGTTCGTAGAGAGGGCGGTCACACACCCAAAAGTTTAGCAAGGTGGGGCCTCCCGCGTGGTCTAGCGGTAAGGGCGTTCAACGCTAGCCACGGTGACCACGGTTCGATTCCACCGGTTGTGCAAGTTTCAGCTCTGGCCGGGAGTGCCACTAGGGGGCAGCAATTGGCTGTCTGCCCCTGGGGGAGGGATAAAAAGTGGGGAGGGTAAAAAGCCAAAGGAAAGACTCACTGCATATATGAGTGGTTGTGCATCGGTGACAGGCTTCGGCCTAGGAGGGCACTGGCTCGAAGGAGGCAGTGCAGCGCTCGCTACTGGCCAGACTATGACAGCTAATTGTCACGAAAAAAGAGAGGGCATTGGATACAAACAAATGGGGGAAAAACAACAAACATAATAAAAATATATATTATTTTATTTTAATTAAAGTTTAGTGAGGCTCTGAGTAACGGAGGGTAATCATTCAAGGGGATGAGAGTCAGAGCTGTTTTAGCCACAGAGATCAGGTCGCCATTTAAATGTTTGTTCCCCCCACACACCCGACATTGGATATCTTAACAACATCCAAATCACACCTCAAAACTCACCTGTTTAAGCTGGCATATTCATATTCATTGTAACGTTCCGTTGTATTCTATATACTGTTGTTTCCGGCCTGTCCTTCCTAATGTTCCTGTGTGATTCCCTGCCCTTTACATGTGTCAGTCCTATCTGTATGCTGTTGTCTGTAACCTGTTCTGTATGGTGCTTTTAACTTATTTGATGGCTTTTAAGAACATAAGAATAATGTTCTAATGACGAGAACGGGCTGTTCAGCCCATCTAGGCTTGTCATGTCATAATCTAAAATGTATCTAATACTGCATCTAGCCTAGACTTGAATAGCCCAAGTGTTTCTGCCTCTCCCACCCAACCTGGCAAGCTGTTCCAGGCATTTACAACTCTCTGTGTAAAGAAAAACTTCCTAATATCTGTGCGGAATTAGCCTTTAACTAATTTCCACCTGTGGCCTCTTGTTCTGTTGATCCAACTTATCTTTAAAAATCTTTGGTAGTTCACTTTGTTAATCCCTTTTAGGAGATCTCAATCAATCTCAATCAAATCCCCCCTAAATCTCAGTTTGCTAAGGTTAAATAGATTGAGTGCCTTAAGTCTATCCTCACAACTTTTACCTTTCATACCAGGTATCAGTTTAGTTGCCCTTCTTTAACTTTTTCAAGAGCTTCTTTATCTTTCTTGTAGTGCGGTGCCCAGAACTGCACACAGTACTATAAGTGAGGTCTGACAAAGGCATTATATAACATTAATATGAAAATCCTTTGATTTATACTTTTTGCTATATATCCCAGCATCCTGTTGACTTTTTTCACTGCTGTAGGACAATGCTTTGATGCAGATAGACTTTGACCAACTACAATTCCTAAGTCTTTTTCAAATTGAATGCTTACTAACTTTTCTCCTCCCATAAAATACTCCTGTCTTATGTTTTTATTTCCCACATGCATAACTTTACATTTAGCAATATTGAATGCCATCAGCCACGTATCTGCCCATTCTTGGATTTTGTTTACAGTAAATCATCTTGGATTACTTTAGTCAATTCCAAACTGTTTGCCAAACATATACTGTATGATGCTTTTATTTCTCTGTAAGGTAATGTTGAGTGTCCTGAAAGGGGCCCACAAATAAAATGTATTATTATTATTATTGGTCAGTGTGTTTGGGAGTGTGTATGGGTGTCGGTGAGAGTGTGGTGAGAGTGTGTGGTGCTGGTGAGTGTCAGTGATACTGCGGTGAGAGTGTGGTGAGAGTGTGTGGTGTGGTGTTGGCGAGATTGCTGCCATGGGATTTCGCTGAGCTCTCAGGTGGAGCGTTAGTGATTTATGGCCCAGCAGACGGATCCACGGTGAAAAAGCTACGCTGCAGACTCCTGACTCCTTCCCCAGAAAACTGTGTCAATATTAACCTGCCAGGATCGAGGCAGAGCCTGCCTCCTCACACACAGAGAGAGCAATATGGCTTCTGTCACCGCTACTCCATCAGCCCACTCCGCGCCACTGTCACGCACCACATCCTCATGAGAGTAACTCAGCCCCACTGCTGACAACTCCTTTAAAGTATAGTCCACAATCCGCGCACATGCACACGCACACGCACATGCACGCACACATACATACATACATGCAGAGAAGCGCACACACACACATACTAGAGCACGCACGCACGCACATGCATGCGACACGCGCACACACACACACATGCAGACAAGCGCACACACACACATACTAGAGCACGCACGCACGCACATGCATGCGCACACACACACGCACGCACACATACATACATACATGCAGACAAGCGCACACACACACACACTAGAACACGCACGCACGCACATGCATGCGCACACATACACACGCACATGCACGCACACACGCACGCACGCACAAACACACACACACTAGCACACACACACTAGCACACACGCACGCATGCACACACATGCACATACACACATACACACACACACACATACATACATACATACAAGCTCGCGCACACACACACATACACACACATACACACACAGGCAATTATCATCACCACGCAAAAACAATTTTTTCACAATAATCAAATACAAAGCAGGCCCACCCCAGGGTTCAGGGGTTTTGGAAAGACAGACGATGTGAGGCTGTTGATGGCATATTTAAATGACAGCGTAATAGAGGAATAGACACACAAATCTTTCCGATGGCATGGGGAGCAGACAGTCTGGCTGCCATTTGTTGCGAATACAAGCAAATTAAGAGTGCTCTTCCCCACTGAAGCCTGAAGAACTACTGACGCTACAAAAGTTTCAGGAAGCCTCGGCGAAGCAGCAAACGCTTCTCAGACAAATAGCTGAAAGGACAATTCCCATTCAATACAATGACAAACTGCGACCACACAAAATACACTGACTATATATGCACTTTGTACATACAGGGGGGTATACAAAATAATGGAGAACCAAACAGTATATTCATATTTATTAACTAATAAGGAATTGCTCTGCCCTTTGCCGTCAGAACAGCTTCAATCCTCGGCCAAAAAAACTAGAATTAATACTGGGCGATCACGTGACTAATTTCAAGAGGAATGAAAATAAGTACTTTGCTCAAGTAAGGCCGGTTTTATTCCTCTATTTTTAACACACACTGTGGCTTCGCTTCTATTTTTCTCTCTCAGCTTCAGTCCTTCTTGGAATGCTGCTATACAACTTTTTAACTGTTTCTAGTAGAACATTGGACCATCAGGAGGAAAGCCTACAGTTCTTTGTGAGAAGAAGGCGGTGGAAATCTACTTAGATCTGGTGATTGGGGAGGCCATGAAAGATGTTTGACTTCATCCTGGTGTTCACGAAACCAGTCTTGAATCCGTTTATCAGTGTGTATGTCAGTGCTATTGTCTTGGAATATGAATACATCTTGAAGAAACAATGTTTGCATCATAGGGTGCACCTGGTCGCTTAAAATGGCTTTGTGTTCCTTGGCCATAATTCTACCATGCAGAGTATTAATCAAACTCAATAACTCCCATGAGATGGTTGCCTATAGCATAACAGATCCACCACCATGTTTAACAGTTGGGAAGAGGCAATCTGGGTCGATGGCTTTCTCCAAACACAAACCATAAACACGGTCAATGGCTTTCTCCATACACAAACCCATACAGATGTAGGAAAAACAGTAAAAGACCACTCTTCAGGCCATATTACTTTCTTCCAATTTCTTCTTTCTTCCAAGTACAGGTTTTGTGCTCATTACACCAGGTTATGCATTTTTGCACATTGGCCTTAGTTACAAGAGGTTTCCGAATGGCAGCCATACCATAAATATCAGATTTGTGAAGCTCACAACGTACAGTTTTTGCTGAGACTGGGTCACGGAGGAGTAGATTCAGTTCCGTGGTAATTTTTGAGGCCATTGTTTTGTGGTTTCGGTGACCTTTGATTTGCGACTACTCTTCCTCTTTCCTGATGAAGTTTGTTGTATACCAACATGATTTTCGACACTGTTCCCCTTGACACATTAAATAATTGTATTCTTTCTGTGACTCATTCGTCCGGAGCAATTTGGGCTCCACCTATTTAGCCTCTTCTGTTATATCTCAAAATCTGTTGCTCTCAAGATCTCTCATGTTGCTTTAGAAATTCAAACCTTTAATAGCAGAAACATATTAGTAATTAGTATTGACATTACACATGTGTGGATTTTCCTTATTTCAAAGTATGTGTCCTTTTTCATGTGGGGTTTCCATTATGTACTCTACCCCTGTATGTGCCAATGACTGAAAAAATTAATATAATAATATATACATAACTGTATCTCTCGCTCTCTCTTCCTCTCTCTACCACTCTTCCTTCTCTCTCTGTCTCTATCACTCTTCTCTCTTCCCCTCTCTCCATCCTCTCTTTTGGTCTCTCTCTTCCTTCTCTCTGTATCACTCTTCCTCTTTTGCATCACTCTTCCTCTCTCAGTCTCTCTCTCTTCCTTTTTTCTCTCTCTCTCCCTCCCTCCCTCCCTCTCTCTCTCTGTCTGTCTCTATCACTCTTCCTCTCTCTCCCCCTCTTTCTCTGTCTCTCTCTGATCCAGCCGCCACAGGTAGCGCATCTTTATCTCTTGCCCTGAGTTCCACAACCTGCTTTCATTATGCAGAGCAGTCTTAGGTGCAAACTCGAGCACAATAACTCATGCCCCGCAAAAACTCCCAAGCAAACACGCCCAACACAAAAACACATTTCCTGCTGTCAACAACATTTCTGGCGAAAATTAATCAACCATTCAACCATCGAGGCTCTTTGCATACCCTTTTGTCAAAGAGAGAATACTAAGAGATTTCTTTCCTCTTTGGAGCGTTCATTTCTGCGCACAGAGGAATCCATCACGTTCCTTTTGATTGATCTGTCTGTCTCCACTCTCAGCAGTACGACTACTGCAAATGAACTGCCAACTTCGCTAAAACCTGCAGTGAGATAACATTATCTTTTACTGACAACTCTTAACTCTAACTTCCCACCACAGACAAGAGAAAAATAAAAAAGTTTAAAGTTATTTTTTTCGATGACTAATGTGTGAGTTCATAAAACATATGTGGTAATGTAACTTGTGAGCTGTCCATATGCAGTCACAGGCAGCCATCTACTAAATAATGGCAAATATACATGGACAAATGGTAAAGAAAAAATATATATCATATTGTGAGGTAGAGAGGACGTAAATGAGACCCAAAATCTATTTATTAAACTTCTAGATCTGGACTCTGGAAACTCTTAACAAACAACTGGGCATGTTTAAATGCGTTAGTCACTTCACTTAGAGCTAGTTTGCCTCCACAGTATTAATTTCGGTTCCTCTTCACTGTCCCTCCTCTTCCACCGGCAACAGGGGCCCAGGGTTTTTTTTTTTGTTGCAGTTTTTATTTTAGCCAGAGTAATGTCAATGTTTAAGAGTGAATTTTACCCATCGTCACCCTCGGCCGAACATACGGCCCGTTCATCCATCACCCACCCCCCCCCCCTCCCTAAACGCATGTGACCCCCGCACATTGTGTTTCCTCAGAAGGGGGCTCCTCGCTACACACGGGGGCGTTCACACACAGTCACCCTCGCCTTCAGGACTGCAGGGAAATCTTCAATCTTCAGCCCTAGGAGGCCCCGGCAACACCTGCTAGCCAAACCGCCATCATCAGAAAAGCATTACCGCATTTTTCTCCAGGCTGGTAATTAGCACAGATAATTATTTGCAAGGAGCAGGGATGAAACTGGCCTAGCATAAACAAACTGGGAGAGCCCCGGCTCAAACGACAAATATCATTAGCTCCCCCCGTCTCACTTAACCGTGGCACTCGCAGAGACGAGCGCGCATCTCCGTAAGGGAAGACAAAAGATGGCACTGCAGTGGCCTTTTGAGGCCTCTTCTTCATTTGACATTCCTGAATTTAGCCGCCTCCTCCCGTTGAACCCTGGTGCAGTGCGGGGGGTGGATTCATGAAATTTTGCCTCTGATGCACCTGGTTCAGTTGGAGGTCAACTTTTTTTGCATCCTCTAAACCACAAATATGGGCTTGCACTTCATTTCTGTAGAACTGAGGACGTTCAATCGATGAGCCCAGTCGGCAAATACATTTGGACATTCCAAATTGGAAGGAAAGAAAAGAAAAAATCTGGGTTCAAATTTGGTTACAAAAAACCTCATGTCAAGCTAATAGCTACCTGGCTAGCTTAATCAAACACTTTCTCCATGCAGCTGGCAAGATATTAAATCATTTATTTGAATAAAACTGTCAATTAATTCTCAGACACTAACAAATACTTCAAATGCAGATGTGTGCTCTCCTGCTAGCTGTACCATCAACCTATATAGTATATAGCTAATGCTATATTTCTATATTATGTTATATATTCATGTTTACAAATTGCACAAAATTTAAATGGACAAATATTAAAATATACTGTATATTATTTCATGGGGAAATTTCTGTTTCCTCAAAGATCTAGGTAGCTAGGTGGCTTGTTTTTCCATCCAGACAGTTGGCTATCTGAATTAAAGTCAAGGAAGCTCTCAGTCCTTAACTTAATTGCCCTGCAATTATTATCAGACTCACACACACACACACACACACACACACACCCCACACACACACACACACACACACACACACACACACACACACACACACACACACACACACAGAGACATACACATAGACAGACAGACAGAGACACAGAAACACACACACAATCCAGGCTTCCTCTTCAGACAACCCAACATCGATTGGTTCATTTGAAGAATAGTCAGTTTCAAAAAGAAAAGGCTATATTCCTTATAGCTATTTTATATAAGCATTTAACTCCTGTGGAAACCGTTTAACCTCTCCAAAGAAGCAGATCATGTGTGGCATTAAAGCTGACATCACTTCACGTGGGCAACGCTTTGTAAAACGTCAGGGCCACGCTTGAAAATAAACAAATACATTTGGCATTATGATAATGATGCGATACGTTCAAACACATTTTATATATATTGTGTATTTATATGCAGTTCATATTACTGCCTGAAATGTTTGCACAATTAAGGTGTGCTTGTGTAGTTTAAAAAAAGTGCATTAAAGAACAGGAGAGGAATTAATCAAACCAAGCCCCCAAAAAATCCTGTCAATTTCAGTTCCTGAATGTTTGAAGGAGATGAGGATTGCAAATTGTAGAATAGAAACTGCTAATGGTTAAAAGCAGATTTATGACTAGAAAAAAAGAGGTCTTGCAGGCTGATTGTCTTTATTAGCAAACATCTGTTAGGAACAAGGCCTTACACTGTAATAGCTGCTATTAAATTGTGTTTGCACGACAACAGTCTCTGTGGGTTTAATGCTTCATTTAATTTGAGTGTCACTGTCGGGTGTACACGGACGGAAGAGGCTCAAGGGAGGAATGGAGGGAACGGCTCTCACTTCTCCCACCGACAAACTCACGCTGCTACGTAGGCTACCTGCGTTAAGGTGAACACCCTTAACGCAGCGCAATGCTACAGTCACAAAGGCCGTTCAAGCCTTCGGGTGAAGTTAGAGGGTGGCCCGAGAATGGTGATTGGGTGCAGGGCGGGACTATGGCTGGTCACATCCAGACACTCGCGCTAACTGTCTGTCCGATCTTAAAAACCATCACCCGCTTAAAGGCGGGGGTGTATTCTCCCGTTACCTGAAAGTTAGGCGTCTGTACCCGAACTCACTTTCTTTGCACACGCCCTATGCAGGGTGATTTTCCTGCCTCACATATTACACACCTGTATTTACATGGCCGGATATTCAGGAAACAAGCACAAGTTGAGGATCCACCTGAATACCCACGCCGTCAGGTTACCGGGCCCCCTTTGTTAAGCGCGAGTGTCGTTTGTCACTGCGTGGCTGAAGAGGCAGATGCCCAGACCTCACGCGTGAGAACCGGCCCGTCACACCGCGGGGACGCGCACGTGTGACCAGATTTATAAACGTGTCAGCCGTGGTGACGGCGAGGCTAACACGGCTGCCCCTTGTTGTAGCGGTTTCTCGCTCTGCCGCGCGGTTCAGAACCAATGGCCCCCTCTCACACATACATCACTGTCAGGGAGACTGTGCACCTCACTCATGAATATTGTAACATCCCAAAATGACAGATCTCTGTGTTAGCGATTGCGGGCCCACGGCTAATCAACTTCCCAGCAGGCAGGATATCCAGCTCTTCGTTTGCATTGCTAATTACTGGGCTGTAGTTACGGCAACCCTAAACCCATTCATTTTTCAATGTTTGTCATTTGTTTTATATATGTTTTTAAACTCTCCTTCTCAGTGATACATCAGAATAGCCACTATTTGAATACAATATAAAAATATATATGACGCAAAACGAGTAGCCTACATTAGCCTATACTAGTGTGTGTTTATTATTGTTTTCCAAGAGAGTCCAAGCGCTCTTAAAAAGGACTTTAATGCTCCAAAGACCATCCAATTCTGCACGATCACTCTCTCCCGTGCTAACTAGTCTAGCCATGTGATTAATTTGCTGCACGTATTTTAAAGGTAAATACTGTATGTGAAGATCGTGAAATTATCCTGTAGCTGTTATTGTTCACTTTTTTTTTATTGTTTTGGACATCCCGGCTTAATGACAGCGTTGTGTGGCAGCACTGATGTGTCTCCGGTATTTTCCATTAGACTAAATGCAGAAGTAATGTGTTGTTCCAACACAAAAGTTTGGTGTCTGTGGAGCAGCTGGAGTTCCGCCGCCAGGACACGCATGAATCCGGCTCCCGCGACGAGGCGCGTGCTGTTTGACGGATATCGCTAACGTACCTTATATTCATGAATTCAGCGCTTAATACCGCGGTTTAACTCTGCCTCGCGAGGGGGGGGCGCCGCTTCCCAACACCCTCAATCATCTTCACCAAATCTAAACCCCCCCCTTCCATTCCCCTTCCCCGCCCAAGTATGAAGATTTTAACAGGCTTTTAGAGACGCCGACGGGGGGAGCTGGGATTCGAGTTTTCAATCAATCTTCTCCTGACTGCTTCCTGACAGAGAGTTCCCATCCCAAGGTTCGATCGTCCCTGGCGCAATTACGTTGTTAAATGTTCAGAGGCGTCGCTTTCATTTCCAAGGCCGTTTCCCCGCAAGGAATAAAAATAACAAAATAAAATAACAACAATAACGTAATTAAATCAATAATTATTTTTCATTAATTTATGTGTCATCACTAGCATTACTTATTTTCATATGAAAAATCAAGGCATGTTGTTTTAAAGCATAATTTTTGTTCAATTTCTTACGTTATTTTCCCGGGGAGTCTCCCTTGATACCTTCTAGCTCATATTTTAGGTGGAGAAAAAGAGCACCACAAACTCCAGTCCATTGGCTTTCATGTAAGGTGTTGTACATATTTGTCATAATTGTACTTTTACTAAAAGCATAAATAAGTATTCTTTGGAATATAACAATGCAAGAATCACTATTAAGAGTAAAAAAACTAAACAATAACAGTTACTTAAGTTCGTTATTGAAAGTTCAGGTCAAACCACTTTTGCAGTTAGATTGCAAACACCCCCACTCCCGGTAAATTTCAACAAAGCTGCAGTTTAGAGCGGCGCTTTACAGATTTCACAGCTTATGGCTAAACAGCAATAACAGCGTGACAATAACTCCATAAAATGTGCTGCTTACAACTACTTCAGCCTCCATGGAGTCAGAGGGGGAGGGGGATCGGAAATCTGCCACAGAAAAAAAAGATGCGATGTTTGGAAGATAGTTTAATTAACCAAACAGAGTAGCACAATTTTCAGCGAGAGCGTCTCCGCACTTAATTAAGCACGCAGAGTGCGGGGTCTTCCAGATGGCAAATAACCAACTCAATCACTGCAAAGAGAAGTGGAAATAGCTGTTTGTTTTCCAAAGTTGATTGCAACAAGTCAATTTGCACACACAGAAAAATAAAGAAATAAATAAAAACCTTTCACTTCAAAAATATGACATTTTAGCAGCCAAGCCTTCTCAACCTTACTGTCAACCTTGAGCTTTGTTTCTCTTTTTGAAGTTTGGAAACATTTACCCATCCTGGAACAATCCCTAATCTACTACCTGAAGCAGTAGATTCACAGCTGGTTCTGTTGGCCCGTAAATGGTTGTGTGGTTCTGTGAGGCTCAGTAGGTAGAGCATGGCGCAGACAACCCTTAGGTTGTGGGTTCGATTCCCACTGGGACCACATATCCTGAAAAATGTATGTATTCACTATTGTAAGTCGCCTTGGATAAAAGTGTCTGCTAAATGGCATATGTTATGGTAAGTAAAGAGGTATAACATGAGCTATTTACAAATTCTTTAATCACATGATTACACATCTATATTATATATGTATATATATATATATATATGCCTTAATCACATGATACTAAAGATCCATATTATATATATCTGGGCTTTGAACCTATATCACCCACCGCTACCCCACACCTACACATGCTGTCACTGCCGCTGTGCTGATGAATACGGATAACACACAGGTAATGCACAGGTAACGCACAAGTAACACTGGCGAAACTAATCTTATCTTACTGTCTGGCTTTTACCCGTGCTAACATGACAATCAGCTTTAAAAAACGATTTGTAACAGCGCTTTGTCGAATTTCATCAACCCCCCAAACGCTGCCCCCTCCCTCGGCCCCCACACCCACATCACCACGATTATATGTTAATTGAAACTAATTTATTTAGTTTGAGAAGCATTTAAAGCAGCCCAAAATGATGTACTTATTACTTTGTTATTCTCAAACACAATTAAAAAATAATATATAAATATATACATACTGCAAATGACATGCATATAACGGATTCATTTAAGCCCATTTCAGCCCATTAGTTACCCACCACGGAGCTGAGATCCTACAACTGGAAGAAGACCCCTTGGCGATTTATTTTGTATTAAATCCCTAATGGCCTCTCTGCTTAGCTTGGTAAAATATGCACTCAAGTCCAGACTATGCAGCCACCGAAATGAATGGTTATTTATTCGCTAAACGAGGACCCCATGGTTAATGTTCCTTGGACGTAAGGTAGCATCCCTACAGCTATATACATCATTTATTTTACACATACCCTAATATCTCACGCCGGGCAGCGGGAGAGAAAAATGGCTTTGAACAAAAAAAAAGAAAGAAAAAAAGAAAAAGGCATTAGAAGTTGCGGCGGGAGCGTTTGCGAGATGAGAGTGCGTACGGTGCGCGAGCTCAGCTGTGCCCGCGTTTCCAGCACAGCTCCGCTCGCGGGCAGAGATAAGCGGGGGCACTGCCTGGGATCTCATGCAAAAAAAGTCAAGAATTATCCCGCGCATACAACGCATCTACTGTAGTTTTCCTTCTCGCTTTTTTTGGACATTTCAGTGCAAACTATTTACATATGAGTAATGCGAACTTAAACTTTGTGTGGGCCTAAATATTTTGTTAGGTAATTGACTGCAAATGGTGTAGGCTATATACAATGCGTCTCCGTGCACGTGACTCAACACATACGTGCGGTACGAACAGAGATTAGGTGTTACAATAAACATGTCAAGAAATTATCCAAAACGCACGGTATAACTTTACAACGGCTATAAAAAATAGCAGTAATGTATAAATAATTAACCACCCGGCCCTGCGAAATTGGACCAGAACCAACAGTGAGATAAAACATTATGTCAACAAATAACCACAAGATGGCGTCATTTTTAACATTTGTGAAACAGTCAAATAAGGAAGTGGTTGTGACTGAAACAGTAAAAATGACACCACAGTAGATAAGGGCGTGCTCGACCCAGCAGACTCACAGTTATGTGCATTTCATGTAAATGGGACTAAAGATTATAGTGAAATGAGTGGTTAATTAACTGTTATACTATCCTTCACCACCACACTAGCAAGTTGTAAATGTTACACTGACAACACAGACCAGATCAAACCACATCTGAGCAGTGCAGACCAGACCCAACCCAGACCCAGACTCAAACCCTAACCTAACCTAACCTAACCAGACCAGACCAGACCAGATCAGACCAGACCAGACCCAACTCAGATCCAGACTCAAACCCGAACCTAACCTAACCAGACCAGACCAGACCAGATCAGACCAGACCAGACCCAACTCAGATCCAGACCCAGACTCAAACCCTAACCTAACCAGACCAGACCAGATCAGATCGTGACCCCTGAGGGCAACAGCAGGGATCAGAATCAATTCAACCACAAAGCGGTCTATCCTTTTTGACTAAAGCATGCAGGGCAGTTTTACGTTTCCTTTTAACACTTGCGTTTGGTAGTTAGTGGCATCAACAAAAGATGTTTAAAAAATGAAGAAAGAGAATTGAGGTCAGGACTGAGACAGACTGGATCTAGATTGGCTGACAGAGATACATGTCTATACTGAGACTGCAAGGACCACACGTACTGTCTGTGACCAAGACCCAGAAGAATGCCTGAACGCACTGAAGTGCAGTGCTCAGGGTCGATGGAAATGCTGACACTCACCTCCAGATCCAGCGACACCATGGAAACGGACACTTTGATATCTCCATCTGAGAGCTCCTTCAGTTCTTTCAGAAGCATCTGATCAAGGCTTGCACCTGCATGAAAAACACACACACACACACACGCACACACCCATGCACACGTACACACACACACACACACAGTCATTCCACATTATTGTATAGTGAGTTAGCTCAAAATGGCTGCCATTAAATATCCTGCTGGGTTGCTGTCAGTCAGAGGTGGATAAGGTGGACGTGATTTGCGAATGCTTTGAAAATGCTTTTGGAACATTTGGGAATGCTTCTGGTGTAGTGTGCATGGTGAAAGCACTGGTTCTGTTCTGCCAGTCGCAATGAGTGAAGGGTCTGTGAGGTCATTACCTTGTAGCCCCGCTTCTGGGGCAGGGGCATTCTGGATGACATCATCGTGGGAGGGGCAGCAGTGTTCCAGGGCTCTGAGGAGTTCCTCATGGTCTGGCGAGGGGCGGCCATCTTGGTAGGGGGCCTTCCCTGACTCCAGCAGTAAAGCTCCTGGACCAACAAAAAGCAGAGCGCTAAAACTAAACCATCACTTTCAATTCTGCAACATCTATCACATTACACGCACACGCTCGCTCACAATCACACATACACCAGTGTTGGCTGGTGAAATTTTAGTTGAGTGGGGCTATACCATATAACCCACCTACCACCACCACCACCACCACCACCACCCATACACACCTATCCACAAAGATGCACACAAACACAAACACATGCAAGATACACAGACACACAAACCCACACGTGCACTTGCACACACTCACACACATAAACACACAAACATAAACACATGCGCAAGCAGACACATGCACACAGACACAAACACATACGCGGACAGGGACGGAGACATACACACACACACACGTGCACGCACACAAACACACACACATGCACCCATATGCACACTTACACTAAGGCTCATGATAATTCATTTTGATTTCAGCTAAGAGAGGAGACATTTGATATACCAAAATGATTTCAAATGAAGTGCATAAAGTAACACAATCAGGTTAAAAAGGGGTCACGTATTAACGGTGGCTCCAACACCTGGAATGCTCATTAGTCATGCAAAATGATAGAAACTGAGCCCCAAAGATAATGATCAAATAAAGCAAGTGTGCTCCGCCTGCCTTATTTGTAGCAATACCCATTTGAAATACTATACTTTAACTCGACAGTGGGAAAGTTGAAAACACTCAGATCCCTGAGAATTTTCAACAAAGCATGTTACTAGTGTAGAAGTGTACACGTGAAAGAAGAATTTTGTTATGGATATTGGTGAAAATAGATGTTTCTTTTAAAACGGTCAGTAATCTGCAGGAATACCGTGGTGTCGAAAGGGTTAAAAGTATTTCAAATAAATGTTTGCGCCTGGTCTGATTTGTCGTTTTGTGGCTTGCACCAAAAATTCATGCGCACTGTAGAAAAACTACAAGTTAAACTGATGGCTTATTTCAAAGAAGATACGCAATCTAGTTTAAATTCCAAATTTAAAAAAAGAAAAAATGATTACACTATATCACAATGGGCAAGGAGGTTGCTATCACTAAAAATATGTCAGGAGGAAGACGTGTGTCAATCCCGTGTTTCTCTGAACGCGACTGAGTGTTTAGCGTTTGCTGCTGACAGCGTCTGCTCCATCCGAGCGAGCGCGATGTTTGTGATGGACCGCCGAGGCCCATACATCATTTCACCTGCAATGGGAGAGAGCCTGAGCCATTCATCTCTGTGTGTTTTAAATGACAAACAAACCGTTGGCACCAGCGATGAGAGAACACACAGCTCACTTCAGCCATCCCCCCCCACCCCCAGGCCGGGAAACGCATGCCGAATACTGATAGGCTGCTGGTCAGCAATGCTGTGTGTGGCAGTGCGTCAGTAGCGTTAGCAGAGTGAATACTGATCGGCTGCTGGTCAGAAATACTGTGTATGTGTGGCCGTGTGTTAGCGTTAGTAGAGTAAACACAGACACAGTACTTTTTGCAGGTCAAAAGTGCTGTGCATTGGCCTCCCGCGTGGTCTAGCAGTAAGAGCGTTCAACGCTAGCCACGGCACCTGGGTTTGACACTGGTCGCGCCAGTTTCGGCTCTGGACGGTAGTGTCACTAGGGGGTAGCAATTGGCTGTCCGCCCCTGGGGGGAGGGATAAAAGCCGAAGGAAAGACTCGCTGCATATATGAGTGGTCGTGCGTCGGTGACAGGCTTCGGGCTACGTGGGCACTGGCTCGAAGGAGGCAGTGCAGCGCTCGCTACTGGCCAGACTATGGCAGTGAGTTCTCATACGAGGGAGGGGATAATTGGCACAAGAGAGAGAAGGAATTGGATAATTTGGGAAATAATGGGGAAAAAACTGCAAAAATACATTCATTTTTAAATTTAATTTAATTTTTTTTAAAATGTTTAAGTGCTGTGCGTTTGGCAGTTTGTTCGTGTTATCAGAGTGAATACAGTTTTAACGATGGTCAGCAGTACTATGTGCATGCGCCTTAGGTGTTAGCAGAGTGGATGCTGATCGGCTGCAGGTCTACAGCGCTGTCACATGTGCCAGGGTGTTAGCGCTAGCAGTATGTTACGGAAAGTAAGTAGTGAACGCCTGCTAGTCAGCAGTGTTTTGTGTGTGTGGCAGTACGTTAGCATTAGCAGTATATTAGCATTAGCAGAGTGAAAACTGATCAGATGCTGGTCAGCAATGCTCTGTATGTGTGACAGTACGTTAGCGTTAACAGAGTCAATACAGATTTAAGGATGGTCAGCAGTACTGTTTTCATGTGGCAGCACGTTAGCAGTATATTAGCACTAGCAGAGTGAATACTGATCGACCGCAGGTCAAAAGTTCAGTGTGTGTGTGTGTGTGTGTGTGTGTTCGGCAGTGTGTTAGCAGTATATTATCATTAGCAGAGTGAACACTGATCACTTGCTGGTCAGCATTGCTCTGTGTGTGGCAGTATGTTAGCATTTCAAACAAGTCAACATGACATTTTTCACGTTGTAAAATTTAAAATACATGTATTTTCACGAAAACATGAGATTGTTGCATATAGCTAATGTCACAGTAATGATATAAAACATTGATCACTTTCGCTTACTAGGTAGCTTCATAAGCCTAGTGAGGTAGATTAGCATTTTCACTAATCTGTCATATCCTATAACTAGATAACCTAATATTCTTTGTGATGTAAATAAATGTACATATTTTGTTATGAAACTGAACTGTGAACACATTGATAGTGTGCCTGGTCAACGATCGCCGTGAGCGGTCTTTATATATATTTTTCGGAATATATCGAACAGCTCCAGGTGAATACTCACAACAGCATACATCTTGTTTCAAAATACTAAAAACAAAGCCCACCCACTGAATTCCAACTCCCACTCGAAATGGTCTCCTTTTGACTGACGCATTACTACATCAGAGGGCACTCAAAAATTAAACTCTAAGGGGCTGGCAGATAGCGTAGCGGTCTAACGCACCACACTTTGGCTGGTCCGGTGTGGTGTGCGCTGCCTGTTAGGGACGCGGTTCGAAACCCACATCTCTACCAGACCAGCCCTGGTCGTCAGCCCCAATCGGAGGCGGCAAAACGGGGAAAAATTTGAAATAAAAAAATAAAAAAGATATAAGAAATTCAACTCTTATATTAACTTTTATTAACAGACAACGGAGCATTGTATCGATACAATAACTTGTGTTGGTCTCCATGGTGCAGTGTGCAACAACGCATTACTCTCATTGCAAACAATGACAGTTTTTTAAACTCAAAGTTTTTTTAACTCAGTCCTAGTGTTAGTAGAATGAATACAGATTTAATGATGGTCAGCAGTGCTATGTGCACATGACAGTACATTAGCATAAGAAGTAAGTTAGCATTAGCAGAGTGAATACAGGTTGGTTGTTAGTCTGCAGTGCTGTTGTGTGTGACAGTACGTTACCGTTATCGTTAGCAGGACGCTAGCGTTAACAGAATGAATACAGATTGGTTGTTGGTCTGCAGTGCTGTTTTGTGTGGCAGTGCATTAGCATTACCGTTAGCAGGACGCTAGCGTTAACAGACTGAATACAGATCGGTTGTTGGTCTGCAGTGCTGTTTTGTGTGGCAGTGCATTAGCATTACCGTTAGCAGGACGCTAGCGTTAACAGAGTGAATACAGATCGGCTGTTGGTCTGCAGTTTTGTGTACGCGTGGCAGTGGAACCCGATATCGACCACTGCCCCCGAGGACCTCATTACCCGCCCGTTTTATTCCCCCAGCCATAAGCCAAGCCTGACGGGCCACTCGCTCTCATGAGTTCTTACTCTTCAGGAAAGTCAGTGCCCGTGCTCTATCTCTCTCTCCCTCCCCAGGGCCTAGCGGACGGGGTTGCTAAGCTAGGCGTGGCGCTGCCGGCGGTGATGGGGCTGTGCAGTAACGCTCCATTACGCCCTCGGGGGGATTTCGCCGGCCCGCCCTCACCTCTCAGGAGTCCAGCCAGGGGCGCCGTGAGCCGCTCCGGTGCTTTTTGAAGAATCTCCCTGGCGACCATCGCCGTCGACGACGCCCCCTCGCCCACTCCCTGCCGCTCGGAGCAATTGATCACTCTGACAACACACGATGCCAGGGCACCATCCTCCACACTGCAAACACAGAGAGAGGGAAGGCAGCAAATTACTGAAAATCTACATAAAAGCGCAGGCAGAGCCCTTGGGCGAGAGAACTGTCAAAGAGAGAGCTTCTGCTTTTTCCTTTTTTTTTCTTTTACACCCCCCCCATCCCCCTCCCGGCTATTACCGCCATTCTTCTGCGGCTTGTTCATCCGGCCGCTGCCAGCTGGGAACCTTGTATCTCATTTCCACCGGAATCCCACTAATGCCATACCTACTTTTCCAGCTGAGTGGATTTAACCCGCAGGGAGGCAGGGCGCCTCCAACCCCCCCCCACAGTCCTGCCCCACCAGCACCCCACCCTGGCCTGTCCTGGCTCTGCATGTTCCCACAGGGGGCTGCTGAATGGGACTTTTAATTTTGAAATGGTGCTCAGAACTTTTTTTTTTTTAAGTTACTTCATCTCCACTTTAAGTAATTTGTGGATATCTAATTTTTTAAAAGCCACTCTGCATGAATTCCTAGATAGACCAATTGACCCAAATACTAATTGTGTAAATCGCTGTGTCGGTTCTTGTGTAAGTAACTATTTAAACAACTGTGTCAGTCAATGTAATTGCACCAGTCACTGTGCCAGTCACCAGTCATTGAGTCAGTGTGTCAGTCAATGTGGCAGCCATTGTGTCAGTAGCTGGCAGGCAATGTGAAAGTCATTGTGTCAGTAACTGGCAGGCAATGTGAAAGTCATTGGGTCAGTAACTGTCAGTCGACATGGCAGTCATTGTGTCAGTCAGCCCACAATATGTATGCTCAGTTTAGAAAAGCCTAAGAGCCTAAGAAGTTTCTCAGTTAAGTGTGTGTTCAGCACTGTGTTTCCCGGTTGAGTGGGGCAGGCAGGTGAACGCACCTGAGCAGGTCCGTATGCAGCAGGGTAAGGGAGAGTTTCCCTGCAGTGTGAAGCTGATGCAACTCGAGGTCGTCCCACCACAGCAGGGCTGACTCTGGAACACCAAGCCCCTGCAGGAAGCTCCGCGTCTCCTCTGGAACCCGGGCCTCGGACCGACGCTGGTACAGGACCGGCACACACATAGTGTCTCCCAGCTCCCCCTGAAACATACGCACTCACACTTTCAGGACAACACGCATGCATGCACACATGCACGTACACACACACACACACAGTCTCCCAGCTCCCTCTGAAACATGCACTCACACTTTCAGGACAACACAAACACACAAACACGCATGGACACACGCACACATGCACACACACACATGAACACACACGCACACACACACATGCAAAAACATTACCTGGCTGAGGAAGTAGGCATAGCCCAGTGTTGAAGCCACACAGGTGATATCAGCTTCCTCACCTCCTAGAACACCATGCACTCTGGAGCACTGAGATCCTGAAACCTGGGAGAGACGCATGCGCCACATGTTACAATTATACATCCCGTGACAAGGTGTAAACAACGTGTGAAAACACTACCTGAATTCCCAAATGCTAAACAACGCAAAGCTTAGCAACAATCAGTCAGATCACATGAGGTGAGATGTTTCAGTGCAACCTCAGCTGAAACAGGACGGAATCTATATGTGGGTATAAAACATACACCAGCCAGAAAACTATCACAATGTCATTACTCGAAACCTCCTGATACACAGTGCAGAAAGTCGGGTAACCATACAGGACAGAATACAGTCTTAACCATTCCACACGCTGTAACCACACAAACAGAGGGAACAGAAGATTTCACAAAGAATTACAAAAGAGCCAACAGAGAACAGCACATAATTAACAACCCAATCACATCATAGAGGGACATATCCCCCCCCACCCAACCCCCTAGAGTGGCGCTGGTGTGTGAAGCAGGAGAGATTCTGCCCCCAGCGGTTACACCCCCCTCCCCACTCCCGCAAGGGCAGACCGGGCCAGGAGGGGGCGATGAGCTCGTGGGGAGAATTACAATAAAAGCAAAGTGTTGATACTTCTAATTGAGGGGCTGCACTCTGCATATTCCAAAGACAAAGATATTAAAGCCGCACGCTGGATCGCCGGTAGGGACAAGCCGAGCATTCTGGGTAATTGCCAGCGCTGAGAATCCATCAGCTCTAATGCCCGTCTGACTGTCACCAGAGGGGTAAATACGCCGCCATACGTCTTTTTTCCTTTCCTTTTTCTTTTTTTTTTTTTTTTACAAAGAAAGGAGAAAAACAACAGAGAGGGGGGGGGAAAGGGAAGAGGGGAAGAGAAGCAGAGAAATGCGTAGCAGGTTTTAATGTCCGCCAAGCCTGGTCTCTGGTTGAGGGCCGGATTGCTCTCAGCTGGGCCGCACTTCCTGTGCTGCTGCAGCAGAGGGTGAGATGCATTAAGGCTTTAATTCCAGCCTCTGCCCCCTCCCCCTTTTTACCCGCAACATGAACATCTCAGCTGTTTTTTCATCGCATTACTATGACATCCAGTAAAAAAATCTTAATATTGTGAAGCCAGACGCATTCAAGATTAAATAAAATATGATGGCGCATAAACAAACTGTTGTGCGATTTTACAATATAACTGGACATTTTGATGATATAAATAAAATACTGAGTAAAAGCGCCGCACAGTCGGACAGCCATAGTACAGTACCAGGTGAAATTCTTACAGAGAGAGAGAGACAGACAGACAGACAGACAGACAGACAGACAGACAGGGCTGGAGCTATCCAACACTATTCAACATCTACACTAACCTATTGGCCACCATATTGGAAATATCTTCAGTCCCTGACCTCATTCCAAATGATAAATAAATTAAATTCCTGCTCTATGCAGATGGCCTGGTTCTGCTGTCACCCACAGGGCAGGGGTTGTCACAGAGACTGGATATGCTGGAGCACTACTGCCATACCTGGGCCCTGACAGTAAATATGAAAATGATCATTCTTTTTTAAAAAGTAGTCACAAGTTTACATTAGGAACACGTAGAACAAATCAGAACCTGGAAGCGAATGGACTGAAAGAGGCAGCTGGCAGGACTAACTATGCCATAAAGAAAAATCCACATTGAAATTCCACTCGACATTCGTTGAAGATTATTTGATCAAGCCAATTGGCGTATATGGCAGAAAAGTATGGGGTCCGTTTACAAAACAAGATTTTGCTCAGCGGGATGAACATGTATGATGAACATGACAAACCATGTCTGCTGAGTTCTGGGACAAACAGTAACACGTGATCTCACTGTAAATCTGACCAAAAGCATATATGTTTATGACTAATAACAACAATGTTATTCTGTGGTAATGAACACATTACCCATACTCATACAGTGCCTGTGAACACTGTAACTTTTCTCTCCCTGTTATCTTTTCTGTCCCTGTTTTGTAGGTGTGGTGTGCATCTGTCTACGTTGACGTCTGTTGTATTGTAGCTGTACTGATCTCTTTGCTCTAGCTGTGATTATTCTTGCCATTTTAAATGCACTCATTGTAAGTTGCTCTGAATAAGAGCGTCTGCTAAATGCTTAAAATGTAAATGTACATTTACTCACTGCAGAACTAACAAAAGAACAGAACAGAATAGAACAGAACAAATTGAGTGGCATTACTACACACTTCTTTTCAGTGACTCCAACTTGGCTCTCACCCCAGTTAGTTCACTCTCCCATTACAATCTGCTCCTATCCCCTGAAACAGACTTTCCCAAACCTCCATTACATTGCATTACAGTCACTTGGCAGATGCTTTTTATCCAAAGCAACTTACAGAAGGTGCATTCAGCTTAAGTAGGTAAAGAACAACCACGTGTCGCTACACCTCCGAGCACATCCCTCCCTCAAGTGAGCAGCCATGCACAACACTAACATGACCTCCACTGACATCACCAGCTAGGCAAAGGTCATTTGATGTAAATTAGGTAAATATAGTCTCTCACAGGAGGGAGGGGCTCACAAACTGAGTGTAAAAGGGTGTACAGCGCCACAGGGCACCACACTTGGTAGCCTGCAGCAGCCTAGTAAACGGAGGGACGCTGGGGAACTCTTTAGCAAATGACTCTTGGGATTGATTAGGATTTCAGTTGAAGGAACCGGGACTGAAAATAACTCCAGGGGCTTTCTGAGTGGCTCAGCTGGTAAAAGCGTTCCCCACTGGTCCTGTCGCAGGTTGCAGCTTCAGCCAGCTGTGACCGGGGTCTGCAGTGGTGGGACACAATTCAGCCCACCCCACCAGAGGTAGGGTGGGTTTGCCGTGAGTGCATAGGCACAATTTACCCGATAAGGGGGGGAAACACCATCTTTTCCCTCTGCTTCACTGTGTGAATGTGTGTGCCCAACCCAGATGCACCACTCAGGAGCCCTTTTCTAGACCTTGTATTATTAATGAAACTATTAAGCGCTACCGGTTAGACAGCCATTAATGTCTTATTGAATGCCCGGGACGTTTGTTAGCGTCCGCGGCAGTATTCCACACAGCCACGGAGCACTCTCTCCTCTGATGAGTCAGCTCGTTACGCAATGCTCCTGCAATAAAGCCAGCTGGGAAGACAAGGACTTTGGCAAAGATTTGTTTCGCAAGCACGGCAGCGGCACTCGAGCCGAGAGGGTTCTGGAACAGGGTGTGCCCACTCCGTGGCGTGTTCATCCAATGAACTGTCAGTACACCACATCAGGAGACGGACGGGGGACTTATGAGATCATGACCCCCCCCCCACCTCCCAGAGCAGAAATTTCATTTGGCCATATCTGATTACCCCCATCACCATGACGACAGCCAAAAACAACGAAGGCGGGTATCGATCAGTCGGATCCAAGTGTTGCTCATCGGGGAGATACTGTCCTGTCAATCACAGACGGCTCGGTTTACCTCACTGCAGCCCACTGCCTGCATCACCTGTGAAAATCGCGCTTTTACAGATCTGCTGTGTGAGCTTGGCAGATCATTCAAGTTGTCTCACACACACCTTTAATTTTACACTAAACTCTTTTAATGCACCTGAGAGTTTACTGAAGACATTTTGCTTTAAGAGCCTGGCTCAAGCGTACAACATCGGTGCCCCCCACCTGGGAAACAAACTTGCAAACCCTTTCAGTACACGCCTACAATGCCACACTGCTGCCCTTCTCAGTCTCAATACCCACAATTCCACACTGCTGCCATTCCGCAGACCCACAGCCAAAGGAGATTGAGCACATTCTCCCATCAGGTTCTGATTGTGCATTTTAGATACCGACAGCACCATGTCAGAGGACAAACTGGAGTAGACCAGACCCAATGGCATAACATATGGCATTTAGCAAACGCTTTTATCCAAAGCCACTTACAGTATTGAATGCATGCATTTTTCAGTATATATGGCCCCAATGGGAATCAAACCCACAAAGCTAAGTGTTGTCAGTGCCGCCATGCTCTACCGAGCTTCACAGAACAACGTAGGAAGAGGATGGCTGAAAGAGATCAGTCTTAAAGCAAAAGCTGCTGATCAAATATATGAACCACCAGCCAATCAAAATGCAGCCTGAGCAATTCAGTCGTGACACTGGTGTTCAGACATCATGCTCAGCACACTGAGGCTCTGTTGTGTCAGGCAGATAAGAGCTGCCAAAAGGAAAGAAACACCAACATAAAGTGTCTTAGTACTTTAGTACTTAGTATTAAGCCTAACTCAGGGTCAGTTTATCTTCTCTGAGCCTCAGTTTTAAAAGTAAAAGTATGGAGTAAGCAGGCGAGTAAACAGATCAGACCATTGCCGGCTGTCACGCTTTCTCTGGGAAACGTGCCTGTTGATGACATCACTCAGTGGGTGGAGGCAGACACCTGACTGACAGACAGCCACCCAGCCTCTGTCACCGGTATCTGCGGGAAACTGAGGTTGATGGCTGCCACAGCAGAAGTAATCCGCATTAGAGAAGGTCATCCCAAATTCTGACAGAGGTTCCCCTGGATCTCACACTTTGAGTGCACCCTCAAAGTCAAGGGGCAAGCTTAGCTCAGCTCAACACATTCCAGCGTCGGCGGGCCACTGAGCGCACTCAGAAGGGAACCACTTATAGGGATGGATGTGCTGGGGGGCTGCCAGGCTGGAGGGGGGAGGGGGAGGGGGGTGGTGTAGTGTGTTCCGTCACCGCAGTGGCGCGGTGGAACAACAGGCCTGGTCCCCAAAATGCAAACATGCCTCACACAGACATGTCTCATACAAACACGCCTCGCACAAACAAGCATGGCACAAACACGCGTCGCAGAAAGGCGCCTTGCACAAAACAGCTCACACAAGCACGGCTCACACAAACACGGCTCACAAAAGCATGCGTCGCACAAACACATCTCACACAAACAAGCATGGCACAGACAGGCCTCACACAAACACGTCTCGTACAAACGCACCTTGCACAAACAGGCCTCACACAAACACATCCCCATACAAACATGCGTAGCACAAACACGCCTTGCATAAACGCAACTCAAACAAACACTGTCCTCCAATCATAACCAGATCTCTGAGAGCGCTTATTCCGCTAGACTCCACAGCTACATCGTCAGCGACGATTGTGAAGGCGAAGGCCAAGTTATTTCATTAATGTACATATTATCATTAGTGTGATTTCTTTCCTTGGCAGAATCACCCCGAGTGACTCAGAGGGCTGTCTTGGCAAGACAGACGCAGTGCGTATCATATTTCATAAGGTCGGCAACCACAAGGACACAGGTACAAATCGGTGAAATATCAGTGATATGAGAAAAAACTGGGTTTACAAGATATGAGCACACAGCCAGGGCCGTTGTAAGTGCTTATCTATTATAACACAAAGTTGTAATAAGTTCTCATAGCATATATAGCATTTATTTAAAAAATGACCATAAGAGCAACATCATAACATTGATAATGTATTACTATACAGTAGTGTAGCTGACACACAACACCTCATTACTGCATAGAGAGGGCGGGTGTGGGGGGGGGTCACACATAAGTCCCTCCCCATTTAACCTTAAGTTATAACTGGTCAATTGTCCAATTGTTTTGTTTTGTTTTCAAAATGGAGGTGTATGCATGTGCTGTGGACAGTGTGTGTGTGTGTGTGTGTCTGGGCTTGCTGCTGCTGCTACTGTTCCTGTTTTTGTTGCCACAGAGACTGTCCTGACTGTGTGTGCGGAGCAGCTCGGCATGGGGTGGTTCTGATGCCCTCCAACGTATCCCAGCATCCGCTCTGCCAGAGCAAACATCTGCCTCAAAGCGCTGGGTAATCACCCCCTAATCAGGGAAATTAATTTCAAAGAAAGGGCACTTTTCTCAACTGCCAATTATCATTAAGCAACTAAACTTTTAATTGCCTTTTAATTAAAAAGACTTAATTATCAACGTATATATATTTTCTATATCCTTCTCACTTTGAAAATGACACAACAGGCTACATAAACAAGGATCAACCAGAGATGATAAAATAATAATAGTAGGGATGCTCCACTACTGCATTTTCCTACTACTGGTCGCATTGCATTATGGGTACCATAAAAAGCACTGAATTCTCTCTACAGGTACTCCTCGCTTAACGACCTACCTGTTTAACAACCGCGCGGACTTACGACCAGCTCTCCGACCAGTCGGTATTGTACGCTGTACGAGAACTTTGCTTGTGGAAATGGCAGCGCGGTGTCTCAGCGTCAAGCGTCTCATCTCGCATCACCCTTTCTCAGTCTCAGTCTCGTTCCCGCAGTCGATCAGTATTCACTACACTACCCACTAACAGTGCTGTATGCTTGAAATATCGGTAAGGCGCAGCTCCTCACTTAACGACCAATTCGCTTAACGACCTAGTCGTAGGAACGGAACTCGGTCTTTAAGTGAGGAGTACCTGTATTGACTTAAATGCAGAAAATACCTCATTATATATTCAGACTGCCCTGGGTTGGCCACAAATTCGTATTGATCACAACAGACACAATCTTACTGAATCAATGCTTATCGTGAGTTTTATTAGCCATTTATGTGAAGAATTCCTTTGTAAAAAATCACAGTATTTCATAAAGGATCGTGGTTAGCAGGGCAGATTCATTCAGCTGACTGTCCCTGGCTAATTTACATGTCGGGTGCCATCATTGTGTGATATCTGCTTAATGGTAGCTAGCTAGCTAGCTAGTGTTTAAGATCAGGGCATTGTCAAATGAGCCAGGTTCATATTAGTGCAGCTAGGTAGCTTAATAGCTAGCCTGTATTTAATGTCAACTACTGCCTTGCTAGCTTGCTATTTAGCTAGCTGGCTAGCAAACCTAGCTATCCAGCAAGCAAGCTATCTTGACTGCACATTAGCAAACCCATTGGAGAGCTGTTTAGTCACCTAGCTAGATGAAGTGCAGGTTAACCATATTTCTTTTTTTTGCTGTGACAATACTGCAACCATAATGTTGTTCGTCCACCGGTATCAGTGCCAGTGGCTAGCGGGATGGCAAGTCAGTATGCTGGTCAATGGAAAAGATGCACACAGGCAAGCACACACATTCCCTCATGAATATTCATAGCCAAGCTAGCTTTAGTTAGAACAGGACTTCTTGGACAAAACCTTCTTGAGAACAGAACAGCCACATGAATTTAGATGAACAAGATAAAAAAATCATAAGGGTTTAATAAGCTTTAATATTAAATATTAAATTAGGCCCTTTTTCCATTGAAGTAATAAGGACAGAACGAGGTGGAGCGCTCTCTCTATGAACACAGAATGTTCTAAACAATTAGGACACAAACATTCAATGTTCGAAAATGGGAGTGGAATATCTCCACTATTATTTAAAATCTCAACGTTACTTCACATTATGTTGGAATGGTTACTGAGAACAACCAAGAAATTCAAGCATCTGGAGTTTCCAAAACACAATTGGAACTATGACTGGAACCAGATGCCATCACCAGATGAGACCAAAATGGAACGTTTGGAACAACATCGGCATATTTGGCATCAAAAGAGGGATACATACAAGGAAAAGCACCTCATATGGTGGAGTACCACCACAGCACCAAATATGGTGGTGGATCATTGATGCTTAGGGGCTGTTTTGCTGCCAGTGGTCCAGGGACTCTTGTTAAGGTCAATGGCATAATTAATTCCACCAAGTACAAGCACAACTGTAACCATAAACCTGGTTTCCTCTGTCAGGAAGCTGAGTTTTGACCATTGGTGGACCCTCAAACAAGATAAAGACCCCAAGCATACCTCAACATCAACACAGAAATGGTTCAGTGAAAAGAAAATGTTTTGCTATGGCCATGTCAGTCTCCAGAATTAAACCCTGTCAAAAACATGTGACCTGAATTGAAGAGGGCAGTCCATAAGCACAAACCTAAGGACATCAACAATCTTGAAAGGTTCTGCATGGAGGAATGGTCCAAGATCTCTCCAAATGTGTTCTCCAATCTTATTAAACATGATAGAAATAGGCTCAGTTCCATTATCCTTGCCAGCGGAGGCTGCACCAAGTACTAAAAACTTTTTTTCAAAAGAAATTGATACGTTTAGGTAGTTGGGTCCATTGCTATAAACCTCTGCTGAGCTGCACAACACAGCATTCAGGTCAGACCTGCTGCCCCCTGCTGGTCAGTCTTCCAAGCTACATGTTCCTGCCCCAGGCCCTGTCCCCTGGACCAATTTCAAGGCAACTAATTGGTAGGCATGCCACCAATTACCCCTAGCGCATGCATGGTTGTCTGCGTATGTGTGTATATTAGCATGTGAGTGTGTGTGTGCATGTATATGCATGCGCATGTCTATACATTTGTTTGTACATGTGTGCATGGGTGTGTGTGTGTGTGTGTGTGTGTGTGTGTGTGTGTGTGTGTGTGTGTGTTGGCAGTGTTCCATTTCATTATGGACAGGGGGCAAAGCAAAGGAATTAAAAACCCTCTTGCTCTCCATCCCGGCTCCTTGACGGACGCAGCCTGAGTGCATCGGCACACGCCATCACCACGGTAACGACATCATCACCAGCCTTTCACTGAATTACATCAACCACCGAGAGGGAGATCACTTACAGGCTCATTCCACCAGTAAAGCCCATTACAGTCATATACTCAACCCATTCCACTCTCACCAGCCACAATCATATACTCAACCCATTCCACTCTCACTGCAAGAGCCTTAAGCTGAGCGCAACAGTGAAAATATTTATGTCTGAAAAAGATATGAATTAAGATGAAAAAAGATATATATGTGCATTTAGCAGCCTTATTGAAGCATATGTTTTGGCCAACAGAAAGGGGAGGACACTGCATGTTTGCATCACTCCAGTGTTTTTATTTGAGTTCCAGCTATTTCTTATTTATTGCTTATTTATTAACTATGTATTACCACTTTACTGAATAATCCTTTTACCACTCCAAAAATGTGAATACTTGTCTCACCCTTAACGCTATCAAGACAATGTTGAGCATGACATAATGTTATTTATTTGAATAAATGCACAGTAAATATGAAAATAGAAACCTCAGAATCTGACAAGAATTTCCCACATGCAAAGTGTGTGATGGAATTAAAACATTTAACAAATACATATTTATTATGGCTGTCAAAAAATAGTTGAGTTGAATGAATCGATTGACTAATTGGTGAGATATTTTCAAATATACTATTTCCCTGGCATCCATCATATGCTTTTTTGAGGTAAATATTACTTACAACAATACTCGCAATGAACAGTAGATGGCAGTGATCACCACCACTGATTCACCATAACATAGCTAACTAATGGCTATTATAGCTATCGTGCATTTTACATGTTAGGCATTTGGCAGATGCTCTTTTCCAGAGCGACAAAACGTGCATCATATTCACCCATCTTCCATGCCAGCACACTAACGCAGTAACATTAAACAAATTTTTTATTTGCAACAGCAGCGGACAAATGACAACAACATAACATTGCTCACGTTACCATTTGCTAAATGTCACAGTTACCATGCAATGGCTATTTTAATAAGCTTGCAATTCAACCCGGCCTATGGTTAACACAGCCTAGTAACAAAATGAACAAAAAGTTATTTCACTCAGGAAAAAAAGTGGGAAAAGTATAGAGCTCAGCTACTGAAGGAGATAGTGTTTAGGAATTGGACAATATCTATACCAGTTAAACGCATTTTTTTTTTTTTTTTTTTACTGTTCCAGACCCTGAGTGACTCGGCCCCAAATTTGCCAACTACGTGCAGCTGCAGCCTGTGTCCTGTGGGCGCTTCTTGGTATCAATAAATGCCCACAAGGCAGCGTGCAATGACTGATTATTTTTTATTATTATTTCACCTACATGCTGTAAATGGTCACCTGCATTCTGCCACCTGTCATTGAAGACCAATAAACATCACTTTGCATCTATCTGTTGCCTACGTTATTTATTTTTTATAAAGGTCAACCCACGACAACCGCATACATCAGCGTTTCTTGATTCCCACAGGACTGCAATGGCACCCTTCTGAACATGGCAGATGGTATTCTTTTTAGATTTTTTATAACAAGCAAGCATAATTCATGATTGATGGCTGGCCAACTTGAGCAACAAAAACTACTCAACATAAAGTAGTTGACAGTTACTAAATTGGTATGTTTAAGTATATTTAAGTATATTTCTGTTAGCCAGTGCCTATAATTACAGTAAAATGTTAGGGTTAACTCTTGTAACTGGAATTATGAAACCAGTTCATAAGCGCCATTATTTTCATTTATGTTCTGGCTCGCATTTATGTGGATGCTTTGCTGTTAAATATTATTGCAAACTTGACCCTGACTATGAAAATCTTTGTTTACAGTGCAGACAGTGTTCTTCCTGTCGGGCTGCAATCCCTCCCTCATATTGTGAGCTCGCTGCTGTAGTCCTGAAACCGGCAGTGACATGTGTGGAGCACCGTCACTTCTGAGCCAGAACCCACCAAGCCGTCTCCGTAACTCCGGTATGCACACAGGGCAATTCCTATATGCAGTACGCTCGTATCGGCTTCACTCCCCCCACCCTGGGGCGGACAGCCAAATGCCCCCCCCTAGTGGCACTCCCGACCAATGCCGAAACTGTCGCAATCTGGTGGATTCGAACCCCAGTCGCAGTGGGCGTCAGACATTCACCACCCAGAAAGCAAGGTGTTGATTACTTTGTCATCAAAAAAATGTCATCATTTCTTTGTACAGATTCTTCAGGCTTTGTGGAATGGGGAAAATGTTCCATTGTGTTCTAAAACTGTCCATCAAACTGAATCAGAACATCATGGGTTCAGAAATATCCTTATTTTTCTGGCTGCACCTTTCATCCAATTGAAATCTGATTAAAATGAGCAAAAATTTGTTTTCAACTAATGTTTTAGTTGATTTATTGGTCTGGTTAATAAACGTTACAACCCTAATATTTATATATATATACAGTACCCTCCCAAACTATTCACATTCTTGCTAAAGAAGAGAAAAGAAGGATGTTTGAAATGAACCACACAGGTAATGAGCTGTACTGTATTCTCAAAACGTTGGGAAATTATACTATTTTATACTAATACTATTGCTCAGGGAAAATTCATTTTGTTTAACAAATGTTGTTTTGATGCAAAGTCACAATTATTTGCATCCCTGTTTTATTTACTTTGTGCACCCTCCCCTCGCTGTCTGTGACTCCCTACCCTTTTATAGTGTTTTATGATGTTGGGGAACATATTAGGGAGGTCTTTGACCATTCCTCCACACAGAATCTTTCAAGATCCTTCAGTCTGTGCTTTTGGACTGCCCTCTTCAATTCCAACCACAAAATTTAGATCGGGTTCAAGGCTGGAAACTGAGATGGCTATTGCAGAACAGTAATTTTGTGGTCATTTCCTGGTTGATTTTGCGGTATGCTTGGGATCATTGTCTTGCTGAAATATCCATATGTGGCCAAGTTTCAGATTACTGGCAGAGAGAAGTAGGTTTTGGGCCAAAATGTCTTGGTACTTAAAAATATAAGAACATGAGAATACATAATGATGAGAACAGGCCGTTCAGCCCATCTAGGCTCGTAATTTCCTAGTCTAAAGAATATTCAGTACTGCATCAAGCCTGGACTTGAATGCCCCAAGTATTTCTGCCTCAACTACCTGGCCTGGAAAGCTGTTCCACACATTGAAAAAATACAAAAAAATACAAAATAAAACTTCCTGATATCCGTGCGTAGTTTGCATTTAATAAATGTCCTCTTGTTCTGCTAACTGAACTCATCTTAAAAATCTTTGGTAGTTCACTTTGTTCATCCATTTTATGAATTTAAAACCTCAATAAAATCCCCCCTTAGTCTCCGTTTGCTAAGCTTGAATAGATTAAGTGCCTAAAGTCTATCCTCACAACTTTTAGCTTTCATGCCAGGTACCAATTTTGTTTCCCTCCTTTGTACTTTTTCAAGAGCTTCTATATCATTCTTTTAGTGTGGTGCCCAGAACTGCACACATTACTCTAGGTGAGATCTGACAGACACTATATAACACCAATATAACCTCCTTTGATTTATACTTTTATATCAATACTTTTTGGTATATATATCACAGCATCCTGTTGGCCTTTTCACTGCTACAGTATATTGCTTAGATGCGGATAGACTTTGATCAACCACAACTCCTTTTCAAGTCTTTTTTCAAATTTAACGCATTCTAATTTTTCTCCTCCCATAAAATGCTCCGCTGTTACATTTTTATTTAGCACTATTGAATGTCATCTGCCATGTTACTGCTAATTTATGAATTATTATACATGAATTATACTACCCTGCTTCCAGTCACCTGGGATTTCTCCAATTTTATAGGGATTGCATAAAAATATCTGTCAATATAAATAATCTTGAGTATTCTAATATACAGTATATGCCATTGGGGCCTTATTTGTCTTAACTTTTTGTAGTTTTTCTAGTACTTCTCCCTCCCTCATCTCTAAAATATTCTGTACATTGGCTATACCTTTAGGCATATTTATAACCTCTTCTCTGATAAAGTAACTGTTTAGTGAATGAGCAATATCCTTATTATTATAAAGCAATGCTCTCTTAATACACTTAACCTGTTCATTAACTTTACTTTTTCTACTGCAATATTGGATTACTTTTGGCATCTTGGGAAATTGTAATTTCAATGTACCTTTTAGCTGCCCTTATTTCCTTTTTAGCCTTAGCCTGCATATTACTATAATCTACCTTATTTCTCTCAGATTTTTTTATATACTCTGTACAGTCTCTTCTTTTGTCTCAAAATCAGCCATAAAGATTTATTCATCCACTCTGGACACTGTTTTTTAATCTTATTTTTTCTGATTTTTGGGGATCAATTTACACTGTCCATCAACAAATAACTCTTTTATATGTAGTCATTTTTCATTCACAATTTTGCAATCTAGACATTTTACCCAATCTGTATGACTTAAATTCTCCTATTTTATTGAAGTCAGCACGTGTGAAGTTAGAAATTCCAGAGTTAAGAGGAGGCAGTCTTAATTTGCCAAAAAATAGCAAGTGACTGCACAATATCAGGTGACTGATAACTTGTCCCTAATGGTTACACTCCCTCTGAGTTCCAAATTCTGTCAGGATTATTACACAAAACCAGATACAGAATTGATTGATGAGTCAAAGACTGCACTAAAAAACAGTCATTAACCACATCTAAAAACTCCTCTTCACATTTGCCCTGTCCTGGCACTACATCCCAATAAATAGGGGGTAATTGAAGCCACCCATTATTAATGTCTCTCCTTCTGCACAGGCTTGTTTTATGTTACCATACAGCATAATATTTATGTTGCTTTTTGAAGCTGGTGACCTATAGAATACTCCTATATTAAGGCCCTTCTCATGTTCTCCCAATAGTCGAATCCAGATGTCCTCAGAAGGAATGAGAAAGCTATTTCCTCGAATTTCCTGCACATTGAGTTTTCTTTCACATAAAGGGCCACCCCCCCACCTCTTTTATTTGTTCTATCTTTCCTGATCAGTTTGTACACCTCCACATTATATTCATCCCGATCCACTGCACCAAGCCATATCTCCGTAATCCCAACAATGCAACAACAAGCCCCATTAATCACGACAGCATTCAGTTCCAAACACATTATTTTTTTATGCTTGTGGAATTTAAACGAAGGAACTGCAAAGTATTACATTTATTATCTCCATCTCCCACACCTGACTGTGCCAAACCACCTCCATTAACATTATGCTCTAAAAGGTCTTTATTTATGATATCCTCACAGGTGTTTTTATACTTTGCCCTGATATCATCTGCCCTGATATCTTTCACCCAGGCAGTCTGTGCCTCCCTACCCTTAATAGTAATACTAATTTCCCTCCCTGCCTCCCCCCTAGTTCCACAACTTGCTGGAGTTCATGATTACACTGACCTTAACAAGAGCCCCTGGACCAGTAGATGCAAAACAATCCCATAACATCAAAGATCCACCACCACATTTCACAGTAGGTATGGCAGTCTTTTCAACATGTCATGTCATACCTCAGTCACCAAGCCCACCGCTGGTGTGAATGGCCAAAAATAGCTACATTTCGGTCCCATCTAACCATAACACTCGGTTCCAATCGGACTTTGCTGTCCACCCCCAGGTGGAGGAGGTAGGTTGGCTGGCATGAGCGTGCTGTGTGTATTTGTCAGAGTTATGGTCGACTACTTGGGAGTTCCTCAAGTTTCATCTCGAGGGGGTGGTTTGGCGCCTTTGTCACTGCCGATCCGAGAGTTGCGGTGACAAACTCGCAGTGCGAGGGGGGGCAGTGCAGTTAAAGTAGAAGAGGGTACAATTGGCCACCAAATTGGAAGAAAATTGAAGAAAATGTATTATTTAATTATTAGGGGTTTGAACAGTTGTATAGTATCTTTTTGGGGAGAAACAATATTACTTGTTAAACAAAATCTTTAAACAACCTCTGAGAAATTGTATTTGTATAAAATAAAATAGTTTTCCCATTTTTGAGCGTACAATATAGCTCATTACCTGTATGGTTTATTTAATCCTGAATAATTTGCTCATATTTATCAAGGGTGTGAATAATTTTGGAGGGTACTGTGTGTGTATATATATATATATATATATTTTCAGCCATGCAATATTCAGGATTGTTTTTATCCTTCCTGCGAGATGAATTATTAATTGAGGTGCATTTTACAAGAGGGGGCTGTTATTTGGTACAGTGTGTAGATGTGAAAAAGACTGCAGTGGCTGTAGTGCAGCCTCTCTCTCTCCTCTCTCTATATCTCCCTCTCCTTCTCTTCGTCTCTCCCTATCTCTCTCTTCTCTCTCTGTCTCACTCTCTGTCTCTCTCTCTCTCTCACACACACACATACACACACTCCCTCTCTCTTCTGTCTCTCTCTCTCTCTTTCTCTCTCAGATGCCGTGGTCCTTTAACACGGCTGTGTCTGAAGGAACAGAAAGAGGGAAAAAACCACTCAGCAGCGGAAATCAATTAGCCCGCCTGCCTTCCATTACGACTGATTAGAGACGGAGCTGCGGAACGCCATGCCTAAAAGCCCTCTGCCTCCTCTCCTCCGCTGCGGTCGCACATTCCCGTTACACACCGTCTGCGCTCCACCTCCCGTGAACATTGATGCAACATTCTGCAAGCGTTCGGGGGAATGTTGTGTAAGCATATCATTGATGATGATGTTGTTGTTTTTGTTTACTAAAACGAGGTGGAGCAAGGCAGGCCTGTCGAAACCCGGTCACAGAACAGATGTCCAGCCTCTGTTTCTGGGGTGAAAAGTTTGGGGTTTGGTGGGGGGGGAGACACCCTGCTCTGCTCTTCTCCCCAAAATTACCCAGCAGCCACTGCTTCTGCAACTCTTCTCGTGATAATGTCTTAACACCGTGCTTTCTCCACTGGGGAGTTCAGGTTACTCTCAGTCACCAAACCTGCTTTCTGGACTCAGGGTTTGGCCGGTGTCAGTAGACACTCTCCCGATGACACACACACTCACTCTCACACACACACACACAAAAAGAGTGAGTAAAAAGTAAAATGTGAGCAGGATTTGGCCTTGAAATATGAACCCTGAAATATTAGGCACAGCAATACCAATAAAAAATGGGAGGTTAAAGGGAGGTTGCTAATCTTCTCAAACAGTTTACACAAAGCCACACCTATTTGTCTCGGTTGACAAATCAGCACGTGTATTAAACAAAATCCCGCCCACTAACAGCCTGCAAGGCAATGATTAGTGAGCAACAGAGAGAAGATGACATCATACATCTCGAGCCTTTGTCTCTGGATAAGTAGGCTCGTCTGGATAACACCATACTTCGGTTATTTTTCATGCTTACGTTTTGTGAGTAAGTGACTAAGATCTTTTCATTCCAGTAGCTAATATTTAACAAAATAATGAACTGGCCTTCTGCTTCTATTACCGTGCAGGTTAAGGGCGAAGGTCTGTCCTCAGATTACAGTACGATCACTGCTCACACAACAAAAGTTTTCCAGGAAGACGAGATGTTTACAGGGACAACGCATGTACATTATATTCTGGGTAGTTCAATAACAGGGATCAAATATAATCCTTCCTGGTTGGAAAATAGCACTAACTCAATGAATTTACAGCATTTGGATAAACCTGTACTTGAAAGGTGTCCAATAATGACCAGGGGTGAGAACAATTCCCATTGCACATTGCACACACATTGCACACCGGAACTGTGAGTAGATGCTCAGACTGCCAGGAAACTCTTGAGAATTTCCCGTTAAATGGGCACATTTTTATTTTTTTGGTTTTGAGAGTAGTCTTGCATTAGGAAACTGACCCCACAAATGTACTGACATTCATTGTGTCTTGTCTATCTAGTGTATGTAATTGTAACAGAAGAAGCAGTTGGAAAAGGGAGAGGCAGCCTCAGGAATCTGAGGTTTACTGCCATTTCATTGTACAGAGAGCACAATGGTGAAATTTAATAGTTTTTAGTACGACCACTGCACTTAAAAAAATCACACTGTGTTATTATCTTGCCCCACCCTGCTGTTGATTGTCACATTAGGCCTGTATCGGGCAACCGATAACCGTTTAAGTGCCAATCAATGTTTTTCTGCTGAGTTTAGAACGGTGCAACTCAACACGCCATCTTCATCTTCAGAACCAAGACAACATTTAAACACCAAAATTGGTTGTGCTCAACTTCTAAGTGATAACCAAGCAAAATGGGTTTACCCTGTGCTAGCCAGCATTCAGGAAAAAATGCAAATGTAGTTAGTTCGCAGATAGGACCCGTTATCTGCAGTCTATTCAAATTAGAGAAATAATACTTGTTGAAGCTGTAGCTACTTAAGCAAGGACGCGTGTACGCTTTTGGCCCGTGAATATAAAATACCGTGGACAAACTTGCCATAATTTTAAAACCTCTACGGTTCCACAGGTGGGGGGGAACACGTCATATATATCGGTGCTCAGGTCCCTGAAGCAGAAAGTCGTTGGCACGTCATAATATTTAATGTTTATCCCCCGCCTTTTTTTTACTTACCAGCGTGGATTTGGTACGCAGCAGAAAGTCCTCCATGCTGTGAAGTATCAGTGAGGAAATATCGTTGTCTCCATGAAAAGTTGAGATGTCGGGTTTTTTGGTTTTTTTACACCGCCGTCCCCCGCTGCGCTCACTGCCGCACTGTAGCTTCCATTCGCACCCTTCGGAATCTGCTCCCCCGAATATGGAAGTGGGTGTGTCAGCGAGCTCTCCGGGCGGGCGCGCGCTCGGTCCCGCGCGCTCCCTTCCAGGGAACCCCAGCCAATGAGAAAAATGTATCCAGGTAGACAACGGACACCCAGCTCGAGTAACACTGCAACCATGGACAGCGCCCAGAGGCGAGGGCTCCAACGATGCAGGGCTCTGCAGCAACCGACTTTGGAATCACAGCAGACCCGAGATTAGATTTGACTGGGCGCAGTTTCCCCCCCCGCGCTTCAACAAAAAGGGATCTCGCGGAGAAAAAGCACGGTGTTTTTCGCGCGAGCGTGGGGACACTGTCGGGATGTCCGGAACAAGAATGCGAAGATGAATTCATAGACAATCCACAGTTTAATAGCAGACGGGGGAATGATAACATTGACATTCATGCTCTTTTGGTAAGATTATGGCATAAGATCACAGGTTGCTGTTCCAATATTGCATCCGAGGTAAAATGTCACGTCAGCATGAAATATTTAACGATAATTATTATATTATATGTACTGGTGCCCGACGTTTCAGACTGCCGCTCCTCCTATGTCAGTTTTGAGCTTAAATGCTGTTTTCTCTGACCAACACATTCTTAGTCTGACACCACAAAACCAAGAGAGCACTTACAATCTTTCTGTGGTGTGTCTGTTTAATATATGGTGGGTGAAGCCTCTGGGTTTATAGGTGGATTTGCTGCAAATAAAACACGTTTTTATATGGAAAATCAGACCAAAGAAGTAAACAGATTTAAGGTGTGAGTTATGTGGTACGTTATGTGGTACTTCACCGTAGAAGACCCCCCCCCCCCTCTCTGTCACCATCTGTCACTCTACCCCTTTAACTACAGTACCCTCACATTGACAGGCATAACACTTCTGTCATTAGGCTTGGGGTCAAACGCAAATGTATTTTTTCTTAACTGCACTCAAAGTGCTTTATTTGCTGCATTTGGTGTCACTTCATTTTGAATGCATCGCATGCATTGCATCACATTTATCACATTTGGACACCTGACCAAAGTGTCCTGGAACCCAAATATTTTCAAACAACTTTATATCTGCATCTGTTTTTTAATTCGTCAATCCTCCATCAGATTGGGAGGGTGCAGACTAGCCAGGTAGTTCTAAGAAAAGCTTGAAGACAGCATGGCAATGGTTTTCAGTCTGCAGTCCAGCAGTCAAACAGCACAGCTACTGCATCGGAGGACTGCACCGCAGTTCGGGGGGCGCTGTTGCATGATGGATACTCTGCTGACTCCCTTTTTGGCAGTGCTGTGGTCAGACATTGGAACCCCCTGCCACAGGCGGCACTGGCACAGTCAGGATTTGATTCCAGACCATTGCACTTGGACCAGCTCCTGGATTTGTAATTGCCTTTTTAAATTTTATATTATATTTTAGGCATTTAGCAGACGCTCTCATCCAGAGCGATGTACAATAAGTGCATTTAAAATGGCAGAAAACAGAAGAATAATCACAGCTAGAGCAAGAGATACTTCAGATACAACAGATGCTATCATAGACAGATGCACACCACACCTAAAAAACAGAAACATTTTACTACAAGTCTAAATGTGTTGACTTTCTCAGGGGGTTTACATCTGCTATACAGCAGGTGCTCCTGTCACTATTGAGAGGCTGTGTTGGAGATTAAAAAGGGGACATTCCCCAGGATTAGTTGGTATATCCCCAGAGTTCTACTTAACATTTATATAGACCTTCTAGGGCCCTTATTCCTAGAAATGATCATTTTTCCCCCATTGAGCAGGGCTCCTTTTCACAAGATATTATTAATATTGCCATTATCTCTCTATTGGTGAAGAAGGACAAAGACCCCACAGAGTGTTCAAGCTACTTCCCCCTCTCACTGCTGAACTCTGACGTTAAGATATACACGACAAAGTATTCGCTTTCCATCTTCAAGCTGTCATGGATAAACTTGTTCACTGTGACCAGGTATTGTACACCATTGTATTGTGCCACAAATCTTATATCTTTTGCAGCTGTTTTACCATTAAATGCGATGAAGGCCTTTGATCACATAGAGTGGCCTTATCCGTGGTCTGTTTTTATCCACTATGGGTTTTGGTGAAGCATTTCTAAATGTGATTAGGGTGCTATATGCTAACCCCTTGGCAATGGTGCTGAATTGGGAAGAACTGCTCTCCTTTGTTGTCGAATATCCAGAGGTTCAAGACAGGGGTGCCAACTGTCCCTGCTGCTGTTTGGCCTCTCCCCTGAACTACTAGCCCAGACAATCCGATAATCGGTGGACATCTCGATCAGTAACACGCAACATCACAGATTTTTAGATGATGGCCCTCATTCAATTAATTGTCTTTTATCTATATTCGACCAGTTTGGTGACCTCTCAAGTTTCAAGATCAATTGGCATACTTCTGCACTTTTACCATTGACAGAGGCAGTGAGGAAGATCAGTAGTGCAACATTTTAAATGCCCTGGTATCGATATCTCGTCTTCCCTCCATACTATTGGCAAATCTAATTTTAATGACACTAAACACTTACTGAAATGATCTTCGATCAGGACAGATGGGCTAAATTACCCAATTCTCTCTGAGCTCCTATCTCAATTGTCAAAATGAATGTACTTGCCTGTGTTAATTTGATCAGCACAATGCTCCCTCTTGTTCCCCCTGCTGGTATTTGGGATACACTACACTCAGCTGTTTCTAAGTTCATCTGGAGGGGTAAACAACCAGGGCTAAAATTCTCAACTGTCCAATGGGAAAGGAATGATGGTGGTTTATCTTGACCTAATTTCAAGTTACATTATTGGGCTTTCACATTACGACTTTTAACTTTCTGGTTCAACCCTTCTGCCTTTGTCTCCTGGGGTGTTTAGAGGTAGGTCCTATTCGACTACAGGACATAAAACATTTATATCAAACAATGCAACTTACGATATGGCACAGTTATTACCCAGCTGATGTCTGTTTGGTGTACTGCAAATAAATTATGTAATTTTACCTTGAAAAGGCATCAGCACTCTCCTATTTTTAATAACACCGGGTTCTTATTAGGTGGTCATCCATTTTGTTTTCCCCGCTAGAGTGATGACACACATTCTAGGTGTCATTTTTGATAAAGATGGGTGGGTTCATTCCAAGACATACAAACTAGTTCTAATTTACCCATATCATCTTCCATTTTTATTTAATCATTTTTATTAAACAAACAAAATAATTCTTACCAAATTCTTTTTGAAATGATTTTTTCCCCATCTCTTTTTTCACATTGCTTCCATGATCCCTCCTCACATACAACTGCGACACCAAGAATAACCACCCCAACAACAACAACAACAATAACTACCCACCCCCACCCCCCCACCACACACACACGCACGCACACACACACACATCACATCACACATCAGCCCTCAACTAGGACACCCTACTCAATCCAGGCATACCAAGTTGAGGCTGGGAAGTCAGATATACACTCTTCCATGCACACTAATCCCCCCTCCACTCCCCTTAATTTCTCATCTTCATATCAACCTCCCGATTGGCCCTCCTCTCATTCTCCCACTCAGACACACCCATCTTCCTTATTTTACATTTACAGCTGAGATAAGCATTGCGTGCCTATGGGTTACCTTGGCATACAGTGCTTCCTATACATCCCTTCTGTAAGATGCTTTGTACAGCGGGTGGGACAAGTGGCCCAGTTTCCACAGTTTACCGACACTTTTGGCAAAGTTCATACAAATTCCACATTGTCGAGAAACTGTGGGAAAGACACCTAACTGAGTTGGACACAGAACTGAATTGGGAGTCCATCTGGTCCAATGTCCTGCTAGCTTCTCGGAATCCGGACCATCAACAGATCCACTTAAATTTTCTGCATAGTGTATTTCACCCCACATAATTGTTGTACATGAAGGTTTTGCCTAAAGCAGACTGTACTTTGTGTGATCTAAATTTTTGCGGCTATGTTTGCGCATAGAGTTTAGGAATGCCCAAAGGTTCTGGGAGACTGTTACTTAAAGTCTTTCCACATTACTTTTAGTGTCCATGCCTATACTTTCTGCTGTACTTATACAGTATATGGCAATGTTGCAATGTTAAAAAGCAAGCATCAGATGCATTGCATCAAGTGTTTATAGCCAAAGCCAAATTTCCAACACCTGTCCCCAATAAACGATTTTTTTAAACAAAAAATAAAAACAAACAAAATAAAAGAAACATGCACAAACACATAAAGTACATCCATCTAATACAGCAAAATAGCAAATAATAAAACAAAACACAAAAAAACTATAAACGGCATAATGAGAGCAACCATAGATACTTAAAAAATTATAGAAAGTTTATTAAAAGTACAAAAGTTCATAACCATTTAAAAAAACTTTATTTAGTCAAATAATTGCATATTTATGTTTAACCATTATAATTGTAGTACTAAGCTTATTATTGCTATCATTATTGCATAATTATTATTATTGATACCATTAATAATATTATATAAGAAATATATATATCTGTCTACATAATACACTTCTGTCGATTTCCCCTTATATAATAGTTTTGTTGTACTGTGCAGTTAGTAAGTGTTACTTCTTTAACCCCTTCCCTCGCCCCCCCCGCCCCATATTTCTTAAAAATAAAAAAGCTGGGCCCGTATTCACAAAGCATTTTAAGGGTAAAAGTTGGTCCTAACTGCGCAATTTAGGAGCAAGTCCGAAAAAACCCTGAAAATGGGCGTGTCACTCATAAATTTAGGACTCCTAAATTTTTGGGATAAGAGTATTTCACAAAGGGTTTGAGAGCTAAAAACAGCTCCTAAGTCCAGGAGAAGTTAAAAGCAGCCAAGAGGACTTCTAAGTCGCTAAAGACCTACTCACGGCGATCCGAAAATCTGCTGCGGCCAGCAATCGTTTAGGTAGTTGGCGCAATCGCGTCAACACTGGAGATATTGAATGATACAAAGCTCATAAAAGTAATGTACCGCCTCAATCGCGAGGGTATTATGTATATAATATTATATATATTATATATAGATACCCGCTGATTGTTTACGAGATGCAGACATGTAACCAATTGACTAGTCAGTATTCTTGGTTTCATGTTAAATCAGTGACACGTAGCCTACATTTGTATTTTAGAATCTTTATTAGAATATAATAGGGGTGCATCGGATCATTTTTCGGATCAGCAAAAAAAATTATAACGGGTCCAAATGCGCGTTTCCACCAAAAATTGCCTGGAACTATTCTCAAGGAATTGAATGAATGATAATTTCAGTTTTTCAATTCAGTTATTTCACTAAATCTTTATTCGAAAATTTCACAAAATACATTTTTAGATTCAGTACGCCTTAGGTGATTTAACTAGGGTGGTCTTATGCCTGAATTAATTTAATAAAAAAATAAAAGATCGCTAATGTTTCAATTCTATTTAATTCGGTCGCGTTTCTAAAAACATGCCTCCCAGAAAGGCATTTAGTATGAAAAACAAAGCAAACCAAAACATATATGGTTTATATAACAGCGGCTGTATTTGTATTTCTCTATGATGGTTCAATTTAGCTATTAATCCGTGGATCATATGCGTGCCGAACCATGGGGGTTGATCCGTAGGCGGGCAGAGACCCATCCCCTATATCAGCCAATAGCTGTGGGCATTCTGAGTAAGCTCGTTCATGAGAAACAACGTCATCCTTAGCAACGATGTCAACCCCGCCCTCACTCTTAGGTTGACAATTCTAGGAATTCCTTAGTATGAGTTTGTCTTTGCAGCTTTGTGAATAGGTTTTAAGGTGGGACTCCTAACTAAAAGGTTTTAGTGTGATTTAGAAATACTCCTAGTGGTAAGATAAAATGCTTTGTGAATACGGGCCCTGAACAGCAAATATAAAAGTTTATAAAAAAGATTGCTGTATTAAAATACAGTTTAAAAGCAGTTATTACTGATAGTATCACCAAGAATATGTTATGATTGTTGAGGATAGATCTGATTTCCCCTTTCCTGCTATATTTTGACTTTTGAGGTGAGAGTACAGAAGCTACTGCATCTCTTAATATCAGTTGGCAGTGAATTCCAGTGTTAAGAGGCTTTTATAGAAGATGCTCATTGTCCATGTTTTGTGATGCGTTTGGCTACAGTGCAATCACCTCTAGAGGTGGCTCTTGAAAATCTGTTGGAACAATCAGCTCATAACTTCATGAATTCATTTAGAGGTGAGGGAACCAAGTTGTTAAACAATTTTAAACACGAGACATACATCAGAACGAAACCTAAACTTATCCAAACTCAATAAGTTAAATTGAGTTAGTATCCTGCAATGGTGGTATTGGTATTGGTATTGTACGGTTATATATTGTCCCTTTTAATATATGAAGAAAACTCAGTGAAGAACATAAGAATAATGACACACTGTGGCCTTGTCATGATGATAATAATAATAATAATTATTATTATTATTATAATATATTTTTTATGAGATTGCATAGAATACCACTAATGTTTGCAATTACCAAAGGCTCTGTTGTCTCTGTGCTCAGTGAACTATTATTAAACTTTGCACTTGACCGTATGTATTGTTTGTGTGTGCTGCTGCTATAAAATTCTCATTACTGTTGTTCTGATGAGAGAGTTGATAGATGAAATGTTAATACACAAATTCATGTTATGTATTTTATGTATGTCCAGATTATATGGTGTTGACTGGTTTAGGTTTCATCTTATAAATATCTGGGTATATGTCTAGATGATAAATAATCCTTCAAAACTCACATAGAAACATTAACTAAGAAACTGAGAATTCAGTTAGGATTTTTCTATAGAACTAAAGATTGCTTATCTGCAAACCATCGAAAGCAAATTGTACAGACAACGCTTTTATCTGCTCTGAACTACGGTGACATTATTTATATGCATACAGCTGCCTCTACAATTAATTATCTTGATGCAGTATATCACAGTGCCCTTCGCCTCATCACTGGTGATAATTACAGAGCACATCACTGTACACTTTATCAGAAGGTTGGATGGCCTTCACTTGCAGTACAAAGGGATCAACATAGCTTACTGTTTACTTACAAAGGTTTACTGGATAAACTGCCTGTTTATTTGACATCTCTGTTAAATGCTAAACCTATGAATCATGGTACACGCTCACAATCAGCATTACCTGATGCTGATTGTTCCTGACTAGGGAGGGCAGCGTTCAGTTATTATGCTCCACACAGATGGAATGATATGCAATGTTCATTGGGTTTAAATAAACTTCTATTACTGGATTGTCACAGAGAAATGATTTATTCTTACAGAAATGTACCTGCCTCACTTGATGTTTTGATTTACCCTAGACTTTCTTTGCTTGTATTGTGTATTTATATGATGTATTTGTTTGTAATTGTTCTTGTGTATTGTGCCCAAGGGCATCACTGTGAATGAGGGCTCTGCTCTCAGCTGATTCCCCTGTCTAAATAAATAAATAAATGGTTATCAAATCACTAGTGCTGGCATACCAGGCTGCCAAGGGGTTCCTTCCTGTTCCTTCCTACCTCCAGACACTGACCACACCTTACACCTCCGCTCTACCTCCTCTGGTCAATTTGCTGTCCCGTCTCTTCCGGCACCTGGCAGCTGCTCCACGCAGTCTTGCCTTTTCCTTGCAGCTGCTCCACGCAGTCTTGCCCCCCGGTGGTGGAATGACCTTCCACGCTCGGTCAAGACTGCAGAATCACTGGCCATCTTCCACAAGAAGCTGAAAACTGCACTACTACTGAATATACTGTATTTTTTTAATTTTTTACATGTACTAACTTTTATCTCACTTTTATAGGTGCCGTGTGCAGCTGTTTATGCCTGTTGTATTGTTGCTGTACTGATCTCTTACTCTAGTTGTGATTATTCTTGCCATTTTTAAATCCACTCATTGCAAGTCACTCTGTATATCCAGCCTTGATACCACTATTTCAGTGTAATTTGTATCTTTGTTACTGGGACAACAAACCACATTCCTATTGGTATGGTGTTGATGGGTAACAATTCAGTAAAACAGTAAATATGATCTTTTCCAGCTCTAATACCTCTTAATTTCAATATAACTACTAATTCTGTTACTTGGTAATAAACCACTTTTTATCTGTATGGTGTAGATGGGTAGCGACAAGTGTTACAGTGCACCGTATATGGTAATAATTATAATGATAATAAATAACGATTCAAAACCCAACTGCGCCAGCCTGGCTCTGGCCACCAATTGGGGGCGACGATTGGCTGTCAGCTCCAGGGGAAGGGGGGAGGGAGAGCCGGCATTAGCTCGCCAAGAAGTGCGAAGGGCGTCCCTGTAAAGTAGGTGGGCGAGTTCCGTCTCAAAGGAGGTGGATCATCGCCGGCCTTGGGGTATTAGCTTGACCTGTAGTGACAGACGGCGGGCTCGTGGGGGAGGGCAAAGCATCTTGAAGTGTGCAAAAACAGTGAACTTAACAGTTGTCAAGTTATTTCACAATGCTAATACTCTTCTTTTTCATAGTTAATGTAAGTAAAATACCTACAAACATTTTACTGACCTCAACAGAGTCATCTGCAGCAGCAGCCAATGCCGCTCTCACAATCGAAGTGTCAGCATCATTGTCACACTGCTCCATGGTGATCTGACGTTTCCGGAATGTTGAGAGGAGGTGGATGAGTGTTGAAGAGAGGAGGTGGATGAGCTCACTCTTGTTATGAGTGTTGTCCATGAACTTTGCCCTTGGTGTCAAATGTATCATATCCGGTCAAATCTGTAGATCACAGCAGAAGTTATTGGTATGCCGGATGTGGTCGTGATCTTTTGGCGAGCTGCTATAGCCATCGAAGACCACAATGATCTTCTGAGAGCGACTGCCAAGACACTGCACGTAGCTCAGGTAACTGTCAGCAATCTCCTGCCAAGTCCATCAACCACCAGGCTGGAGCAGGGTTGGTTAGTGAGGTCAAGCAGATCGGTCAACTCCTTCAGGCTAGTCTTGGAAAAGCCTGCCTTGTTCACCTTGTTCATTTTCTGGTCTTTGTTACTGAGCAAGGACAAGGGGAAGGGAGTCAACTCATACTCTAAGCTTGTCTCGACTGTCATATCCCGTTGGGCGGAAAATGATCAGTCGGTTGAACAACTGGAGTGAGTTTAGGTGAATCTTCTTCTCACTGACCTTGGGAATCTTTCTGAGCGATGACAGGGCCTGTACCTTGAACTTCACCTCCATGGTCGATGTCACTGACTGTCCATCCAGCTTTATCTGCATCTCCCTCCCTACTTCAGCCGCTCTTTCAGCGTTGACTGCGTCATCTGCAGTGCTCGTGAATCCTGTTGAGAAGGACACAAGCAACCGCTTGTCTCGATCGTGGTCGAAGGGGTTGTTCTCCTCGAACCACGGTCATCAGATGCACTTGGGGTATGTAATACACAAGTGGGAGTTAGCTAGCTAACCATGTTACCTGGTGTTAGCTAGCTAACAAGTAAGATCATTTGATGATAGTACACACCTTATATATTATTTATATATGCATATTATGAAATATTTCCAGTTGTAAAAAAAAGGTAGATAATACTTACATATCAGATTTAAAATCTTCTTGCAGTATCTTGCTGAGTGGTGAATATTGTTATTTGATATGTGTGGAGTCTATTGTGTCTGTCCATGATCCACACAGGAGAGGGTTGCAAATGGCTTGAGCATGTCTGGCACCTACCACTCACTTTCTGCGAATGCCAACCAACTACAACAGTTACCAGTAAACAATAAGTAGTTACCATGGCAACTACATGAATAAATAAACGAATAAAGCTACTTTTTAATTTACATGCACCCAGCCATATTTATTTTCACAAAAAAAGGGTTTGCAATGAGCGGGAAAGGTGGGTGTGGCCGTTTTCCAAGGAGTGGTTTTAGTGCAAAATAAATGCTTGCAATCGATTCAGAATCATGAAAAAACCCTAGTTTGACCCCTCACAAGGTACTTAAGGCAGAAATAAACATTTTCAATTTTTCACAGATAAGGTTCCGGGTACCCCAACTTTCAGCAGCTGTCACAGGTTTTCCTATGGGAGTTGAATTTAAATCTTTTTATACGTGTTATTAGACACCTTTACAAACACATTGGTGAAGAAATTTCTTAGTAAGGAATTTATTCCAAGATTGGCCAAATATCTGATAATATTCCCTGACTAGTAATTATGCAGCAACTACAGTTCTGGTGAGTGGCACATCACATTGAGGCATGTATGTATGCTTCATGCAGTCACGCACACACAGTCACACCATGCCAGTGTCAACTGCCTTCAGGAGTCCTGCAGGGTCAGTCAGGGGACTGCGATCTGCCTGCCCAGTGTGTGGTGACCATTGTGAGGTGCAGTGCGCGGTGCAGTGTGCTATGAGCAGTTTTTGGTTAGCAGTGTATTAGTGAGCAGTTTTTGGTTAGCAGTGTATTAGTGAGCAGTGTGTGGTGCAGTGAGGTGAACAGTGTGCAGTGCAGTGTGTCGTGAACGGTGTGCAGTGCAGTGTGTGGTACAATGTGCAGTGCAGTGTGTTATGACCAGTATGTGGTGAGCAGTGTATGGTGAGCAGTGTGTAATAATGAGCAGTATACTGGAATGTATCTGGTCCTGGTGCTGCTGCTGCTCAGCTGCTCATCTCATTCCACAGAGGCCCTGCTTTCTATCATTGATTCCTTTAGAAAAAGGCCAGAATCTGGGAGGCCAATCCATTAGCACAAACATGATTTGCATTAAACACCCACCGGCATCCCTTTCTGCCACACCCAGCCACATGCAACCACATGCATGTCCACACAATCACCCAGCCATGCATGTCCACACAATCACCCAGCCACATGCAACCACACGCATGTCCACACAATCACCCAGCCACATGCAACCACATGCATGTCCACACAATGGCTCTCAGAGGACCTGAAGTCTGCATGTGACTGTTCTTGCTAATACAGCCAATTCCTGCGCATATTTCACCATCACTTCACACTCTTAGATTATCACTTTACATGGAAATGACACAGAACATGCAGGCAAAACCATGAAACTGCTTAAGAGAACAGAAAACTTTCAATCCCCCATTTCAACGTAATGTATTACAGGGAGATTCTCGGATGATTGATATGTGTGCAACTCCTGCTTCAGTCCCTTTTTATAGAAGACAGAATATGATTTTACGATGAGATATAGTTTTAATATGCAGACTATGTGTCTCCATAGTGTCTCCGTCCCAGTCTGCCAGGAGTCTTGGAGTGACCCTGGACGACCAGCTGTGCTTCTTGGGCCACATCGCAGCGATCACCCGGACCTGCCGATTCTCCCTCCATAACATCCGAGGATCCGTTCCTCACCCAAGAGGCCACACAATTCCTGGTCCAGGCCCTGGTGATCTCACGTCTGGCCTGTGCCATCAAGCCACTGCAAATGCTGCCGCATGTCTGGTGTTCAATCAACCAAAGTTCACGCACATCACCGCTCTGCTCTCCTCTCTGCACTGGCTCCCCATCATAGCACACATCAAATTAAAATAACTGGTGCTAGCTTATCAAGCGGCTAGGGGAACTGCTCCCCTTTTTTCCAGACACCTATCACACCCTACACCCCAGCCAGACCCCTCTGCTCCGCCTCCTCTGGCAAACTGACTATCCCATCCCTCTGGGCGCCCGGCAGCCGCTCCTCACGGTCTCGCCTCTTCTCTGTCCTGACCCCTCGGTGGTGGAATGATCTTCTGCACTCAGTCAGGACCACGGAATCACTTGCGATCTTCCGCAAGAGACTCAAAACCCACCTTGTCAGACTCTACTACCACTGAATTCTGTACATCTAGCCAATTGTCATCATCACTGCCTACATGTTTAATACTGCTTTTTGTATATGTATACCTGTTTAAAACTTCCTCTAAAAAATTAAAAAATTAAAAAATGACTAACCTTTTCGTTCCCAGTGTTACAGGTATGGTATGCAGTGGCCAACAACAATGTCTATCGCTGTATTACTGCACTGATCTCTTGCGTGAACAATTATTGATCATGCCATGTATTAATGCACATCTTGTAAGTCGCTCTGGATAAGAGCGTCTGCTAAATGCTTAAAATACAAAATGTAAATTTGGATTGAAATGGATGAAATGTGGATCACCCCTTATCAAGATGCACGAGCAGCACAGACAGGATCAGGTGAGGGACATAAAATGACACACAATTAGATTGAAAAAAAACTACTGACCTGTCTCTCTCCTCCCATTCCTTTCCAAAACGTTAGAGCGGGCTGTCTATAACCAACTGTCTGCTCATCTCTTACAGAACGACCTGCTTGATCCCAACCAATCTGGGTTCAGAGCAGGCTACTCCACAGAGACCGCTCTCCTTGCTGTCACTGAGGCTCTTCATGGGGCTAAGTCCCAATCCCTTAGCTCCGCCCTACTCCTCCTCGACCTGTCGGCGGCATTCGACACCGTGGACCACCGGATCCTGCTCTCATCTCTCGTCGAGATGGGAATCTCTGGATCTGCGTTGATATGGTTCGAGTCCTAGATGGCTGACCGGTCCTACTAGGTGGCCTGGAGAGGATCCCTCTCCTCTCCCCACACCCTCTCTACCGGAGTCCCGCAGGGTTCGGTGCTAGGCCCCGTCCTATTTTCTCTGTACACCAAGTCACTTGGTTCTGTTATTTCTGCTCATGGTTTTTCCTATCACTGTTATGCTGATGACACACAACTGTTCCTCTCCTTCTCTCCATCTGATACCCAGGTCCCGGCACGGATCTCTGCATGCCTGGCTGACATCTCCGCTTGGATGTCCACCCACCACCTGAAGCTGAACCTGGGGAAGACTGAGCTGCTCTTCCTCCCAGCGAAGGGCTCCCCAATGATTGATGAGTCAATCACCGTGGAAGGCTCCATAGTGTCTCCGTCCCAGTCGGCCAGGAGTCTTGGGGTAGCCCTGGACAACCAGCTGTGCTTCTCGAGCCATATTGCAGCGATCACTCGGACCTGCCGTTTCTCCCTCCACAACATCCGGAGGATCCGACCGTTCCTCACCCAAGAGGCCACTCAACTCCTGGTCCAGGCCCTGGTGATCTCACGTCTGGACTACTGCAATTCCTTGCTGGCAGGCCTTCCGGCCTGCGCCATCAAGCCACTGCAACTAGTCCAGAACGCTGCCGCTCGTCTCTTGTTCAACCAGCCGAAGTTCACCCACGTCACCCCTCTACTCTCCTCTCTGCACTGGCTCCCCATCGCAGCACGCATCAGATTCAAGTCACTGGTGCTTGCTTTTCAAGTGGCCAGAGGTACTGCTCCCCTATACCTCCAGTCACTCATCACTCCCTACACACCTCCCAGACCCCTCCGCTCCGCCTCCTCTGGTAAACTGACTGTCCCTTCTCTCCGGGCGCCTGGCAGCCGCTCCTGATCCCTCGCTGGTGGAACAACCTTCCGCAATCGGTCAGGACCACGGAGTCACTTGCAAGAGACTCAAAACCCACCTCTTCAGACTCCACTACCACTGAACTCTGTTCATCTAGCTAAATTGTCTTCACCACTGTTTACTTGTTCAACACTATACTCCCAAAAAAATAAAAAAATAAATCAATAACCTTTTCCTTCCCGGTGTTACAGGTATGGTACGCAGATGCCTGCAATGATGTCTATTGCTGTATTCCTGCACTGATCTCGTGCGCTAACTATGATTGTTCCTACCATGTATTAATGCACATCTTGTAAGTCGCTCTGGATAAGAGCGTCTGCTAAATGCTTAAAATGTAAAATGTAAATCTGCTCATCTCTTACAGAACGACCTGCTTGATCCCAACCAATCTGGGTTCAGAGCAGGCCACTCCACAGAGACCGCTCTCCTTGCTGTCACTGAGGCTCTTCATGGGGCTAAGTCCCAATCCCCAGCTCCGCCCTCTACTCCCTCCTCGACCTGTCGGCGGCATTCGACACCGTGGACCACGGATCCTGCTCTCATCTCTCGTCGAGATGGGAATCTCTGGATCTGCGTTGATATGGTTCGAGTCCTACCTGGCTGACCGGTCCTACTAGGTGGCCTGGAGAGGATCCTCTCCTCCCCACACCCTCTCTACCGAGTCCCGCAGGGTTCGGTGCTAGGCCCGTCCTATTTTCTCTGTACACCAAGTCACTTGGTTCTGTTATTTCTGCTCATGGTTTTTCCTATCACTGTTATGCTGATGACACACAACTGTTCCTCTCCTTCTCTCCATCTGATACCCAGGTCCCGGCACGGATCTCTGCATGCCTGGCTGACATCTCCGCTTGGATGTCCACCCACCACCTGAAGCTGAACCTGGGGAAGACTGAGCTGCTCTTCCTCCCAGCGAAGGGCTCCCCGATGATTGATGAGTCAATCACCGTGGAAGGCTCCATAGTGTCTCCGTCCCAGTCGGCCAGGAGTCTTGGGGTAGCCCTGGACAACCAGCTGTGCTTCTCGAGCCATATTGCAGCGATCACTCGGACCTGCCGTTTCTCCCTCCACAACATCCGGAGGATCCGACCGTTCCTCACCCAAGAGGCCACTCAACTCCTGGTCCAGGCCCTGGTGATCTCACGTCTGGACTACTGCAATTCCTTGCTGGCAGGCCTTCCGGCCTGCGCCATCAAGCCACTGCAACTAGTCCAGAACGCTGCCGCTCGTCTCTTGTTCAACCAGCCGAAGTTCACCCACGTCACCCCTCTACTCTCCTCTCTGCACTGGCTCCCCATCGCAGCACGCATCAGATTCAAGTCACTGGTGCTTGCTTTTCAAGTGGCCAGAGGTACTGCTCCCCTATACCTCCAGTCACTCATCACTCCCTACACACCTCCCAGACCCCTCCGCTCCGCCTCCTCTGGTAAACTGACTGTCCCATCCCTCCGGGCGCCTGGCAGCCGCTCCTGATCCCTCGCTGGTGGAACAACCTTCCGCAATCGGTCAGGACCACGGAGTCACTCGCAAGAGACTCAAAACCCACCTCTTCAGACTCCACTACCACTGAACTCTGTTCATCTAGCTAAATTGTCTTCACCACTGTTTACTTGTTCAACACTATACTCCCAAAAAATAAAAATAAATCACTAACCTTTTCCTTCCCGGTGTTACAGGTATGGTACGCAGATGCCTGCAATGATGTCTATTGCTGTATTCCTGCACTGATCTCGTGCGCTAACTATGATTGTTCCTACCATGTATTAATGCACATCTTGTAAGTCGCTCTGGATAAGAGCGTCTGCTAAATGCTTAAAATGTAAAAATGTAAAATGTAAAATGCAAAAATAAATTTCACTTTGCAAAAAAATATACTAAAGTATATAGGCAGGGCATTGATGGTGTTTGCATTTTGGCTCACCATCAGGACTCAGCTGATCCGTGTGTTAATGGCTTAGTAAATATGGAGCGCTTCAGTCCCAAGGTGCAGACAGATTTTTGGCAGCTTTTCTCTGAGTGCACAATCAATTATTCTACAGAATCCATAACTCTCAGATCAGGAGTGCAGTGCCTTAACCACGCCCCCTCATTGTTTCCGTAAATTGTACAAACTAAATCAACTCATAATATAACGCTGGTTAGTGTCAATGGCAAACATTTGCAGGACATAACATTAGATTTTACATTTCACAGGCAGTATAATCCCGAGTTACTGACTTGTAGGCTTGTAGGCCTACTGCTCGCCCCAATCGCCCAGGCAGAGCCTATAGTAGGCACTGCCCCCTAGTGTCAAATGGCAGCTGGTGCAAACCTCGGTGTCAGTTGTCCACCTCGCTGTTTTCATATGGAGATGTCTAGGCTTGCTTATATGGTGTACTGCTACCTACAAACCATATAAGTCAAAAGGAAACAAAATACACACATTCACGCTTGAAATGTTTACAGAAAAGATATTGAAATTGTAGCAGGGCAATATAATGCAATGACTACGCCACCCACACATATAGGAGTGAGGGATCCTTTAAACACATTAACCATATACTGTATATAGATATATAGGACAATGCAACTGAATAAGGCAAGGTTCCCCAGATAGGTACGGGTTCAGAATGAGCAGAACCAGAGGCTGATGTATCAAATGTGTCAAGTTTATTCAACACGTTGGTATAAAAAGTAGTCAGGTTAAAATACAGAAGGGAAGAAAGCAGTTAATATTACTGGGAGTTCTGCAAAGGGACTAAACCCAAGAGACAAAGGAGCAATACGGGTAAGGGCTTCAGGGCCTCTAAACTAAATACACAAGGTTAAACAAATCAAATTCAAATCATGCAAAACCAAAAGCAAATAAAGCAAATAAGCAAATCAAAACAGAATATAAATACGCAACACCAAAATCAAAATCATGCAATGCTAATGGCCCAGTATAGCTCTGTCCTCAGTCAACCCTATGAAACACAGCCTAATAGCAAAACCCAGTCTAAATCATCATATATATATATATATATATATAGCACGGTGGGAAAAAACAGTAATGGTTGTGGTTAGTTCAGCTCCCCCATGAGTCAACATATGCCCACATGGCTCCCATTGGTATAGGCCTGCACAGCCACAGGGTACTGCTGCTTAAAGGACCTGGGGGCTTCTAGAATTAGTCTGTACCCCTCATGCCTCCAGGTCTCTCTCACAAACACCCAAACCAGGCTTCTGGCCAGACAGGAGGCCACAAACCTGGCCACCCCTCTTTATGCACTTTCCTTAAAGGGCCAGTGCTACACTCGCACCCGCTTTGAAAGGTCACCGTCCCGGTGGCCTGGTGACCCCTACTCTTAGAAATCCATCATACCCAAGGCCTAACTGCTGCCCCTACAGACTGTATTGATGCTACATGTCCTGACCTAACTTGGTTAGCCGACTGGGGCAATCGAAATGGATTTGGGTTGTGACCGGCCGTAGCTCTAGCAGAGCGTCGCTGCACTGCCTCTGATTCTGGTTGACCCATATGCTGGTCTAGGGGCGGGCTATTTGCCGGCTAACCAGGGGTGTATCATCATGAGAAGGGGTAGTGGCTGGGGAAATGGGTACCAAAAGTGTGGGCTCTGGTGGGTTCTGATCAGGCGGATTACTCATGCTGGGGGGCAATGGCTCAAGACTGAATAGTGGGCTTCCGGAATCACTGTCATCTTCCTCCTCATCAGGTCTGTGGTCAGCTGCATACCTTTTTTTAGTGGCAGTTGGTGTGATTCTCACGGGAGGTTCTGATACCAGTGTCTTTGGGAGCAACCGCAGCTCTGTTCTGTGAATATTTCTCTCTTCCCCTGCCCCATCCTTGGGTCTTATCTTGTACACTCTGCCATGGTCATCCAGGTGCTGTACAACTTGGTACACCGTCGGACCCCACACATCTTGGATTTTATGGCGCCTGGTGGGTGGTTTCGTCGATAAACTAAGGTTCCTGGTTCAATGATTTCAGTTTCTGTAGGCTTGTGCTGCCGGGCTCTGTGCTCTGCTGCTGCTTTCAAGTGGTCTCTGGCATATGCATACACAGAGTGAAGGCGATCCTGGTGCTCATCAACCCAGTCGTGCACCGATTTGGGTTCCGAGTGTTCACCTGCTGTACCTAAAAGAAAGTCTACTGGCAGCTGGGCCTTTTGACCAAACATTAGTTCATGGGGTGAGAGGCCTGTTGACTGGTGCTGAGTGGTATTATAGGCAAAGAGAAGTTGTGGGAGATATTGTGGCCATCTTTTCTTCTTCTCTGGTGGAAGTGTGCGCAACAAATTGTGCAATGTTCTATTAAATCGTTCACATTGGCCATTACCTTCTGGATGGTAAGGTGTTGTCCGGCTTTTTTTTTTTTTTTTTTTTTTTTTTTACATCTGGCACAGGCGTTTCAACAGGTCTCCTTCAAAGCTCCTCCCCTGGTCGCTGTGGATGCGTTTGGGAATACCGTAAGTGTAGAACCATTTCTCTGTTAATATTCGAGCTACTGTGCTTGCCCGCTGGTCTGGCGTAGGGAATGCCTGGGTAAATTTGGAGAACACGTCAGTAAGTACCAATACATTCTCTCGTCCATCACTGGCTTTGTCAAGCACAGTGAAATCGATAGCCAGTACTTCTAGGGGTTTGGTGGCAACCAAACTGCCCATAAATGTCCTAACCTTTGGTTGTACAGCTTTAGCGGCCACACACACGGTTGCATTCCCGACAATACTTTTCAATGTCACGCCTCATGAAAGGCCAAAAGCATCTTTGCCTTACCAGACTCACTGTCCTTTCCACCACCTGGTGGCCATGGTCGTCATGAAGGCTTTTAAGTACTTCTGCCTGGAGGCACTGTGGCAACAGGAGCTGGTGCACATCTCTCCTTCACCTGGCCAACGAATGTGTCGATACAGGACTCCCTCCTGCAGTGTGATCCTGTCCCATTGCTGGACCAGCTTATTTAAGCCAACACACCCTGCTTGTTCTTGCTTGGACGGTTGTTTACCCTTTTTCCACCAATGGAGAAACCTCACCAGCACTGGATCAGCCATTTGCAGGGTCTTTAAATCTGCTTTTGGACGTGCTGGGAGGGCATCAATGGCGGAGCAGGTTACTTCCCCTCTGAGATGCTCCTTATCGGTCTCTCTTCCTCGTTCTTCCTGCCTAGGGTTATCAGGTGCAGTGCCAAGATGTTTCAAAATGGCATCTAATTGGGTCTGTTGTCTCAAAGCACTCTTTTAGCTCGGCCATCTCATCTGTGGGTTTGACAGCTATAGAATTTGTGTCTACCTCACTGCCTGCCACTGCCTGGGTATAAGAATCACTGGAATAGGTTCGTGGTCTAGTCCTTCCTGTTCTCCTTCCCTCTTCTATCCATTTAATGGCTATGCGTCTGAGGTCTACAAAAGACATGTCCGGCACAAGTGCCACTCGTTGCTTCAGCTCCCTACACAACATATCGTCTTGAACATGTTCGGAAAACTGGTCGCGCAAGATTCTATCTGAACCTGGAACCCCAACAGGGGACTTGCGGACTACCACGTCCATTAAGGACTTAAGAGCATGGGAGTAGTCTCTCAATGTCTCCCCATCTTTTTGACTTCGTTGGAAAAACTGTAGCTGGGCAGCCACATATGACTTTGCGCAGCCAAAATTCTCAATTAGCAGGGCAAAGATCTTGTCTGAGGTATCTTTACTGGCCACAGGGTGGAATTCAATTTCCGACTTGGCTCCGCCCTCTAAGTGGTCATATAAGAACAACAATTGTTCCGCTAGCTTACATATGTCTAACCTCTAGAC